>JAUIMM010000284.1:1037500-1637500 GCA_031769625.1 Taudactylus pleione
ATTATATTCAACAAATCATTGCAACGGAAATGTATAGCAAAAGAAAAATCTAGAAATATGAGAAAGACATATATATAAGTAACTATACTGTATATAAGTACAAGAAGAAACAAATGAACGTCACTACTAAATGCTCAAAAATATGAAAAATAAATGATATAGTCAAACGTGTCATTATGTGGGGAAAACGGAAAGGATGTTTAAGGAGCGGGTGGCAATGCGTCGTTCACCCATAAAATTGGCCCTTACATCTGGATCAAGTGATCAACCTGTTGCCCGACACTTCTGTGAAGCCCAGCATAATCTAGCCACTTTACGCTACCGCATCATTGAACACATTCCACCTCCGATGCGGGGTGGTGATCGTTCTCTTTTGCTACTTTAAGCGGAGTCTCGTTGGATCTTTCGTCTCGACACATTGGCCCCCGGGGGGGCTAAATGAAAATTTGGAATTATCCTGTTTTTATTTTTTTTTTATAAGTCCCACAATAATTTTTTTTTTATATCCGTTTTACTATATTTTTCATATTTTTGATCATTTAGTAGTGACGTTCATTTTTTCTTCTTTTACTTATATAGAGTATATTTACTTATATGTCTTTCTCATATTTCTAGATTTTTTTTCTATACATTTCCGTTGCAATGATTTGTTGAATATATTATTGTCTTTCACTTTGTTTATTCATTACCATGGCAACGATGTGGCTTTCTCCTATGGGTAGTCACCGTGCACGTGTTGTTGTCTCTCTCCGTGTCCCCGCACGGCGCCTCCCAGTGACGTCACTCATTAGCGCCCCGGGTGGACGGCGGGCGGGGGCATGGACGGCCCTACGAGTATTTAGGTAAGCACTTTTATGTTGGTTACACACCCGCACCCTGATGGAAATGCCAGAATAGAGCATTGAAACGTTGGTTCTATGAAAGACTGAGGCTCATTTTTTTCTGAGTGCCGCCGTCTGGACACTATATCTGGGCTACACGATTCACCCCATGGCAGACCTTGGAGGGCACCTATTTGTGACTATTTCTGCGCTTCATGCTAACCCATTGAGGAGTGCCGCTTCTAACAAATTTATATATATATATATATGTATATATATAATGTGTTATATGTGTGTGTGTGTAACATACTTGCATCCTGTATCGGAACCTGCGGGAGGCAGATCCAAAGGGGGGAGACAGGGCCTAATGACCTGAATCTAATTTTGGTATCATTTGTACCCACACTAGATTTAATTGTACACAAACCGCATCATTTTCTCCCCAGGGCTGCTTCCGGAGCGGAAAACATCAAAGCCGGTAAGTATGGTGTGTAATGTGTACATATTACAATAGATATTTTGTCAATGTTGCTATAGCATACATTTCATTGGATGCACTTATTATTACATTCCTAACACATTGCATTTGATGCAACATTTGCTTTCTGAACTCACAGTGCATGTGAACTGGTTGCACTAGATTTTATATGTTTAGGTTTTCACATGTCTCATAATCCGAAAATACATCTCTATATCATTGCAAACTACTGTATGGGAAAGACTTCAGGTCCAAAAAGATCAAGTTCTTCTGCAATAAGATAAGTGTTACTATCTAAGTACTAATTAAGGCGCAAGGTGGTGTCCGATTTAAGTGTGTGTAATGTACAGTGGGGCAAAAAAGTATTTGGACAGCCACCGATTGTGCAAGTTGTTGCACTTTAAAAGATGAGAGAGGTCTGTAATTTCCATCATAGGTACACTTTAACTGTGAGAGTCAGAATCATAACAAAAAATTCCGGAAATCACATTGTATGATTTTTAAACAATTTATTTGTATATTCTTGTGGAAAATAAATATTTGGACACCTAGCAACCAGCAAGAATTCTGGCTTTCACAGACCTGTTACTTCTTCTTTAGGAAGCTCATCTATCCTCCACTCGTTACCTGTATTAATGGCACCTATTTGAATTGGTTAACTGTATAAAAGACACCTGTCCACACCCTCAAACAGCCAGACTGCAACCTCTCCACCATGGCCAAGACCAGAGAGCTGTCTAAGGACACCAGGGACAAAATTGTAGACCTGCACAAGGTTGGGATGAGCTACTCGACAATAGGCAAGCAGCTTGGTGAGAAGAGATCAACTATTGGAGCAATTATTAAAGAATGGAAGAAATACAAGATCACTGACAATCTCCCTCGACCAGGGGCTCCTAGCAAGATCTCACCTTGTGGAGTATCAATGATCTTGAGAATGGTGAGGGATCAGCCCAGAACTACACGGGGGGACCTGGTCAATGACCTCAAGAGAGCTGGGACCACAGTCACAAAGGTTACCATTAGTAACACACTACGTCGTCATGGATTCAAATCTTGCAGTACCCGAGAGGTCCCCCTGCTTAAGCCAGCACATGTCCAGGCCCGTCTAAAGTTTGTCCGTGACCATCTGGATGATCCAGAAGAGGATTGGGAGAATGTCATGTGGTCAGATGAGACCAAAATAGAACTTTTTGGTATAAACGCCACACGCCGTGTTTGGCATCCCAAAAACACCATACCCACTGTGAAGCATGGGGGTGGAAACATCATGCTTTGGCGATGCTTTTCTGCAAAGGGTACAGGACGACTGATCCGTATTACCGAGAGGATGAATAGGGCCATGTATCGTGACATTTTGGGGAAAAACCGCCTTCCCTCAGTAAGAGCATTGAATTTGCAATGTGGCTGAATCTTCCAGCATGACAATGACCCCAAACATACCACCCGGGCAACTAAGGAGTGGCTCCGTAAGAAGCATTTCAAGGTCCTGGATTGGCCTAGCCAGGTTCCAGACCTCAACCCAATAGAAAATCTGTGGAGGGAGTTTAAAGTCCGTGTTGCCCGGCGACAGCCCCAAAACATGACACATCTAGAGAAGCTCTGCATTGAAGAGTTGGCCAAAATACCTGCTGCAGTGTGTGGAAACCTGGTCAAGAACTACAGGAAACGTTTGACCTCTGTAATTGCCAACCGAGGTTACTTGACAAAGTATTGAGTTAAACTTTTTGATTGTCCAAATATTTATTTTCCGGAAGTATATACAAATAAATTGTTTAAAAATCATACAATGTCATTTCTGGAATTTTTTGTTCTGATTCTGTCTCTCACAGTTGAAGTGTACCTATGATGGAAATTACAGACCTCTCTCATCTTTTAAAGTGCAACAACTTGCACAATCGGTGGCTGTCCAAATACTTTTTTGCCCCACTGTATATGTTTGTTCTGGTGAGGATAACACCGGGTGGATACACAACCTCTAGCTGCCTATAGGGCAAATTAGCAAGTGCCAATTTTATATATTTTTTGTACTTTATAATCTCTTGAGTATTTTAGTGGCAAGAAGGAGAAGAGAAATTGGGCTGTATTTAGAGAGTGAGGTGGGGTCATGGTTGGGTTTGTTTCTTTTTTTTGAATCGGTGAGACAAAAATTTGTTTGAAGGATGAGAGGAAGATGCCAAAGGAATGGGATAAATTGAACACATGAGTAAGTTGGGAACAGGCAGTGGTGAAGGAGATGAGAGGGGATAGGAACTAGGGAGCAGGTAGAGGGGACAAAGGATCTTCATCTCCTGTGGTGGTGCAGAAGGCTAGGTGGCTAAAGGGAGGGGAGGCTGGCATAATAGGGGTGGCAAAAGAGGGATGGGAGCAGGAGATTTCTTGACAAATGGCCTCGAATTTGGAGGTGAAACAAGCGGCAAAGACAGTGTGGGTGGGAGGGTAGAATGTGTGAAGGAGTGTGTTGAATGTGGCAAAGTGGTGGCGGGATTGAAGAACTGAGACAAGATGAGAGATTTGAATAGAGTTGCTTGGCAAGGAAGACGAGGACAGAGCAGAATGAACTTGAAGTGGAGGTCCATTGAAATAGGCCAAAACAGGAGAAGAGGGCAAGAAGGTTTGGTGGAAGCTGGGTCAGTGGGGATGTTGAAGTAACCTAGGATCAGGGAGGGGAGGTCAGAGGAGAGGTAATGGGGAAGCCAGGCAGCGAAGTGGTCAAGGAAATGGGATATGAGGCCAGGCAGATGGTAGATGACTGAGAGATGGATGGAGTAGAAAGAACTTCAGAGGAGAAGAAAATGGAGCGCTCAGGGAGAGATGATAATAAATGTACAGCTGGCGGGATATGTTCAATATCCCGGCACATGGGATACCGGCGGTCAGAACTCCGGCGCCGGAATCCCGACACCTGTCAGAATCCCGCCGCCATCTTCCCAACCGCCAGAATCCCGAAGGTAAGTAGCGTGGTTAGGTGGTGGTTTAGGGTTAGTTATTAAGGTTGGGCACTAAGGGGTAGGGTTAGGTTTAGGCACTGGGGAGGTTAGGTTTAGGCATAAGAGGGGGAGGTTAGGTTTAGGCACCGGAGAGGGAAGGTTAGGGTTAGGTCAGTATACTTGCGTGTAGATTTCGGGATTCTAACCTGGTCGGGATGCCGGTGTTGGGATTCTGACCGCCGGGATCCCTTACCCATCCCCAGCTGGGAGCTAAGAGGATGCCCACTCTGTCATCTGGGTGGTCATCAGAGCTGATGGAGTGAGTGAAGGAGAGGAGAAAGCAGCGGGGGATGTAGTGTCAGTGGAAGAAAGCCAGGTTTCAGGTTAGGAAAGTTGGAGATGAAGAGGTCATGGATAGTGGGTGGTATGTTTTAGATGAATCTGGAATTCCAGAGGGCACAGGAGAAAGGGAGAGAGGGAAGTGGGGAGATATGGATGACATTTGCAGGGTTGCTGGTGTGTGGGAGTGGGCTGAGCCTGGGAGGGAGATGAGGTTAGGGGGTGAGGATGGGTATTGGGCAGGAGTGAGATACATCATGATAATACATAATAGTGGAGAAATTATAAGATGAAGGGAACAAATACAGCAGAAAGTAATACAAGTGTTGGTACTCAGGGGTAAGCTGTTGTGAGTAGTAATGTGTACAGGGGATAAAGACAGTGCAGGTAATAGGCAAAAATACAGGTCTAATAGTGTATTGTCCAGGGGAATATTCAGGAGATGTTATGGGTATTTTAATTGTGCATAGAGTGAGGGTTTGGTAAAAAAAAAAAAAATATGGGAATTTTGAGGAAATAAAGGCAAAATGATAATGGTATGGAAATGCTGTGGTCAGAGATGTTTAAAAAATACAAAAAGCAATTAGAGCAGCAAGATATTGCAGAAAATTGCAGTTTCCAGGCAGGGAGGTCAGTGAGGAGCGTCCAGGCAGGGAGGTTAGTGTGGAGCACCCAGGCAGGGAGGTCACTGAGGAGCACCCAGGCAGGGATGTCAGTGAGGAGAACCCAGGCAGGGAGGTCAATGAGGAGCGTCCAGGCAGGGAGGTTGGTGTGGCGTGCCCAGACAGGGAGGTCGGTGTGGCGTGCCCAGGCAGGGAGGTCGGTGTGGCGTGCCCAGGCAGGGAGGTCGGTGTGGCGTGCCCAGGCAGGGAGGTCGGTGTGGCGTGTCCAGGCAGGGAGGTCCGTGTGGAATGTCCAGTCAGGGAGGTCCGTGTGGATTGCCCAGGCAGGGAGGTCGGTGTGGATTGCCCAGGCAGGGAGGTCGGTGTGGAGTGCCTAGACAGGGAGGTCGAAGTCGGTGTGGAGCCTCCAGGCAGGGAGATCATTGATGAGCATCCAGGCAGGGAGGTAATTGAGGAGCGCCCAGGCAGGGAGGTAATTGAGGAGCGCCTAGGCAGGGAGGTCAGTGAGGAGCGCTCAGGCAGGTAGGTCAGTGTGGAGCGCCCAGATAGGGAGGTCGGTGTGGATTGCCCAGGCAGGGAGGTCGGTGTGGAGTGCCTAGACAGGGAGGTCGAAGTCGGTGTGGAGCCTCCAGGCAGGGAGATCATTGATGAGCATCCAGGCAGGGAGGTAATTGAGGAGCGCCCAGGCAGGGAGGTCAGTGAGGAGCGCTCAGGCAGGTAGGTCAGTGTTAAGCGCCCAGGCAGGGAGGACGGTGTGGAGCACCCAGGCAGGGAGGTCGGTGTGGAGCGCCCAGGCAGGGAGGTCGGTGTGGAGCGCCCAGGCAGGGAGGTCAGTGTGGAGCGCCCAGGCAGGGAGGTCGGTGTGGAGCGTCCAGGCAGGGAGGTCGGTGTGGAGCGTCCAGGCAGGGAGGTCGGTGTGGAGCGTCCAGGCAGGGAGGTCGGTGTGGAGCGTCCAGGCAGGGAGGTTGTGTGGAGCGTCAGGCAGGTAGGCCGGTGTGGAGGTAGGTCGGTGTGGAGCGCCCAGGCAGGGAGGCCGGTGTGGCGTGCCCAGGCAGGGAGGCCGGTGTGGCGTGCCCAGGCAGGGAGGTCGGTGTGGCGTGCCCAGGCAGGGAGGTCGTTGTGGTGTGGCGTGCCCAGGCAGGGAGGTCAGTGTGGAGTGCCCAGGCAGGGAGGTCACTGTGGCATTTCCAGGCAGGGAGGTCGGTGTGGAGTGTCCAGGCAGGGAGGTCGGTGTGGAGTGTCCAGGCAGGGAGGTCGGTGTGGAGTGCCCAGGCAGGGAGGTCAGTGTGGCTTGTCCAGGCAGGGAGGTCGGTGTGGAGTGCCCCGGCAGGGAGGTCACTGTGGCATGTCCAGGCAGGGAGGTCAGTGTGGAATGCCCAGGCAGGGAGGTCAGTGTGGAGTGCCCAGGCAGGGAGGTCACTTTGGCGTGTCCAGGCAGGGAGGTCAGTGTGGAGTGTCCAGGCAGGGAGGTCAGTGTGGAGTGAGCAGGTTATGCAGATGGCAAGGGGAATATTTACTAAAGGACATTTTTCATTGATAGATGTAAAGCTGGGTACACACTGACAGATATATTGGCCGATCAATTGATCGGCCAATATATCTGCTGCCCGTCGGGCAGTGTGTACCCGCGATATGTTGGTGACCGTCGTCGTTCACCGACATATCGCATTGATTGTGCTGCACCGCAGATGGACAGATATGTCTGCAGACCGACCGTACACACACAGCCGCGGGGAGGGGGCGGGATACGCCCCCTGGCCGCCAGGACACGCAGCCAGACACAGATGATGGCCGCTCAGTGTGTATGAACGACCATCATCTGCAGATATATCTGTATAGTGTGTACCCACCTTAAGTGTTTTAGATGACTCACAGTAGTGTGATAAGAGCCATCCTGTAGGAGCACAGTTGGTGGGTGGAATGTTCTCCTTTCGTTTTCCTCCTGTTTAACTCTGGTTTTATAAAAATCTCATAACACTTTATAACTAAGCACTTAAAAACCTAACCACCATAGCAACCATAACGGCTTAGCAGTCTGAGCTATACTGATTAAATAAGGCTACTGACATGTGTGGACCCTGATTAATCCCCCACCTCCAAAACTCTCCTCCTACAGCAAAAGGTGCTAATCGAATCTAAACCGTGAGAGGCCGGTATACCAACACGGATTCTCTATAATTCCGTCTCTATAACGATTTTAAACTACTTGTAGAAACTGCTGAGAAATGACCTAGCTAATATTGTCCCTGCTGTGCTATTAAAACAAACTCGGCAGCATCGACTGGGGGCAGTAGTGGAAAATTACTGCCTCCATTCTTTTGCTGCCACGTCCTGTTATGACCCCCAAACGCTCCCTGTCAGTCTCACTGTGAGTAAATAGTCGCTGCGAGCCACTATGGTAATGTACCTGGCGCAGGTAGGCATGTGGTCACTCCTCTGTGAAAGTGAGCACATGTGCAGTTGACCATGCCTTTGGAGCTTGCAAGTCTGGAAAGAGGGGTGTTTTATCTCTTTACCTCCCTCCATTACTTGGAGGAATCTTTCTCCCCAGGAAGCTTGCTGCTGAAAATGAGCTCAATGAGAGTCAAGCAGCCAGTCCCTGGGGAAACAGTTCCCTTTGCTACCAAGTTGGAGCTCTTTGGAAATCCTTTGTAGAAACTAGTTGACTGTGACCCCCAGCTCCCATCTCCTGATCACACCTAGTCCAAGAGCTGCAAGGGTGAGCCCTCTCGACAGTTCACTGAATGCAGATGCTGAGGGGCAGGGGTGGATTAGGCCTCTGGGCCAGTCCCATTGTCCCCTCAGTGACCGCCCTTATCTCATCCCACCGCCAGCCACCAGGCCAGCTGCCATGATCGGAACTCAGCTCCGAATGGGCAACATTACAGCTTCTGTGCATGTGCAGAAACTCACCGAAGCTAAAGAAAAATGACCGAGGGGGAGCTGCCCCGCATGCCCAGCTGCAGCAGCTCCTATAAGCCTTTTGTGGAGCCCGCAAGTCACCACTGAAGTCCATAAGTCACCACGGAGTGTCTCCAGCCCATCCATAACCTGCCTCCAGGACTAGCTCAGTCTGACTGCAAGAATAAGCAGCCAAGAAGAGGAGCCGCGTCCGGCAGCCTGCCAATTCTGACTGTGGCCTGCAAAGAAAAGGAGCAGCCAGCTAAGAATAGAAGACCAAGAGGAGTGCGGTATAGAGACATGGGGGCTGGAGAGACTTAGGAGGCACTAAAGCTGGAGAGACACAGGGGGGCCTGTGGATGGAGATAGAGATGGCCTGGTGATGGAGATACGGGAGGCCTGGAGAGAGACACTGGATCTGGAGAGACACAGGCAGACTGTAGCTAGATATAGAGCATATAGCACAGGGGAGGGGGCTAGTGGCTAGTGTTGAAGAGGATCTGGGGGGATAATGCTGGAAAGGCACAGGGGGATGGGTAAGGCTGGGGGACACTAATATTTATTAAGACACCAATTCAATGATATTGGCTATATTTCTATGGCATCTACCAGACAATGTAATCTGCTAAACATTTTTTTATATATATTATTGTTCAGATTTATGCGAGCAATTGATATGTTTTATATATATATATATATATATATATATATATATATATACAGTATATTATATATACTGTATTTACTGGAGGATTATTTTCCTCATTTTTCACATCAATTGGAAAACGATGAATACCATAATATGAGGTGTAGCTATATGATTAGGACAAGCACTTATAGAACTGAATTAAAGTCCATCCATGAGTGGATCTAGCTGATGTTGTGTGCTAAATTAATATACCCTGTTGAATTGTCTAAATAACAATACAACCTACGGAAGAATAAATTATAGTTAGATTGCTTTAGTTATGTGGCTATGTAATTATGGTATTATCTCTACCTAGTATGCTAAGTAACATTCAAACATAAGTTCAGGGAATCACTTATCAGGAACGATCGTCCGTACAATAGAATACATAGGTACGGAGGAATGGTTTTTAATTGGCTATCAGCGGTCACGTGATTGTATAGTGACATATATGGAAATATCCCTAATTGGTCGCCCGCAACCATGTGACTACATGATGACACATATGGAAACATTATGGGATAGACATAAGGATATCCAGAAGAAGTAAGGATCAATAATGGTTGAGGTCACAATATGTTTAAAAATAGGGCAGACTAGATGAGCCAAGTGGTTCTTTCCTGCCGTCAAATTCTATTACCGATTAGGGCCCTCATTCAGAGCCACTCGCTAGCGGCAGTACGCTCGTTCCGAGCGATGTTCGCACATCTGCGCATGCGTACGGATCGTTATACGCATGCGCGAACCAGTCAGTGCGGCCGAAATTCATGTGCTCGCAAAATAGCGAATGCCTGATAATTTGAGTGACAGGATGAGGCGTATGTGGGTGGTAACAGGGGAAGGTGCTTGAAAACGGGGAGTGGAAATCAGAACGCAGGCGTGCTTAAAGGTCAAAACGGGCGTTTTATGGGTGTGCATATTTAAAACAGCAGCGTCATTGACCACGTCACTGGGTTTTTTTTAAGCCAGAACTGTTCGCAAAATTGTGGTAGCAAAAACCAACCACAAGAATAGCGAGCAGTTCATACGCTGGTCGATGTACTCGATTAATCTAATAAATAGCGGACATGACGTATGGTGTGAGCGGCCAGGGGGCGTTTTTAACAAATAAACGAGCGTATGTTTTGCTCGCTCGTTCAGACTTAGAGGTGTGAACAGACTGCAATTTGCGAACGGATCATTTGAATAGCCACCCCTTGTTTTTGAACGAACGACCGCAAATAGCGAACGGCTCTGAATCAGGCCCTAGGTTCCCAAGCAGCATCTCAACAATGGTTAGGATTGGTCAAGGAAGGTTACGTGTACGGATGAGAGGTCACGTGATCGGGATTTTACTCTTGTGTTGGGGAATTATTTCTCCTTTAAGGTATTAATATCTTATTTAAGGAAATTTTAAGTAAATTTGTTGGTAATATATGTAGGGATTAGGGCCCTGATTCAGAGCCGGACGCTCTGACCAGAGCGCTTGCTCTGAATCAGGGCCCACCTCCATAATTATGGAGCGTCCTCCTGGACGCTCGTATAGCTCTGGGTCACCAGCCACAGCCTATACGAGCGTGCAGGTTGATGGTCGCGATGGTCTTGACCATCGCCACTGCGAGCCGAAGCCTGCGATTGAGTTTCTCAACCGCAAGGCCCGAAGTGATTTTGGATCTATCAGAGCCAAAATCACTCCCACTGACCTCACTAGTGATGTCAGTGGGGCCGGCTTCTGACGGTAGGCGTTCCCTTGGGAATGCCCCCCTCTGGGAGGCACGCCCCCGGCACGCCCACCAAAGGGGGCGTGCTGTCAATCAACATCGACAGCACGCCCCCTTTGATCAGACACAACGAGCGAAGGAAAGTCCTTCGCTCGTCGCGTCTGGCGCATGCGCACGACGGAGCTCCCTCCGTCGTGCGCATGCGCAGTGCACACCATCGACCCACTTGCGAGCGGACAGCCGCTCGCGAGTGGGTCTGAATCAGGCCCTAGGTGTTATTGCCTCTATTATATTTATTCATTAATTTTAAGAGAAACGAATGTACACAGGTGATTCAGATCCCCATAAGTCATGAGGTATAAAAGGAGCCTTTAGGGACCATTTAGTTTATGATTCTGATGAAGCTGGTTGATGTTGTTCCAGTGAAACGCGTTAAGCGACCACCTTAATATACCTACCTGGATGGACTTTGTATTGTGACCCCTGGCTGTGTGGACTAAAGTGGACTTTTGAAAGCTCTATATGGACCTTGAATTACAGCTACAAGTGAAATTCAATTACTGCCCCAGCACATGCGGACTGTGATCATTTCTCCTCGATTCAACCCACTTGGTAAATACTGCCTGCTTATGAACTTTGTCTTCTGGAGCAAGTCCTAATTACACATTTTGTCCCATAGAAAGGGTCACTAACCATTTACAAGTCAAATGCTGATAATATAATAGCTAATTTTTATATAATGTATTTATTAATAAATGTGTCATAATTTTTATCTATTGCCACATCTGTTTCTCTGTTTAGTATTTATTATTTCTAAATTTATTTTACTCAAGCGCTGGTTTCTATATATATATTTTTACAATCTGCTACATGATTAGTGAATACCGGCTGTCTGTCCAGTGAGGCTCAAATACTTCAGAGGTTCCCCACGACCGTACAATTACAAGCCAGGAAGGTATTGAACTTATGAGGTCCCCACAGAAGTGTATGGATTACAGATGCCTGCTGTTATATGCCGGCTGTAGTCCTGTGTCTCCTGGACTGGGATACCATCTTACACATTGCCCTATGGCACAAATTCTCCTCAATGACAGCACCGCAATGTCTGGCCAGGGTCTGCACTCCAGAAGTCCACCTCAGCAGTAATGCTCGCTGCTCTTTTTATACCCAGCCCTGTCTGTTCACAAAACAAGCATGTTAAGCTGGGTACACACTCATAGATATATCGGCCTTTCCATTGAATGGCCGATATCCGATTTACACTGCTGATGTGCTATAGATATAGGTCTGTGAATGATGTCATTCACAGACCTATAGGATCAGCCCTGCAACACAGCAGAAGGCCGATATATCTGAAAGATATATCGATCATCTGCTGGCGTGTACGGGCAAACTGCCGATCACCCGTACACATGCTGCAGGGAATTGCCGATGAGTGACAGGTCAACTGGGAGGCAATTTAAGTGCCCACCCAGTTGTGACGTCAAGCCTGGCCCATTGGGCAGACGTTGGGTAAGTGTGTATGCACTTATCGATCGTCAGAATGGTCGGGAGACGAGATGTATGAATTCCTGCACACAATGGGGTGTATGTGACCAGATCACCTGCAGCTCCAGAGAGAACCTGGTTATTAGTTATCCTAACATACCCTAATCAGCTCTGATTATACAGACAGAATGGACAAACCAATGACCTTGTGACACTTAATGTACTGCTGAGATCATCAAATGTAGGATTAATATCAAAATAAAATATCCTTAAACAAAATGGAGGTACGTTGTGCAGGAAGTGTGTAGGTGGGTGATAAGCGTATATTGGGGTGGCTGTAGAAGACCCTCATATAAGGGGGAGGTGTGTGGCTCCCTGGGTTATCCCCACCACTAGGAAACCTAATTCTACTAATTCATTCATATGGGGCCACAATGGCACAAGTCACCTCGATCCCAAAGGGGCCAACCACCTAGCTTACTATCATGGGACCCAATGTCCTCCACTACTAACTTCCCCATATGGAAATCACTCACCAAGCCTCCCCAGCTCCGTTACAGGGAGCACCTACCTCCCACCTGATGCTCACATGAGTCACCCATCTAGCCTGCCGCTCCTATGGTCCTCACATGCAAATGTGCCCATACAGAATTGGGTGATTTTGTCAGTAATGCATGTACACCCCTGGATGGACAAGATGTAAGCAGTCTTACAAACCGGGGACAGTTTTCCCAAATTAAACATGTCCAAAATTTAAATAATCATTTTGCCCCATTCTCTCCTCTCTGTCGATAATCTCTCAATCCTGGTCGTCCCCCAAATTCGCTGCCTGTCCTTCACCCCCACATATTTAAAATGTATCTGTCTATCTTGCTGCTACCACCTCAATGTGATCTCTAGGACCTTCTCCACCCCTGATGCCACAAATCCTCTTGTCCATGTCCTTATCTCCTGGCTTGACTATTGGAACTATCATGAACGCTATTGAACGTCTCATTTTCTATTCTAAATGCTGTGTGTTGGCTGCCTCCCTCTGCTCCCCGCTTTACTGGCTCCCTAACGCCCAGAATCTAGTTCAAACTCCCAATCCTCATTTACGAAGCTCTCAATCGTTCCCTCCTACATCTCTAATCTAATTTTTGCCCACTTTGCTCTTCCTTTGACTGCCACCTCTACTGCGCATGCTCACCTCCTCTGAAGCAGACCAGGAACGAGATGTTCCTGGAACACACCGGTGGCGGTGTGTTTATTTCAGCAGCCAATGAGTCAGACAGACTCTCATTGGCTGCTGGACCCACGGCTGGAGCTCACTCGTGAGCTCCACTTTCCGGCTCCCGCAGTGGTTGAGGGGAGACGTCATGACGTCTCTCCAATGGTGAAGAGCAGGCTGGGAGGATGAAGGAGCAGACAGTGGCGGGCACAGGATCAGGGATTCAGGTAAGTGGGGTTTTTTTGTCCTATATATGTAAGGGGCACTGCATAGGGGGGACTACTAGGGGTACTGCATAGGGGAGACTACTACTGGGGGCACTGTATAAGGGGAACAACTGGGGGCACTGCATAGGGGGGACCACTACTGGAGGGCACTGCATACGGAGGAATACTTCTAGTGGCACTATATAAGGGGCACTACTAGGGGTACTGCATAAGAGGACCACTGGGGGCACTGCATAGGGGGACTACTACTGAGAGGCACTGCATATGGGAACTACTAATGGGGGCACTATATAAGGGGAACTCCATAGGTGGACTACTACTGGGGGGACCACTACTGAGGGGCACTGTATAAGGGGTACGGTAGTTATGAAACATAATTGTTTGAGGATGGGGGCAACTATCTGATATAATTAATGGAGGAGGAGGGACAGTTATGGGGCATAATTATAATTGTAGGAGGAAGTGAACGAGGGGGCAGTTATGGGACATAATTGTGTACCATAGTGCAGCTTAGTGCCCTCGGGCTTCGTTGAATTTTTTAATGTGGCCCACACTGTCTTAAAGGTTGAAGACCCCTCCCCTAAATGATTCAAATGATACATTGTACCCAGTAGCAAACAAACAACTGATCGTTTTTAACTAAACAAAACTGCTTCCATTCATGGAATAATATGTTCTCTTAGTATGGCTGCTGATTAGAAATTTTATATGTTGCTGTAGTTGCCGATGATTGCTGGTTTATAGTGTTTTACATCTAATTTCTTTTTTTTGTATAGCATACATTTTATATGTGCTATTTGTTTTTAATAGAGGTGCAATTGGCATAAATTCATTGACATTTTTTTGATTTCTATGCCTGGGATAGCCGGAATATTTGCAGATGGTCATGGTAGGTGCAATTACCAGATGTGCATGATAATCACTTGTGATTGGCTGATTGTGACCGCTCCGCTAATACAGATTGGTGCGTGCTTTATAGATTGGGCATAGATTATGCTTTTATGAGCGCATTTAATGGTCTTCATCCCGGCACACACAATGGCAGAGGTCAAAATCCTGCTACCGGAATCCCAACAGCAGTCAGAATCCTGGTTCCAGAGTCTCAAGGGGGGAGGTTTATGGAGAGGGTTAGGCACTAGTGGGAGAGTTAGGCTGTGGGAGTGGGTTAAGGTTAGGCTACTGGGGGGGGCAGTTAGGTTTAATGCTGGGTGCACACTGGCAGATATATCAATTGATCGGCCAATATATATTGGGTGCCCGTTGGCCAGTATCTACCAGCGATATGTCTGTGAATGACGTCGTTCACAGACATTGCACAGCCGATGGCAGATATATTTGTCCATCGTGCTCCCGACCGCTCGTTCACTTGCAGCAGAGGTTGCGAATAGGGGGGCGGAACACGCCCCCCGGCCATCGGGACCCGTGGCCAGAAGACAGATGATGGTTTTTCAGTGTGTATGAGCAACCATCATCTGCAGATATATCTGCCAGGTGTGTACCCAGCTTTAGGCTGCCAAAGGGGAAAGTTAAGGTTAGGCTGCGGAAAGGGTGGGTTAGGGAAACATTACTTCACTGCATGCATCAGAGTTTCCACCATTGGGATTCTGACCACCGGCATTTTCAGCGCCGAGATCGCGTAGCCAACCCCATTTAATGGTTTGGGTTCGGTTTGCGTACAGGAGATGGGGGGATGTTTCCAATGTATTATTGGTCTAATTGATGTCTAATAGTGCAGCCACGTGGGTGACATCAGTACGTGTATTTGTGTGCACTCTCAGTGAATCCCACCCCATTCCCTCCATCTCCTTTCCGGGACTGGGGAGGTGTCGCTTGGTGAGGTTACTAGTGCTCCATGTAACATCTGTAAAGGGATCGTCAGCCTTCATTAATGCTTTCAGCCCGTGCACTGACCAGCATGTGACATTTATCTTCCCAGAGATTGGATCCAAAAATGACAAGTGCATGATCTGACATGTCCCACTACTACTGCCAGCCACCAGCAGGTGGCAGTGAGGAGTCAGCGACCTATTGCCCTGCTGAATGGGTGTGGAAATTGAGAGTTGGAGCCACATTCCTTGAGTACGGGATCACAGTCGCAGGGTGAGGCCACCCCGAAATGGTTGCGCCACACCTGCGTTCTCTGCCACCACTCTCTGGTCACCTCCCCAAAAATGACTGTCAATCACATTGCAAATAGTGGCTGCGAGCGACTATGGTAATGGTTCTTGATGCATGCGTGGTTCCGTAAACATCAAAATAGCGTACAACTGAATTAGGCCCAAGGTCCTCTAGTATAAGAGGAATACAAGGGTGAGAGAATGATGCATAATACAGCATTGGTTATTGATTTCCTATAATTGGGTAATATCAGCTTACTGTATTTCACAGCTGCTACAGAAGACTGGCACGTAGGCGAAGTTGAAGACTGAGTATTTAGAGACTTAACCACAGGCTGATTACAGCTGGGATAAAGAGCGGATGAGGTCCTGAAGGCACAAGCGGGTAACAGAAGCAATGAATAACTGTAAAGATGATGTTATATGAAAGATGCATAGGGGTGTATCAGTACTGACAGCTGCCACAGAGAGGAGGCAACTCTGGAGACTATGGGGTATATTTACTAAAGTGCGGGTTGTTAGAAGTGGAGAAGTTGCCCATAGCAACCAATCAGATTCTATTTAAAATGTAACTAGCACCTTCTAGAAGATAATAGCTAGAATCTGATTGGTTGCTAGGGGCAACATCTCCACTTCTAAAAACTCTCACTTTGAATACGCTTCTACGCAGTGAGTGACAGGCAGTCAGCGTTTGGGGGGGTTGTAATGGGGAGGTGGTTAAAATAACGCAGGCGTGTCGTACCGGCTAAACGCCAGCATGTATAATTATCCATTGCAATCATCTTCTCAGCATAAGAGCTCACGGTGTGGCAGGAGAGCTGCAGTCAGACTAGATTCACAAGCCGTGCGACTGCCCGATGTTACTGATGTTTTGTGGTGTTGAACTTCATCGGACGGATATGGGAAGGCAGCAGTGGGCGTCCCGATGCCGGGCTGTGCTTTGGAAGGTATTAGCATATTTTAGCAACTGCATTTCATGAGAGAATGCAGTTTTGATTGCATTAGGGTAAATTTTGGACTCTTTTTGGAAATTTTTGTGAGCTGGAACAACACTGAATTGCAAATCTCAGGGAGCTGGAATAACAATGGAGACTAGGAAACCAGAGTGAGCCGATGTAACAATGGAGAATTGGATATCACAGTGAGCTGAAATAACTTGGAAATGTGACTGGGACTACGTAGCCTCCACTTGGCAATGCCCATGAACTGGAGGCACGGAATCTATGGAAGGAAGCCAACCTGGCAGGTAAATGTGGAGGGTTTGCCACGGCACCCTGTATTGGGTGCCCGGAATTCAGAGTTTGACAATACTTCCCCTTCTAGGAGTGGCCACCGACACGAGTTCAGATTTGGTTGGAGATCTTCTGCACATTGGAGGAGTTGACCCAAGCTCAGTCTTCTAAGCCATATCCCTACCAGTCAACTAGATATTAAACATGACCACATATATAACGGGAGTTAAGGATGATTTCAACTTTGTATTTTTTTCCATGATGACTTTGAATTTTGAGTGAAGCTTGACTTAAAGTGGAGAATCAGTTGACAAAGAGTGGTTTGAAAAAAAGAGATGTAGTAAATAAATTAGGGATACAGACATGGAGGCAGGTTTGGTTTGTAAGAAACGGGATTGAGGACCTCTAAAATGCTGAAAGGTCCAAAATTTTCTGGCAAAAACTTCATAGATGGGACTCAGGGTGCAAGTTAGGGATTGCCTTTCTTTTCTTACTGGCATAAAACTTGTAAGCTTCAACCAGTAAAGATATGACCTGTTACTAATTTTTGGAGAAGTCCCGAAGTAAAAAAAGTCAGCTGTAGAAATGGAAGGGAAAGGTAGTGAAATTAGATAAGGAATTTAAGAGTAAACCATATACCACATGAAAATAGGTAAATGAGAATTCATGGTAGTAATTGCTGTGGGCAAATTTTGCCCAAAGAAGTAGTTCAGACCAAGTATCCTAGGATGAAGAAACCTGCAGGAGGAATGTTTTAAGGTCTTGGTTAGCTCGCTCCATCTGGCTGTTGAGTCAAATATCTAAAGACTTATACAAAGCTCTCCAAAACATGGCCACAACATGCACACCGCTGTCTGAAACAGTTTTGACTGGGCACATGCTGACGGGACATTTCTTTGATAGTTGAGCCAGAACTGGTACAGAAGGAAGACCTTGGAGTGGTCTGAAATGGGCCATCTTAGAAGCATGATCTACCACTGCCTAGATGGTGAACATATTGGAACATGGTAGGTCAGTCCATGGGGTATCTGGAATGGGCAATGGTAGACGTTGCCCTGTAGGGGATTGTCTGGTTACCTTGTGTTGGACACACTCAGAAGTGGAAATTAAGTTTCTTACATCTTGATGGAGCATTGCCCACCATTAATCTAAATGATGAGCTCCAATGTTTTCTAACTCCAGCATGTTCGGCAAATCGTGAGCAATGAGTTCACTGAAAAAGCTCTCGAATTTAGTAGGAATGAAGGTCTTTCACTGGGGTGGGCTAAAGAATCAGGTGACAGCAGGTATGCATTCAGGATTAATAAAGGGAATTTTCTCCAATAATAATTGCTCATCATCATCCATGGAATGAGAAAGGGCGTCAGCCTTGCAGTTCTTGTGACCTGGATGAAAATAGTTGCAAAGGTTGAAAAAGTGACCGACAAGCTTGACAGGGGTTCATACTTTTTTGGGTCCATTCAAAGTCTTTTAAAATGTGTCGGAGTAATGAATACACTTGTCCTGCCGGGTGACCTGCAAAACGTGACCTGTGTGGGGTCCTGAGGACCGACTTTGAGAACCACTGGTCTAGATGGTTATAGGAAATCTAACCTCTTCCACTTCTCCAAGGCCAATTGTATGGTGAATGACTCTTTGGCACCAATGAAATCATTTCTTTCAGTGGGAAAGAATGTCTTAGAGAAGATAAAACTTGCTACCCAAAGATCTTTGAAAGAGAACTGATCCCACTCCAGCAGATTATTTGTCTACTTCAAGGTAGAATGGTAGCTAGATATTAGATTTAGGATGGGGTCAAACATTAATGTTTTCTTTCATTGTTGAAAAGCGACTTCAGTACTTTCTATCCAGCCCTCAGGTTTACCACCCTTCTTGGTAAGGGATGCGAGGAGAGAGCACAGCGGTTTAGCCCCTAATAAATGCTGTAAAGCTGGGGTCTTCAACCTTTTACAGAGTGGGCCACATTAAAAAATTCAACGAAGCCCGAGAGCCACTAAGCTATACGCCACACAGTAGCACAATTTCGATTCACATTACACCATAGTCGTGTCCCTTTTTCATGTATGACACACAGCAGTGCCCCTTTTATACAATGCCCACATTTATGCCCCTTATACACTGCCCGCAGTAGTAGTGCCCCTTATACAATGCCCACAGCAGTAGTGCCCCTATTGCAATGCCCCCAGTAGTGGTAGTGCCCCCAGGAGTGGTAGTGTCCCTTATGTAGTGCCCGCAGTAGTGGTAGTACCCCCTATTGCCATGCCCCCAGTAGTGGTAGTGCAGTGCCAAGTGGTAATGCCTCTTATGTAGTGCCCCCAGTAGTGTTGCCCATTGTGCAATGCCCACAGTGGTAAATCCTCTTATGTAGTGCCACCAATAGTGGTAGTGCCCCTTATTCAGTGCCCCAGTAGTGCTGCCCCTCATGTAGAGCCCACAGTGGTAATGCCCCTCATGTAGTGTCCCCAGTAGTGGTAGTGCACCTTATGCAGTGCCCCAGCATTAGTGCCCCTAATAGAAATGCCCCCTAGTAGTAGTGCCCCTAATAGTAATGCCCCCTGGTATTAGTGCCCCCAATAGTAATGGCCCTAGTACTAGTGCCCCTAGTAAAAATGCCCTCTAGTAGTGCCCTCAATAGAAATGACCCCTAGTAGTGATGCCCCCTGGTAGTAGTGCCACCAGTAGTGAAGCCAATTACAAAAAAAAAATACTACTTACCTTAAACCTTGCTCCCGCGTCTGCTGCCTCCAGTCTGCCCAGCTGCTCTTCTATCTGAACTATGGGAGAGATGTCATGACATCTTTCCCATAGTGCACTGCGCACACTGCGGGAGCCGGAAGCTGGAGCTAAGGAGTGAGCTCCGGCTGGCGCTATGGTGCAGGTAGGGAGCCGGGCACCCGCTGGTAACAAAATCTCAGCGGGTGCCCGGCCAATGGAGCCTGTTGGCTGGCTGACAGGAAGGCCAGATTGTGTGTAAGCCTGTGAGTCATGCGAATCCATCTGGCTAGAATCTGTTTGTTAGCTGGCCATCCTTTCTTGTGAAATCCATATAGGACGAAGAGGGAGTCCGATTTACTGATGGAAGTAGTACGGTCCACGTAGATCTTTAGAGCAAAGACAACATCCAAAAGAGGCCTCACCTGCCGGGAGGTCTGGTGATTGAAAGGCCGGAAACCACAATTTCTTCATTTAGGTGGAAACGAGAGACCACCTTGGGAAGGAAGCCCAGGCGTGTTCTAAGAACCACCATGTCCCGATGAAAGATTAAAAAGGGGGAGCAACATGAAAGCGCCCCTAAAGCTCATACCCTATGAGCAGATGCTATAGCCAGAAGAAACAGTCTTCATAGTGAGCCATTTGACATCCACTGATTCTAGGGGTTCAAAATGGAGGTTCTTGAAGTGCTTGGAGCACCACTGCCAAATCCCATGGAGCCACAGCAGGGACATAGGGAGGCTCTATACTGAGAATCATTGCAGGAAGGTGTGAACATCTGGTAGAGGAGCCAGTCTGCCCGGAACCAGATGGACAAAAGCAGAGAACCGCAGTTTCAGAGATGCTAGGCGGATGCCTAGATCCAATCCAGCCTGAAGAAAGTCAAGAATTCTACACACCTTAAAAACTTGGGGGTCATAGTATCTTGGAGCACGCCATTGGAATTTGTATGCCATATTCTGTGATAAATCCTGGCTGAGGCCAGTTCACCGGCCCTGAGCATGGTCTGGACCACAGAGCAGGAAAATCCCTTAGCCGTTAGAACAGATGTATCAAGAGCAAAGCCATTAAAGACAGATGGGCCAGGTCCGGATGTAGACATGGACCCTGAGACAACAGGTCTACCCATAAAGGGAAGTAAAGAGGAACGTTTATGGAGAGACTCTGAAGATTGTAGTACCAATGGCATCTGGGCCAAGCTAGAGCTGTCAACAGGATGGTGCCCCCTTCCTGCTTGAACTTCCGAAGAACTCGAGGAAGCAGGGATATTGGGGGAAAGAGGTATGCCAAATGGAAGGTCCATTTCACTGACAATGCGTCCATGAAGGCTGTGTCGGGGTCCCTTGTCCTGATTCCACGTACTGGAAGTTTGTTGTGTCTTGAGGCCATGAGATCCACATCTGGATGACCCCATTTGTCCACCAGGAGCTGAAAGACTTCTGTATGTAAAGACCACTCTCCTGCATGCACGTGATGGCTGTGGAAATCTGCTTCCCAATTAAGAACTCCCGGGATGAATACCGTGCAGATGGCTGGGTGATGGTGTTCGGTCCATGTTAGAATGCGGGACACTTCTGCCATTGCTGCCAGCCTCCGAGTGCATCCCTGGTGATTGAGGTTGGCCACTGCCACTGATGAATATCCCGAGCCAGAGTGAGCTCTGTAGATGGCTCAAAGTTCCAAGATATTGATTGGTAACTTTGCCTCGACTGAGGTCCAGCAGCCCTGGAAGGAGTGCTGGCCGGTCACTGCGCCAAACTTCCGGAAGCTTGCGTCCGTGGTGAGGAGAGCCCAATCTGTGATCCAAGGAGGCCCATCGTCTGGGATTGAAGTAGATGGGGTAGGCTGTTCCACCTGGAGAGGATCAGGTGTTGTAGAGGCCTGGAGTGAAACTCCACAATGTCGAAGGTGGACACCATTGATCCCAATGACTGCATTGCAGCGTGAATTGCACTCAGCTACTGCGGAGCAGTTTGTGCAGTTGGTGTTGTATTAAGGAGATCTTGTTTGTTGTTAGAAACATTCTCTGAAACAGAGTCCAAGAGGCCTCCTAAATGTACAATTCTTTGAGAAGGTGTCAGGGAAGACTTTTTCCAGTTGATCAGGAACCCGTGCATTTGCAGGAAGGCAATTGTTACCTGCAGATGGTGGTAAAGAATCTGTGGGGAGCTGGCCAACAGCAAGAGGTCGTCTAAGTACGGGAGTAGTCTGAACCCTTGACGACGAAGGGAGGCCCCCATAACTGCCATGATTTTGGTAAAGACCCGAGGGGCCATTGACGCCGTAAGCATCCTGAATGTCCAGAGACATCATAAAATCCCCAGGCTCCAGAGCCAGGATAATAGAGCAGAGGGTTTTGCATACGAAACCTGGGCACCCTGATAAACTTGTTCAGAGATTTGGGGATATGCCAATGAGACTCGTTGGGCTTCTGAACCAGGAAAAGGGTAAATAGCCTTTGCCTCATTGTGAGGAGGGGACCGGAATTATTACTGCTGAATTTAGAAAGGACAATTGGCTTTTTGGAGTAGCAGGGCCTTGCTTGGGTCCGATGGAGGCCCCTGTGTAAAAGAACTGCTGGGGAGGTGCCTTAGGGAAGATAGAGCATATCTGTGGGAGACCACTTCTGTTACCCAGGTGTCTGATGCCAAAACTGGGCAAATTGAAGTCGGCCTCCCACCTGGGAGCCCTCCAGGTAGAGGCGTGCCCCGTCAGGCTGTAGGCTTGTCCTCAGACTTGGCAGGTGGATGTCTAGTAGCCCAGGATTGTTTGACTCTAGGTTTGGAGGCCTTGGCTGATGCCTGCTTCCATCTAAAGGACTGACCCATAGCTTTTCCTGGAGAGCGAAAGGATGACGTCCAAGATTCCCAAACGCGGTCCTCAAGACTCCCCAACAGTTCAGGTTTTAGAGCTATCCATGGTTGAGCACAGGTGGTTAAATCAAATTGACTGAGGTACTAATTAAGTTACCTGTGCTCCACCATGGATATCACTAAAACCTGAACTGTTGGGGAGCCTTGAGGAAAACGTTTGGGAACCTCTGCTCCAAAATAAGGAATGGACTCCAGAGCCCTTTTTGAACCAGAGTTTGCTTTCCAGGAACGGAGCCAAACAATACAGCGAGCCACTACCGAAGTGGCAGATATCCTGGAGGGCAGGAGAGCCATATCCATAGCTGCTTCTCCCAAGTATGAGGCTGCATCTCTAATGTGACATTTGTAGGATAGTTGTTCCCTTGAAGCATCAGGGGGGAATGTCGCTGCTAGGGCCACAGCCCAACTCTCAATGACTTTTGCCACCCAGGCTATAGCCCTAGCAGGACGTGTAATAGCTCCTGTAAGAGAGTATATGGATTTGTGACAAGCTTCTATCTGTAGTCTCCGTCAAGGATGTTGCAGTATGGATGGGTAAGGTGGCATTTTTCACCAGACGTTTTACATGAGAATCCACTGCTGGGGGAACTTCCCATTTAGTGCAATCAGCAGAGGGTAAAAGGAACTTAAACATTTTGGAGTTTGAAACCTTTTACCAGGCATATTCCGTGCTTTACTCATGTGATCAGATAGCTGGTCAGAGTGAGGGAACTCTGGTATAACTACCTTTTGTAGTTTAAAAAGTGGTTGTTTTTTCTTAGGAGCGGGTTCTTCCTCTTCTATTTGTAAAATAGATTTTACAGCTCTCACAAGAGCAGGAATATTTAGTTTAGAGGGTGGCTCCTCATCTCCTGAGACGGAGTCAGAGTGAGAGAGGTCTGTGTCTTCTGCCTCCCCCGATGATATATCAGAATCAGATAACTGGGTGGACTTGGAAGATAACACATGCTTAGTAGGCTTAGTAGTTAAAGGCTTTTCTTTTTCAGCATTTGCTAAAAAATTGTAGGAGGTATTAGCAACACTCTGTACTGAGGTCGAAAGTACATCTACCCATGGGGAAGGCAAAGGATTTGCAGGGAGTACCTTCTGGGGGCTACCACGGGGGCTGCTAAGTGGTCCGCAATCTTTGTCAGTAACAGAGAAAAGGCCGCCCAGGGTTGGTCCTGAGGAGACACCGTTGCTGAGGGGCCTGAGTCTGTGCAACAATTTGTACAAAGACCATCCTGAAAGAGGTCCTCTGGGGCTAAGCCCGCTGAGCAGGACTTACAAGACACCAGAGTAGGAGCAGCAGCATCAGCCTGCTTGTTATTCTGTCCTCTCCCAGACATAGCCTCAATAAAACACAGTATGATACAGTGCAGTGAACACCCTGCAGTATGTTGAATATGGCAGAGTGTAGTGTGCAACCACACTATATAGTATGTGACAGCCCGCACAAATATATGTGATGTGAGTTAAAATGTTCCCCCTATACCTTAGTATGTCAGGGGGATAAAGAATAAAGGGAAAGGTATAAGCTGACAGTATGGAAAGTAGAGATCAGCGCTAACACAAAAGTCGCATACAAATGCAGAAAAACACACTATCTGCAATTGGCACTACAATCAACTACACAGTCCGCAGTGGCTAGTAGGATATAGCACTGTATAACCTGGCCCGTGGGAGAGGTATATAGGGAGACTGGACCCAGCGTTCCCGGAGACCTGTGAAGCAGAAAATGGCTGCCGCGCATCTCTGAGGGGGCGGAGGGTGAGGGAGGAGCAGCTCAGGAAAAGGCTAGACCGCAGTGGAATGGCGCCCTTAGCTGGGGGAACGCACCTTCTCCCCATGTTGACGTTAACCACCGGGTCCCCTGGCCTCTAAATATGCCTCTGCGCCAGTATCGTTATGCCCTGGTGGCCTAGTGGAGTCGTGGGCGCACCAGTGTCCACATGAGCGCCTCTGGTCTGTCTCCTGAGACCGGAGGCTAGACGGCATAAAGATGCAGGTCCCCACAAGTGGAGGTTCGCCTTACCTGTCCACTGGATTCCGGGCTGCAGTTTGGGGTCTGGGGAGTTTGTTAGCTAGTCCCCACAAGAGCCCCACCGGGCGTACCTAGCCGGGGCTTGGTATCACAGCGCCGTGGAGGGGTGATGGAGCAGCAGCCCAGATGTCCAAGGAAGTGTTTTGCTGCTCAGTTAAAACTAGTGTCACGGTCCTGCGGGTCGACCCTCCAGATACGCCAATCTGAGAATCGCCGCCCATGACCTTTACAGGTGACCTCAGCACATGTGGTTAACTAAACCTGGTAACTGCCACCAGCAGAAGAATATAATGCTAAAGCATAAGGTGAGCTTCTGCTCCCACCAGCATACACAATTATCAATACGTAGAAAAATAGGTAATATGAGGCCTTGGGTCATAAAAACAGATGTTTAATTCAAGAAGATCTTCAAAGCTTATGTACAAAAAGTTAAAAAAGAATATAATGTTAGAGAATCACAGTTACTTACAATTTCCAAAACTAAAATAAAATAATAAATTGGAGAAACAAACCACTCAAACCTCTTTGGTTTAAATTGTTTTGAGATGAGGCCTTCCCATGACGAACTCTGGATCATCTGTATCCTTCGATAGCCTCATGCAGATGAACACTGGACCAGGGTTGAGTCACATCTTTATGCCTGCTTTTCCAGACACCCCCCTCACCCTCCTCCCTGGGGTGATTTTAACCCTTGTCAGCTCAGAGTGGATTGTCCAGCTGGCTGAAGCTTCAGGGTTTCCCAGCCACCTGAGCAGGGGTTCTTTAATTATACATTCAGCTCTTTCTTAAGTTGGAAGCCTGCGCCTAGGTGCCGAAATTCAGACCTGTTAAGACCAGTGCCTTTCTGTGTAAACAACTATCTTTTGAGCACTGCCCCCAAACAAGACACAGGGCTCTTAATGACTGGTTTATCAAGGGTCTGGCCAGCTGTCCTATACATTGCGACAGGTTTTATGGCTGACCCAGGAAGACAGAACTTCCTATAACCTCTCCTGCCCAACTTCAAAGGCTTGTCATCTTTCCACACACAAATGACGCTACATACAAATTTACAAGGTAAAATTACATGTTTCTACCAACCCAATATCATGTGCGGTTATGCCAATGCTGCTGTGAAATGAGCTGTTCCGCTACAACTAGAAATAAAAAATAAAAGCTTGGGCTGTTTAATGCAGTCCAGTGTTAAAAATGGTGATCCAGCTCCTGCCGGACACCAATAAAACTGAGTTGCCCTCAGGCTGTGGGTGGAGTATAGGGGGGAAGGACCGGAGCATCCGGGGATTGAAAAGCTTTGCTGTTTGTGTCTGGTCCTCCAAGTACCACCTACACCCCATTGTTTGTGGAGCCCCATGGACCCTGAAGAATTTTTTTTAATGTTATAATTCATATATAGTTTGGAGAGGTCTACATGATGTATCATTAAAACATCAGACCCCCAAATAAGACACATAGCACACAATTGCAAATGATGCAAAATAAAAGAAACAGTCCCAAGTTAATAAATCAAGAAAAGGAAGAAAGGCTGGCCTGAAGAAGCAGACGTATGATCTGAGAAACGCGTTGCTAGCTATCTACAATTGGTACTCTACATTCATTAAATTTCTTAATTTTTTTTTTTCAACTTAGGACTGTATTTTTTTTTTTTTTTTCTTGCATCATTTGCAATTTTTTGGGTCTAGTGTTTTAATAATACATCATATAGACCACTCCATATATGAACGTATTACATAGTAATTTAGCTGCAGATGTCTCCTTGAGCCCTGTTCCTCATGTTATTCTACACTCGAGCTATCCAAGTCCAGATACTGCTATACCAGATGACGTTCCTTCTCCTCCACTCACTGGATATGCTCTTGCAAGAACGACGATAATAAGAGACACAACAAACACACAAGAATATATTTTTGAACAGGAAAAGAAATGCCAGAAATGTGAGCAGAGATCAATGAAGAGCCCACGCCGGGAGAAATACTATGGCTACTGAGATTTATTCTTCAGATAAAATATTTCCACTTCTAAACACACAAAATACAACCTGAGTAAATATGTATGGTCTACCTGGACTAGATATCCGTCATTTCTCTCACTGAGAATTTGTAATTAGCTTCTCCCCAGTGTGACTTCTCCGATGTATGACGAGATGAGATTTAGTCGTAAACCGTCTCCCACACTCAGTACATGAAAATGGCTTCTCACCAGTGTGAATTCTCTGATGTTCAAGAAAATGAGATTTCTTTGGAAAACATTTCCCGCACACAGTACATGAAAATAGCCCCTCGCCTGTGTGATATTTGTAATGTTCCACAAGATTTGATTTGTGTGTAAAACATTTCCCACACTCAGAACATGTAAATGGTTTCTCACCTGTGTGAGTTCTATGATGTGAAGCAAGATTTGATTTATTTGCAAAACATTTTCCACACTCAGTACATAGAAATGCGGTATCACCACCGTGATTTTTCTGATGTGTAACAAGTTCTGCTTTAGTGGCAAAACATATCCCGCACTCCGTGCATAAAAATGCTGTATCGCCTAAGTGACTCGTCTCATGGGTAACAAGTTGTGTATTCTGCGCAAAACATTTCCCATACTCAGAACTAGAATTTGGCTTTGCAGCTGTGTGACTTCTCTCATGTATAATGAGATATGATTCAGTTTCAAAACATTTTTCACACTCAGGACATGGAAATGGTTTCTCACCTGTGTGACATTTCTGATGTTCATCAATATGTGATTTCTTTGTAAAACTTCTCCCACACTCAGAACATGGAAATGGTCTCTCTCCTGTGTGTCTTCTCCGATGTATAACAAGATGTGATTTAGTTGTAAAACACTTTCCGCACTCAGTACATGAAAACGGCTTCTCGCCTGTGTGAATTCTCTGATGCTCAACAAAATGCGACTTCTTTGTAAAACATTTCCCGCACACGGTACATGAAAATAGCCCCTCGCCTGTGTGATATTTGTAATGTTCCACAAGATTTGATTTGTGTGTGAAACATTTCCCGCACTCAGAACAGGAAAATGGTTTCTCATTTTCCTTGGCTGGCTGATGGGTAATACGCTTTGTGTTCTGTGTAAAACATTTGGCATCTACGGAAGAGGAAAACACTGAATCTACTGTAAAAGAGGTCACAGATGCACCAATTGCTGAGTAATCAGGAAAACATTCCCCATGATTAGAGGGATCATACGACATATCCGCACTGTGAAGTGCTGGATAGATAATGGTGGTAATGGGGTTTTCTTCTGGAGAGTCCCGGGAGATGTCATCTTGCATTTCACAATCTGATGTTACAATGAAATGATCCTGAGAGACATTCCGGCTGCTATATCCATCTGCTGGAAATAAAATAAATATGAACAAGTTGAATTTTCGATAAGACAATGGCAGAGGGTCCCAAACACGGCCCATCAAGGCGCTCCAACAGCTCAGGTTGTAGAGACATCGATGGTTGAGCACAGGTGGTTGAATCAAATTGACTGAGGTACTAATTAAGTCAACTGTGGTCAAGCATGGATATTTTTAAAACCTGGACTAATAAGAGTTTGGAATCTTCTGAACTATAGTGAAAGGTCTCCAAATAGCCATAAAACTGGTAAATTGAATATAATTTCATGCAACAATTTATAAATCATTAACGGTCGGTTTGGTGCAGAATGTGGTATGACACCAGATTGTTCAAATAAAAATCACAGAAGCTCTCAAACTCACCATGTATATTACAGACACTCCAAGCTGTATTCTCTATATTTTAACAAACAGGGTTAGCTTTAATTGTTGCAACATTTGTTACGCTGACCGACTACGCCAAAAGTCTTCCCCATCTGGTCAGTCCTACTCCATCGCTCAGAATTATAAGCAAGGCAATTAAAATCACATTAAAATTGTAATGTGATCGCAAAAGGCCATCCTTTACACACGGTCCAGCCACATGGACGGGATGAAATGTCATATAATGCTCTTTAAAGATGTTTTTTTCTACTCGTTAGGATTGTTAGTAGTCTTATAGTTAGTATCCCTATACTTTAGGTTTGGCAAGTTCAGTGATTTTGTTGCTATGACTACACTACCTCCATAGCTTCTAGAAGTCAGTGGCATTAAATATATAAAGTTTGCCCACTTACCAGATTATTATATATGTCGGCACCATTTTTGACTTTGTCTACATTTATAAAAATTGTATTTATACATGGTTTCCCTCTTAGCAACCAGCGCTGTTTGGGCATTATGGTTATAAGATTGCTAAGTGTATAGTTGCTATTATGGCACAGGTAATTTTAGATGTATTTTTTTTGTAGGTTTCTATTCATGATTCGGTTTATGTTTACATGTTGACGGTATGCACAACAAAGCCACACCCCCTGAAGAGGTCCGTGATGTTGGCGCATCCAGTGATGTCATAGGGTCTACGGCTCGAGCTGCGGCCGAGTGCTCTGAAACACTTATATTAAAAAAAAAAGGGATGTACTTCATTTGCCTGCGTCTTGATAAAAGAGGTCACACTCTGAAACCTTGACCTATTGAGAGGTGTCGGCGCTGTTTTTATCTGCTACTGAGAAGTCTCTGAGTGGCGTCCATTCCCCCCACACATGGTAATTAATTCATTACCGTGTGTGTAATCCTTTCAAAGCAAACAGATAAGCCAGTATTATTTTGAATTTGGTACGGGGCCACTTATAATTATTTGCACTTATTGGTGGTTTTTGTGGTGTTTTCACAATATTGCATGGGTGTGGATTGAAAGATAGACAGTAAAAAATACGATTTCTACGTACCGTAAAATTTCTCCCTTGGAGTCCATCTGGGGGATGCCTTACATCTGAGTTATGTATAGTGATGGGTGGAGTCGGACACTAACTAATTGAAACTGGCTCCCACCCCCTATATAACCTCTCCATTACCAGCGTAAGCTCAATCTAATGTTTAAAAAAGCCGGAGGAGAGCCATGAAAAAAAAATGAGAAAACCAGAGACTAACAGGTGTCCAGTTGGAAAACCAAACAAGGGTGGGATCCTTGCATCCCCAAGATGGACTCCAAGGAAGAGATTTTACCGTAAAATCTAATTTCCTTTTTCATCCATCTGGGGGATGCCTTACATCTGAGATATACCAAAGCAAGCCAATTAAGGGGGGGGGGGGGGGGGTAGGTGTCGATACCAACGGCTGTAAGAATTTTCCGACCAACGCTGGCATCCCTTGTGCCGAATGTAAGGAATCGGTAACATTTTGTGAAAGTGTGTACGAATGACCAAGTAGCTGCTTTGCAGAGCTGCTCAACAGAGGCACCATGCCGTAAAACCCAAGAGGCTCCGAGAGCATCAGTCGAGTGAGCCCAAATAGAGCCCGGAATGGTCACATTTGACGACAAATATGCCTGCCGAATGGCAAAAGTGACCCATCTAGCGATGAACCCTTTTGAGGCAGGCCAGCCTCTTTATGGTGCATCAATCAACACCAACAGGGAATCCTTACACCTCAAAGACGCAGTACGCTCCAAGTAAATGCATAATGCATGTACCACATCCAACAGTGCTAAGGAAGAAGCTTCACTGCACGCTGAATTCTGGCAAAAAGCCGGAAGGACGATATCCTGGTTAATGTGGAAAGCAGATATTAAGGTTTAGTGTGTAACACTACTCTATCCTCATTAAAAATAATAAGCGTAGCTTTACAGGAAAGAGCTGATAATTCAGATACCATTCTGGCCATGGCAATGACCAAAAGGATGACAACCTGCATAGTAAGGAAAGGCAATTCTACAGACTCCAAAGGGCTCGAATGATGCCTCCAAAGCTAAATTCAAGTCCCAAGGAGGAACCGGAGAGACATAAGTAGGCTGAATGCGAAGAAACCCCTGCAAGGAATGGTAACCAACTTTGGAACAGGATCGATAAGGCAGAAAAGACAATTTCAGACCCTTAACCAACCTGTCTTGCAAAAAAGACAAGAGGCGAGACACTTGGAACTTTTCTGGTTTGAACTTGTGGTGTTCACACCTAGAAATGTATATATTCCATATCAGACGATAGATCTGGGAAGTAACCGGCTTACGAGCCTGAATCATGGTTTTCACCAGACTCTGAAAACCCCATGGCCTTCAGAATCTTGGATTCAAGAACCAGATCTGGATGCAGAGGTAGGCGATATGGAACTTCTGCAACATGTTCTGAAGAGCTGTGTACCAATGACAGCTTGGCCAGTCTGGAGCTACCAGAATGACTAGCCGCGCAACCTGTCGAATCTGCTGAATTACCCATCAAAGAAGATGTATCCCAGCTGGAACCCCCAAGGCGCTGTCATGGCATCCACCAGAACTGCTTGAGGACCCCAGGACCGAGATCCGAACCTTGGAAGCTTCTTGTTGAGATGAGAAGCCATCAAATCAATATCTGGAGATCCCCATCTGGCAACTATTTCCACAAACACCTCCTGGTGTAATTCCCATTCTCCTGGGTGCACACTCTGGTGACTTAAGAAGTAAGCTTCCCAGTTGTCCACTCCTGGAATGCATATTGCAGAAATAGCTGAAACCCAATTTTCTGCCAAATGAAGGATGAGAAACCTCCCTCATTGTTAGCCAGCTGTGAATGCCGCCCTGCTTGTTTATCTAAGCAACTGCTGTGGCATTGTCTGATTGGATTCTTACTGGTAAATTCTTTAGATAGCCATGAGCCTGTATCAGTGCATATCGAATTGCCCTTAATTCCAGTATATTGATAGGCAGAGTGGTCTCCTGGACAGACCAAAGCCCTTGTGTCTGTCCAGAACCACCGCCCCCAGCCTGTTAGGTTGGCATCTGTGGTGACAATGGTCCAGTCTTTTACTGACAATTGGCAACCCTTGTTCAGATTTGCATCCTGCAGCCACCACTGAAGAGACCTCCGGGTCTGAGGTGATAATCTCAGCATCTGCCTGTTTAATCAAGGGTCTGGTGTTACCCATCGATGAAGCAATTGTTTCCGTGGAGGTTAGGCGTGAAATCTGGCAAAAGGAACTGCTTCGAATGAAGCTACCATTTTACCCAATATCTGCATGGTCCTTAAAACCGAGATATAAGACATCTGTAAAATGGTCCTTATTCTGGATTGCAGACCCTGAATCTTTGCCTCAGGAAGATACACTCTGTGACCCAGTGTGTCAAAGAGTAGACCCAAAAATACCATCTACTGAGACTGAACTAAATTTGATTTGGGAAAATTGATGATTCCAGCCGAATCTCTGGAGCATGTCTATAGTAACCTGAAGGTGTTGTTTTAATAGAGCTATTGAGGGAGCTCTTAGCAACAAATCATCCAGATTAGCCAACACATTTATAACCCCCTCTCCTAAGTAGGGATATAATGTGTGCCATGACCTTTGTAAACTCGGGGTGGTGGCCAAACCGAAAGGTAGAACCTGAAAATGCTCATGCCTCACTGCAAACCGCAGAAGATGTTGATTATCTTTCCATATAGGAATATGGAGGTAGGCATCCTTGATATATATGGAGGCCAGAAAAACTTCCTCCTGCATAGAACAAATGACTGACCTTAGTGACTCCAACTTGAAGGATTTAACCCCCTGAGGTTGAGAATGGGTCGGAATGACCCATCCGGTTTATCTACTAGGAAAAAATTGTAGTAAAACCCCAGCCCCTCCTCTAGTACTGGAGCCAGAATTATTACTCCAGAGCCCGAAAGCGCAGAAATTGCCTGCAAAAGAGCCACCTTTCTGCAACCATCCACAGGGAGGAGTGGAAAAGAGTCTTCTTGGAACAGGACCTTCCATATCCAAAATGTAACCCCTGGTGATTATTCGACTCACCCAAGAATCCGGATTGGAAAGGATCCAATTTTCCAGGAACCTGAGTAAGCCACCTCCCACCAGAGGACGGGACCCAGTCCTGTGATAGTCTTTTGGATCTACCTGCTGGCTTAGCAGTGGGTCGACTGGTGCTGGGGCCACCCCGTCCTCTAAAGGTCCCCTTCCGGGAACCCTTATACGCACACTCCCTTCATTCCGAAATGAACAAAACCTAGGAGTCTTTGTTTTAGGTGTGTTTACAGGAAGGAAAGGACTTTTTCCTCCTGTAATCTGAGAAATAATTTTGGTTAATTCTGGCCCAAAGAACCACCTTCTAAAGCAAAGATATGAGACTGTACCTGAATAGTATCTAATAAAGCGTCACCTATGTAGGTTAGAGCTTCCGACATCTGATCAGCTAAGTTCGCTTCAGATTCCTCCCCTAATGGAAAACCAGTAATCCTCTGTTTTATCCAATGACCAATAGGCTTTACCACCCAGGCGCTGGCCAGAATTGGCCGCAGCGATACTCCGGACAAGGTGAATAAAGACTTAAGAACAGCCTCATTCTTCCTATCCATACGATCTTTAAGAGTTACAGACTGAGAAAGTGGGGATAACAGTATTCCTGACCAAACTAGCAGTAGGAGCATCCACCTTAGGTGGAACTCCCCATGTTTGGTGTCCTCTTCTGACAAACAATAAAAACATTTATATTTTTTCGGAATACAGAATCTTGAATTTTAACCAGGCTTCTTTTACTAGTTCTTCAAATTGAGAAAATTCGGAAAAAAAACGAAACTTTTCTTCTTAAGTTTAAAGAAAGAAACTGCGCTAGTCTCTGGCATAGCCGCCTCCTGTAACCGCGCTAGTCTCTGGCATAGCCGCCTCCTGTAACCGCGCTAGTCTCTGGCATAGCCGCCTAGTGTAACCGCGCTAGTCTCTGGCATAGCCCCCTCCTGTAACCGCGCTAGTCTCTGGCATAGCCGCCTAGTGTAACCGCGCTAGTCTCTGGCATAGCCGCCTCCTGTAACCGCGCCAGTCTCTGGCATAGCCGCCTAGTGTAACCGCGCCAGTCACTGGCATAGCCCCCTCCTGTAACCGCGCCAGTCTCTGGCATAGCCGGCTCCTGTAACCGCGCCAGTCTCTGGCATAGCCGGCTCCTGTAACCGCGCCAGTCTCTGGCATAGCTGGCTCCTGTAACCGCGCTAGTCTCTGGCATAGCCGCCTCCTGTAACCGCGCTAGTCTCTGGCAGAGCCTCCTCCTGTAACCGCGCTAGTCTCTGGCAGAGCCGCCTCCTGTAACCGCGCTAGTCTCTGGCAGAGCCGCCTCCTGTAACCGCGCTAGTCTCTGGCAGAGCCGGCTCCTGTAACCGCGCTAGTCTCTGGCAGAGCCGGCTCCTGTAACCGCGCTAGTCTCTGGCATAGCCGGCTCCTGTAACCGCGCTAGTCTCTGGCATAGCCGGCTCCTGTAACCGCGCTAGTCTCTGGCATAGCCGGCTCCTGTAACCGCGCTAGTCTCTGGCATAGCCGCCACCTGTAACCGCGCTAGTCTCTGGCATAGCCGCCACCTGTAACCGCGCTAGTCTCTGGCATAGCCGCCTCCTGTAACCGCGCTAGTCTCTGGCATAGCCGCCTCCTGTAACCGCGCTAGTCTCTGGCATAGCCGCCTCCTGTAACCGCGCTAGTCTCTGGCATAGCCGCCTCCTGTAACCGCGCTAGTCTCTGGCATAGCCGCCTCCTGTAACCGCGCTAGTCTCTGGCATAGCCGCCTAGTGTAACCGCGCTAGTCTCTGGCATAGCCGCCTAGTGTAACCGCGCTAGTCTCTGGCATAGCCGCCTCCTGTAACCGTGCTAGTCTCTGGCATAGCCGCCTCCTGTAACCGCGCTAGTCTCTGGCATAGCCGCCTCCTGTAACCGCGCTAGTCTCTGGCATAGCCGCCTCCTGTAACCGCGCTAGTCTCTGGCATAGCCGCCTAGTGTAACCGCGCTAGTCTCTGGCATAGCCGGCTCCTATAAAAGCTCTAGTCTCTGGCATAGCTGGCTCCTGTAACCGCGCTAGTCTCTGGCATAGCCGCCTCCTGTAACCGCGCTAGTCTCTGGCATAGCTGGCTCCTGTAACCGCGCTAGTCTCTAGCATAGCCGCCTCCTGTAACCGCGCTAGTCTCTGGCATAGCTGGCTCCTGTAACCGCACTAGTCTCTGGCATAGCAGCCTTCTGTAACTGCTGAGTTTCCCTGACCGCATATATCAACATAGAATCTCCTGAATGTGACTGGGAGGTACCGTCCCAGTAAGAGGTGTCCTCCCAGTCATAATCCAATTCCTCTTCTTCCTGTGAAGAAGCAGCAGAAGCCTCTTCTCCCGGAAAAATGATAGAGGAATGTGATCACTTTTTAACAGCTGTGGTCCCTGCAGACGGTGCCATTTAATTTAAAGACTTCGCCATCTGAGCGAGACATCGCCCCATATTCTGAGCCCATCTGGGCTCCACTGAGGGATCAGCCAAAAGATTGATCACAGGATCTCACATACTTATCCTGAAAGTAACGTAGTTCACCTATGACATCTGTCATAGTTCTATCCCAATCGGGCATCACGGACTGTTCAGCCGGACATCCGAATACTGAAACCTCCCGTGAACAACCCGCACAGAGCGACCCTTGGTCCGTACCTTTTGGCAATTTTTTTTACAAATATAAACAGGGACTTGTTTCTTAGAACCCTTGTCTGGCTTATCCATACTGAGGAAGAAAGACAAGTCTACTCCAAACAGATAGCTACCTAAATTCTTATAGCAAAAGTGTAGCCCTGAATGAATAGAAAAGACAGAGGTTAACGAAGACTCCTATTCACCCATCTGTTTAAATGCAAAACTAAAAAAAACCTGGCTCCAAGACCAAATCTTTGCCAATAAACCAAAAGGTAACTAAAATGTTACACACATATACCCCTGTAAGTTACTGCCTGACTATCAATGATAACAGTGCAGTAACTAGGATTATAACAATAAGCCCAGAACACCAGGTTAACTACACATAGTATAACATTTATAAGTAGCGTTCCCACTAGGCTGTTTCAGTGGGGCGCCCCGCTGAAACAGCCTGCGGGTTCTGTTCTCCACCCGCGGGCCGCAGTGTCCCGCGGGTGGGGAAATCGGCAGAGCAGCGGTCACCGCCGGAGAATGAATGCCGGGTGCATGCGTCGGCATCCATTCACAGTGACCGTATCGCTTGGGGGCCCGGCATGTCGTAAGAGCCGGGCACACCCCCAAGAGTGACGAAAAGGGGACGTGTCATATAGACACGCCCCCTTTTCATTGTCCACACCCCCTTTTCGGGCGCGCGCATAAGTGCCCTTGCTCTAGGTCCGGCGCCAGGCCTGCCGCCGGACCTAGAGTGAACACTATATAATTGCATAATTTAAAAGTGCACTTTACATTTCTAACCAAATTTCGACGTTATACCGGCGATAAACAGGAGAACACCAACTTCGACCCATTCTAAAACAAGAACATTTAGACAAAGTATAATGTAAGTGCACTTTTAAATGACGCACATATAAATGTTATACTATGTGTAGTTAACCTGGTGTTCTGGGCTTATTGCTATAAGCATATAACAATAATGTAAGTTCACAATCTCTTCACTACAAGCAACTGCTGTCTGCATAACCTGGACATTCTTCACTGGACTCGGTTTGCTCACTATTAGAACTGAACACTTTAATTGCTAATATTTGTGCTGGCTCACTGGTTTCACAAACACCTCATAGCATACTGTATTCTGTGCCAATTTCAGTTTCACTCTTAGAATTAATGTCTTCCTACCTTAAGTTCATTGCCTAGCCTATCATCTATCTACTAATACAATTTACTTTAATATTCAATTTCTTCACCATTAAATCTCCACTTTTCTTCTGCTTCATACTTTATTCCTACATCTAGTTTACCTCCCCCTATTCACCTCAGTCACGCCATAAACGTGTACTTTTCCCTCCACTCAGTGCCTACCTAATCTTCTGCTCTGTCCCCTTCATTTACTTTTATCATTTCCCCCTTGTCTCCTCCTTTATCTCCCCTCCTCTGTCTGCCTTCTTCCCTCTCCTCTCCCATTACTCCACTTTCATTCTCTTCTACCCCCTCCTGGGTCCTACTACCCCCACTGCTAATCCCTCCTCCAAACCTCCTCTCCATGTCATCCCACCTCCATCCACATCTCATTAAACTCCCTCCCTGCCAACCACCTACAGGTTCCCTTCCCAGCACTGGTGCCCGCACAATCTCTCCACTACATTAATCTTGGTCACCCAAATTAATCTCACCTTTTTATTACAGCAACCCTGATAATCTCATTCACATATCTCCGACAAACACTGTCCCTGTATCCTGTGCCCTCTGGAATGAAAGATCAGTCTGTAATAAACTGGTTCTCTCCCATGACCTTTTCATTTCCAAAAACTTGCATCTCCCAGCCATTACTGAACCCTGGATTTCACCCTCTGACACCATTTTCATTGCAGCTCTGTCCTCTGAGGGCCTCACCTTCTCTCACATCCCTTGGCTCGGGAGTCGCCATGGTGGTGGTGTGGGGGTCCTTCTATCCCCTGGTTACTCCTACCCTCTGAACCATCCTTACTTTCTCTACATTTGAGGTTCATGCTATACGCCTCTTCCAACCAGTACACCTGCGAGTCGCTGTCATTTACCGTCAACCCCTGGCCCTCCCTCCAAATTCCTTGACAACTTTTCTTCCTGGCTCACTCATTTTCTCTCCTCTGACCTTCCTTCCATTATCATAGGTGACTTCAATATTAAGTCATGGCCCTCACACGCCCCCCCCACCTTCACGTTTCCTCCGCTACACCTCTCCTTCTGCCTGCTCCCATCTTGCCCACCTCCTTAATCTCTCCCTCTCATCTGGCACTGTACCTTCTGCATTCAAACATGCCCTTGTCTCCCCCATTCTTAAAAAACCTATCCTTGATCCTAACACTCTCTCCAACTACCGACCAATCTCTCTCCTCCCTTTTGCCTCCAAGCTCCTTGAGCATATTGTTTACAACCACCTTACCACCTTTCTTTCCTCTCACTCCCTCCTTGACCCATTTCAGTCTGGCTTCCGTTCTCTCCACTCCACTGAAACTGCCCTCACAAAAGTCAGTAACGACCTCCTTGCTGCCAAATCCAAGGGCCACTACTCTCTGCTCATTCTCCTTGACCTCTCTGCTGCTTTCGACATTTGTGGACCACCCTCTCCTGCTGCAAATCCTTCACTCTCTTTGTCTATGTGACACTACCGTCTCCTGGCTGTCCTCCTACCTCTCAGACCGGTCCTTCTCTGTCTCTTACCATGACTCCTCCCCCCCCCCACAGCCTCTTACAGTAGGTGTTCCCCAAGGTTCTGTTGTTGGACCTCTCCTATTCTCCCTCTATACTTCCTCTCTAGGTGAACTCATCAGCTCTTTTGACCTCCATTGTCATCTCTATGCTGATGATACTCAAATTTACCTTTCCTCCCCTGATCTCTCCCCCTCTCTCCTCCCTCGGATCTCCAACTGTCTCTATGCTATCTCTTCCTGGATGTCCCAGCGATTTCTTAAACGTATTATGTCTAAGACTGAGCTGATCATCTTCCCACCCTCCCACATAACCTCACTTCCGACTATTTCTTTATCAATTGATGGCACAACTATCTCCTCTAGCCCCAAAGTGCGCTGTCTTGGAGCTGTCCTGGACTCCTCCCTCTCCTTCAAACCGCATCCAGAACCTCTCGCAGTCCTGTCGTTTCCATCTTAAAAATATTTCCAAGATTAGACCCTATCTCACCCAGGATGCTACTAAAACAATCATACACTCACTGGTCATCTCCAGATTGGACTACTGTAACCTCCTCCTATCTGGTCTCAACTCCCATCTCTCTCCTCTACAGTCTGTCCTCAATGCTGCTGCTCGACTCATCTTCCTCTCAAAACGCTCTGCATCTGTCTCCCTCTCCTACAAGCTCTCCACTGGCTCCCCTTCAGAGCCCAATTCAAGGTTCTCACACTCACTTACAAAGCCCTCACCCATTCCTCTCCCATTAACATCTCAGATCTCATCTCCCTTCACTTTCTTGTCCGCCCTCTTCGTTCAACAATGCATGCCGCCTCTCCTGCCAACTGATTATTTCCTCCCACTCCCGCCTCCAAGATTTGCCAGCGCTGCTCCCCACCTTTGGAACTCTCTCCCTATCCCCATCAGACTCTCCACCTCTCTACAATCCTTCAAACGGGCTCTAAAGTCCCACTGCCTCATCAAAGACTTCTAGCTCTCATCCTAACCAGCTGCTACATGCGCCTTCCTCGCTGTCTATCCTATTTGTGTCACACCTGTTTGTCTGCCCCTCCCCTTTAGTATGTAAGCCCTTATGAGCAGGGCCCTCTCCCCTCTTGTGCTTCTCCTTACTTTAATCTTCTTCTTACTCCCCACTAGGGCACCTAACACTTGGTTGCTTTGCTCTGTTGCTTATCTAGGTGTTATGGTCACTAATGTAGCAATGTATATTATCCATGTCCTTGTCCTGCATTGTATTGTACTGTAAGTCACTGGTCACCTATTTGTTTATGTACGGCGCTGCGGAACACTTGTGGCGCCATATAAATAAATGAAAATAATAATAACAGTGAAAATACCGGTTATACCACTATTTGCTCGTCAGGCTTCAATCCCTCAGTGCCTGTTGTTTCCAACGGATCCTCAGCCGCTGTGGCTTTCAGCAGCCTGCAAATTAATTAAAACCTACCAGGGGGAATGGAGACAAGGCCGGCCGCAGTGTCCTAATTCAGGACACCTTGTGCATAGCCTCCGGCGTCTGCGGCCCGGCCTGATAACGTCACTGCTGCGCGACTACCTGTGCAGCTGTGTTTTACTCATTACTTCTCCCGGTGACATTACCCACCGCGCACTGAAACCAATTGTGGCCACACCCGATGACGTCACCGCTGTGCGCGCCTCAGCGGCGTCCCGAATTCAGCGAAGCCCCTCTTCTCTCGTAAAGCAGTAGCATGTTGCTGCTTGTGTAACCCTCTCTGGAGCATGATAGAAGCAGAACTTCCATACAGCCTCCGATACCTACTGTGAGGATTGAAGCAGCTCCTGCAGATGTGAGACAAAGCCGGCTCTACGGTACCTGTGAGTAATTCCAAGCCCTGGCCAATCTGCTCAAAAGCAGTGTGCCAGACAGCAGTATAATGGCAACAAGAATTATACACTTAGTAATAAATCTTACATTTTTGCCTACGGCCCCTTCAAATGTCTGTCTGGCCTGGAGATAGACCCAGGGATATGGTAGTTTGTTGACTCTCAGGGGCCGTCTTTAGAGTGGGATCCAGGTTCACACAAAACCTCTAATCTATATAACTCCCTCTCTGTTAGAGTTTGTCGTCTGTCTCCAGGAATTAAACACCCAAATTCAAGACATCAAAGTAAAGAAATAAAACTTAACTAAAAGCTAGGACGTATGTAGCTAGTGCCTTACTCTAAAGGCATTAAGTACAAAACTGAGCTTACGATGGTAAGGGAGTAATTATATAGGGGGTTAGAGCCAGTTTCAATTAGGTGGTGTCCGACTCCAACTAGCACTATACATAACCCAGATGTAAGGCATCCCCCAGACGGATGATAAACGAAAGAGCAGGAGTCTAACAGGGGCTGATGGCTCCTGATGTATGAGATACACCAGAGAGTGTGGGGAGGAGACTGGTCAGATCTCTGGGCTGGTAACACACAGTGACATGATGTGAGGAGGAGAGCAGGAGTATAATAGTGGCTGATGGATCCTGATGTATGAGATGCACCAGAGAGTGTGGGGAGGAGACTGGTCAGATCTCTGGGCTGGTAACACACAGTGACATGATGTGAGGGGGAGAGCAGGAGTATAATAGGGGTTGATGGCTCCTGATGTATGAGATACACCAGAGAGTGTGGGTAGGAGACTGGTCAGATCTCTGGGCTGGTAACACATAGTGATATGATGTGAGGGGGAGAGCAGGAGTATAATAGGGGCTGATGGCTCCTGATGTATGAGATACACCAGAGAGTGTGGGGAGGAGACTGGTCAGATCTCTGGGCTGGTAACACACAGTGACATGATGTGAGGAGGAGAGCAGGAGTATAATAGGGGCTGATGGATCCTGATGTATGAGATGCACCAGAGAGTGTGGGGAGGAGACTGGTCAGATCTCTGGGCTGGTAACACACAGTGACATGATGTGAGGAGGAGAGCAGGAGTATAATAAGGGCTGATGGCTCCTGACTCCCCCACTGGGCAGATACATTTCCCTCATTAGTGACAGAGGAAGGTGTAGGATAAGAGATTGTTGTAGTTACTGAGTAAGGAGAATATGTGACTCTTTTGTAAGTGTTTATTACTCACCTGTGCTGATATCTGTAGGGATTTTCTCCTCCTTACACTGCTGATCACCCCTCACATCCGTATCTTCTTCTACCTCTAAAACTTTTACCTTAATATCAGACAGATCGTCACTCTAAATAACACACAACAAATAGTATAATATTAGTGTATAAGACACACACAGCTGCTCTACACATCATATAGTGACAGTCACATTGGTATATTGCCGAGACCCTAAATCCCACCTACCTGATACACCTGTAGGATCCTGTGATTCTCCTTTGTATACTCCTGGGAATAAAGAGGACGGGGACATCTCCTTGGGGTACTTCTGTTACTGGGTCCACCTGTAGGAGACACACAGTGACTGAGTACATTGTATATATGTGATTATCAGCTGATGTGTGTACAAGTAACCTAAGCAGCCCTAAGTTAGAATTACTACATTTACCAAGTATATAAGAAGACCTCTCTTACGTCCTATCAGGGGGACACTACAGACTGTGGGTTTAGAGGGGAGGCTTTGGAGTAAATAATGAACAACTCGAATCAGACCTCCATTTATGTAGGCCATGCTTCTTTGGAATTGATTTTCATACTTTCAGGTACGTCTGTTTCGACCAGGAAGTTTCTGTGGCTGCGATCATGGCAGGCGGATCCCGATTGCCCGCCTTCTCCTGTTCCGGGACATCGGGTTCCGGTCGGTCGAGAATCTATGGGTCACAGTATTCCTGGCACGGGTATACTGTATGTCATGGAGCTGGTTGGTCTTTCTCCACGCCGGTTTTTAGTCACACCTCTTCCATGGGACTAAATGATACGCCCTGTCTTACATAGGATTTATTTGGTTCTGTGGAAGAGGGGTGACAAAAACCAGGAGTGGTTGTCCTGTCTCATACACATCCAGAAGGGTTGAGGTTTTATTCCAATATTTTTCGGCTATAGGCTTTCAGAGCTCGCAGGCTCCTTTTTATTCAGTTCCAACACACAATACAGCAGGTGGTAAGCCAGCACTGGTTTCTTTAGCCAATCAAGCTATGTGCATGAGCACCTAGTTTGGACATTAACCATTGCTCCTTATGTTCAGTGGGGAGATGGCTACGCTTCTGCTGCCTGCAAGTCTGGAAATAGTGAAGGATCATCCTCCAAGACTTACTTCCTGGATTCTGCTGGAGGACCTATCCCCAAATTTGAGCTCCAGTGGCAGGGTGACCAGATCCCCAGGAGGCAGGCTCTATGGTGCCTTTTAGGGTTCCAGTAAAACTATTAGCGGACCGGCTCTCCCAGCACCTCCTAATGTTACTCAGTCTCAGGAGGCTGCAGTGGAAGACAAACCAGTTCCCTGGGAGGGCGATTGTGGAACAAGCAGCCCACGGAGGGCTCCAGAGCCTCCTAGATCACCAGAGAAGATTGTTGTAGTGACTGAGTAAGGAGAATATGTCTCTTTCCTGTAATAAGTGATTATTACTCACCTGTACTGATATCTGTAGGGATTTTCTCCTCCTTACACTGCTGATCACCCCTCACATCCGTCTCTTCTTCTACCTCTAAAACTTTTACCTTAATATCAGACAGATCGTCACTCTAAATAACACAAAAAATAGAACACAAATAATAGTATAATATTAGTGTATAAGACACACACAGCTGCTCTACACATCATATAGTGACAGTCACATTGGTATATTGCCGAGACCCTAAATCCCACCTACCTGATACACCTGTAGGACCCTGTGATTCTCCTTTGTATACTCCTGTGAATAAAGAGGACGGGGACATCTCTTTGGGGTATTTCTGTTACTTTGTCCACCTGTAGGAGACACACAGTGACTGAATACATTGTATATATGTGATTATCAGCTGATGTGTACAGTAACCTAAGCAGCCCTAAGGTAGAATTACTATATTTACCAAGTATATAAGATCCCTCTTACGTCCTATCAGGGGGACACTACAGACTGTGGGTTTAGAGGGGAGGCTTTCGAGTAAATAATGAACAACTGGAATCTGAGCTCCATTTATGTAGGCCATGCTTCTCTGGAAGTGATTTTCATACTTTCAGGTATGTCTGTTCCGGTCAGGAAGTTACTGTGGCTGAGATTATGGCAGGCGGATCCCGATTGCCCGCCTTCTCCTGTTCCGGGATATCGGGTTCCGGTCTGGCAAGGTTGTATATGGGTCAGGGTTCTCCTGGCTCTGGATTTGGTTGGTCTATGTCCACGCCGGTTTTTAGTCACACTTCTTCCATGGGACCAAGTCAAATGTGATGTCTTACGTAGTACTGAATTTGTGCAAGAGGGGTGACAGAATCCAGGAGTGGTTGTCCTGGCTCATACACATCAAGAAGGGTTGAGGTTTTATTCCAATATTTTTCTGCTGCAGAAACCGGATGGGTCCTTTTGTTCCATTTTAAATCCAAATACTCCACACCATACAAGATGACACAGAAGTTCTCCCAGCTTAAGATAATCAGAAGATATAGGCTTTCAGAGCTCGCAGGCTCCTTTTTATTCAGTTCCAACACACAATACCGTAGGTGGTAAGCCAACTCTGGTTTCTTTCGCTAATCAAGCTACATGAATGAGCACCTAGCCTGGACATTAACCATTGCCCCTTATAGACAGTGGGGAATAGTCACTCCTCTGTATGTGAGAGCACCTGGGGAGATGGCTTCTGCTGTCTGCAAGTCTGGAAATAGTGAAAAACTTCCATCCAAGACTTACTTTCTGGATTCTGCTGGAGGACCTATCCCCCAAATTTGGGCTCCAGGGGCAGAGTGACCAAATCCCCAGGAGGTAGTCTCCCTGCAACTGAGAAGATGCCTTTTAGGGTTCCAGTAAAATTATTAGCTGACCAGCTCTCCCAGCACCTCCTAATGTCACTCAGTCTCAAGAGGCAGCAGGGGAAGACAGTCCAGATCACAGGGAGGGCGATTGTGGAAGAAGCAGCCCACGGAGGGCTCAAGAGCCTCCAAGATCACCAGGTATGGTAGACTTACCTAGATAACTCCTTTTCTTCAAGGTCCATAGGGTCCACAGGGATACCATTGGGATATTATGGTTGGAGAGATCCAGGCACCAAACAGTTAAAGCTTCAGCTCCCAGGATGCCTCGAGTCCTCCTACATATATGCCCTGCCCCTAGCCGCAGGCCTTCAGTTTAGTTAACAAGCCTCAAAAAGAGGAGAAGGGAGAGTAATCATACAACAGAAACACTATTAAACAAGATGAGGGAATCTGTAACCGAAAGAAAAACATTTTTACCCATGCAGCCAGGTGCATCAGGGTGTGTGCCCTGTGGACCCTATGGACCTCGAAGAAAAGGAGTTATCTAGGCAAGTCTATCATAACTCTAATTTTCTTCTTCAGGGCCCATAGGGATCCACGTGGGGATGTCCTAAAACAGTTCCCCTAGGGTGGGGGACGCTCCTGAGCAGAAAGGAGAACTCGTCGCCCAAAGGAAGCATCATGAGAGGCAAAAGTATCAAAGGCATAGAACCTAAGAAAAGTGTGGACAGAAGACGATGCGGCTGCCTTACACAACTGTTCAGTGGAGGCACCACGACTGAATGCCCACGATTGCCCTGCAGACCGAGTAGAATGTGCTGTCACTGTGCTTGGGACAGGCAGATCAGCCTATGTCTATACCTGAGAGATAGTCATGCGTAGCCATCTCGCTAGAGTCTGCTTATTAGCTGGCCATCCTTGTTTGTGAATACCATATAATACAAAAAGAGCATCTGATTTTCTAACAGAGTTTGTACACTCCACATAGATACGGAGAGCACGAACTACATCCAGAGAGGCTTCACCTACAAAAAGATCTGGAGTCTGAAAAGCTGGAACTGGAATTTCTTCATTTACATGAAAACAGGACACCACCTTTGGTGAAAAATAAAAAATGGAGAGCGACAAGAAAGCGCTGTGAAATCAGAGACTCTGAGCAGAAGAGCTAGCGAGAAGAAAAAGTGTCTTTGCGGTCAACCACTTAAAATCTACAGAGTCTAGAGGTTCAAATGGGGAAGCTTGAAGCCCGTTAAGAACCAGAGACAAATCCCACGGTGCTACCGGTGAAACAAAAAGAGGCTGAATTCGCAGAATTCCTTGGAAAAAAATTCTAACATCTGGTAATGAGGCAATCTTCCTCTGGAACCAAACTGACCGTGCAGAAACCAGCACTCTCAAAGTAACCAGACCGCTGTCTTACCCAGGCTGAAAATAAGCCAGTACCCTGGAAATCCTGAACACCTTAGGATCATACATCCTATGGGAACATCATTGACCAAAAGAATGCCAAACTCTGTAATAGATGCAGGCAAAGGTAAGCTTCCGTGCCCTAAGCATCATTTCAATTACAGACCTAGAAAAACCTTTTGCTCTTAAGTTGGAAGACTCAAGAGCAACGCCGTCAAAGCCAGACGAGGTAAGTCCGGATGCCGGCAGGTACCCTGCGTTAGCAGATCCTGCCATAGAGAAAGAGAATACGGACTTGGCTACGGACAGATTCTGTAAGTCGGTGAACCAATGACGTCTGGGCCAAGCCGGAGACACAAGTATTACTGTTGCGCTTTCCTGCTTGAATATTTTGAGAACTCTTGGAAGGAGAGAAATCGGAGGAAAGAGATACGCCAACTTGAAGTCCCATCTTACTGCCAGTGCACCCATGAAGGCTGCTGATGAGTCTAAGGACCCGTACCTGGGGACCTTGTGGTTGTGACGTGATGCCATGAGATCTATCTCTGGTAGACCCCATTTGTTTACCAGGAGGTGAAACACTCCCGGATGGAGACCACTCTCTGGCGTGTATGTCTAGGCGAATTAAGAAGTCTGCTTCCCAGTTGAGTACTCCCGGTATGAATATTGCAGAGATGGTCGGAAGATGACGTTTTGCCCAAATTAGAACCTTTGTCACTTCTTTCATAGCTGCGTAACTTCTTGTGCCTCCCTGATGATTAAGGTAGGCCACTGTAGTCGCATTGTCGGACTAAATCTGGCCCAGCCTGCCCTGGAGCAGGTCCTGTGCCATGATAAGTGCCTTGTACACTGCTCACTGTTCCAGAATGTTTATTTGGCAGATGACTTTCCTGATTTGTCCATCTTCCCTGTCACTGCCACCCATCCGCGAAGACTGGCGTCTGTGGTGAGAAGCACCCAATTTGGAAATCAGTATGTGCGCCCTTTGTTCAGATAATCCTTTCTCAGCCACCACAGGAGAGGACGAACCTCTGGAGTAAGAATGATCCTCCGAGACCTTATTAGGTGACACTGTCCGTTCCACTTGGAGAGAATCAACTTTTGCAGAGGCCTGGAATGGAACTGAGCATACCCCACCATGTCGAAGGTGGAAACCATTGATCCCAGGACCTGCATTGCTAACAGAATGGATACCCTTCGCTTGCATATTAATAATGACAGCGCCAAAATCTTGTTCTCTAGTAGAAACACCGTTTGTGTCCGAGAATCCAGCAACGCTCCCAGATGTACCATCTGCTGTGTTGGAGAAAGTGATGATTCTTTCTAACTGGTAATAATTAAATAACTGGTAATAAATAAATACATAATTGATTATCCAGCTGTGCTTTTATAGGCAAACTATGGTCAGTTGAAGATGGCTTTGTAAAACAACCAGAGTCTGTGCCAATATCAGAAGGTCGTCCAGACATGGCAGAATTCTGAATCCCTTACGCCTGAGATGGGCCATCATGACTGCCATTATTTTGGTAAATACCCGGGGAGCCGCAGATAGGCCAAAGGGTAGAGTCTGATATTGGTAATGCTGCTGAAGGACAGCAAACCGTAAAAATGTATAATATGCATCCTGAATATCCAGGGAAACCAGGTAAGCCCCTGGCTCCATTGCCAAAATAATTGACAGGAGAGTTTCCATAAGAAACTTGGGTACATAGATAAACTTGTTGAGGGTTTTTAGATTTAGTATAGGTCTATAAGCCCCATTCAGTTTCTGAACCAGAAATAGATTGGAATAATAACCCCTTCCCTATTGCGACACAGGACCCGGGACTACTACCCCCACCAGCAGCAGGGAGTGAATGGCTTCCTGAAAAGCCAAGGCCATTACTGCATCTGATGGAAGATTTATGCAGAAGAACTTCTGGGGAGGATGCCTCCTGAAAGTGAGGGCATACCCCTGAGAAACCACTTCTCGGACCCAGGCATCTGTTGTTTGATGCCAATATTCCGCAAACCGAAGAAGTCGGCCTCCAGCCCTGGGATCCCCCAGGAGGAGGCCTGTCCCATCAGGCCGAAGGTTTGTTGTCCGGTTTAGAAGCTGGACGTCTTGCCGGGCCAGACCTCTTAGTTTGTCTCCTTGTTGTCTTGCGAAAACTAGTCGACCTAGAGGAAGAGTGTTCCCTTGCTCGTCCCTGAGGACGGAAGAACCAAAAAGAAACCTGCCTAGACTTTATAGGTCGCCGTAGATGGCGGACCTGCTAATTTTGAAGCTGCCAGAGTAGCATTATCTTATCTAACTCTGCTCCAAAAAGTACCTTTCTATAGAAAGGTAAGACGTCCAGCTCCTCCTTTGATCCTGTATCAGCTTTCCAGGATCTTAAGCAAAGGGCCCTGCGTACCACTAACGAAGCTGCTGATGCCGTAGAAGCTAAAATTCCAGCATTTACTGCCGCTCCTCCCAGATAAGAAGCCGCTTCCCGTATGTGGGAGATATACATCCGTTCTCTGGTAGCATTCGGTAGAGAATCTTCCAATGCCCCATCCATTCTTCAACAGCTTTGGCTACCCAGGCTCCAGCCATAGCTCAATAAGTTAACAGCTCCAGATGATGAAAATATTGCCTTAAAGACATGCTTCAATTTTCCTATCTGTGGAATCCCTCAGAGAAGATGCCGGCGGAATAGGCAATGTAACATTTCTGATTAAATGCGTTACATGAGCATCCACAGTAGGAGGTACCTCCCGCTTAGTACATACAGAAGCATGGAAAGGTTCCAACGATGTTATTCTTATATTCACATAAAATCGTTTATCCGGGTTACCCCCATGCCTCATCCATAACCGCGTCCGGTTGCAATCCGGGTCGCAGCACTGCTGCTAGCAAGCTCAGCCGCAACCCGCCGGAATCACCAGCCCAGTTACTGGTGCTGCGGCCCGGCGGAGGTAGATGGAGTCGCAGTACATGCGTCTTAATTCGGACGCTTAGTGCTGCCAACCCAGAAATGTACAAAATAAAACATAAAATAAAAGCTGAGGACTGTCTGAGCAGTCCAGTTACAAAGGTGCGTCTTGATCCTGCCGCACCAAACAATTGAAATCCTATGGCTAGGGGAGGGTATATATGGAGGAGGACCCGAGGCATCCTGGGAGCTGAAGATTTAACTGTGTAGTGTCTGGATCTCTCCAACCATAATGTCCCCATGGTATCCCTGTGGATCCCTATGGACCCTGAAGAAGAAATATCAGGACAGAGGTGTAATCTCACACCCTGAGACCTTCACGTCACATCACACACACACACCCATAACGTGCATCACTCTACATGTACTATAATACATAAGTGTACGGCTAATATACAGCTTGTTTCATATACAACTGAGAGGATGTATCACTACTAAGTAATAACGGCTGATGGCTCCTGATGTATGAGATATACCAGAGAGTGTGGGGAGGAGACTGGTCAGATCTCTGGGCTGGTAACACACAGTGACATGATGTGAGGAGGAGAGCAGGAGTATAATAGGGGCTGATGGCTCCTGATGTATGAGATACACCAGAGAGTGTGGGGAGGAGACTGGTCAGATCTCTGGGCTGGTAACACAGTGACATGATGTGAGGAGGAGAGCAGGAGTATAATAGGGGCTGCCGGCTCCTGATGTATGAGATACACCAGAGAGTGTGGGGAGGAGACTGGTCAGATCTCTGGGCTGGTAACACACAGTGACATGATGTGAGGGGGAGAGCAGGAGTATAATAGGGGCTGATGGCTCCTGATGTATGAGATACACCACAGAGTGTGGGGAGGAGACTGGTCAGATCTCTGGGCTGGTAACACACAGTGACATGATGTGAGGAGGAGAGCAGGAGTATAATAGGGACTGATGGCTCCTGACTCCCCCACTGGGCAGATACATTTCCCACATTAGTGACAGAGGAAGGTGTAGGATAAGAGATTGTTGTTGTAAGGAGAATATGTGACTCTTCTGTAATAAATGTGTATTACTCACCTGTATTGATATCTGTAGGGATTTTCTCCTCCTTACACTGCTGATCACCCCTCACATCCGCCTCTTCTTCTACCTCTAAAACTTTTACCTTAATATCAGACAGATCGTCACTCTAAATAACACAAAAAATAGAACACAAATAATAGTATAATATTAGTGTATAAGACACACACAGCTGCTCTACACATCAAATAGTGACAGTCACATTGGTATATTACTGAGACCCTAAATCCCACCTACCTGATACACCTGTAGGATCCTGTGATTCTCCTGTGAATAAAGACGACGGGGGCATCCCTTTGGGGTATTTCTGTTACTGGGTCCACCTGTAGGAGACACACCGTGACTGAGTACATTGTATATATGTGATTATCAGGCGATGTGTGTACAGTAACCTAAGCAGCCCTAAGGTAGAATTACTACACTTACCAAGAATAGAAGACGACCTCTCTTACGTCCTATCAGGGGGACACTACAGACTGTGGGTTTAGAGGGAAGGCTTTCGAGTAAATAATGAACAACTCGAATCAGACCTCCATTTATGTAGGCCATGCTTCTTTGGAAGTGATTTTCATACTTTCAGGTACATCTGTTCCGGCCAGGAAGTTACTGTGGCTGAGATTATGGCAGGCGGATCCCGATTGCCCGCCTTCTCCTGTTTCGGGAATCTATGGGTCAGGGTTCTCCTGGCTCTGGATTTGGTTGGTCTATGTCCACGCCGGTTTTTAGTCGCACTTCTTCCATGGGACCAAGTCAAATGTGATGTCTTACGTAGTACTGAATTGGTGCCGTGGAAGAGGGGTGACAAAAACCAGGAGTGGTTGACCTGGCTTATACACATCAAGAAGGGCTGAGGTTTTATTCCAATATTTTTCTGATGCAGAAACCGGATGGGTCCTTTTGTTCCATTTTAAAACTAAATACTCCACACCATACAAGATGACACAGAAGTTCTCCCAGCTCAAGATAATCAGAAGACATAGGCTTTCAGAGCTTGCAGGCTCCTTTTTATTCAGTTCCAACACACAATACCGTAGGTGGTGAGCCAACCCTGGTTTCTTTAGCTAATCAACCTACATGCATGAGCACCTAGCTTGGACATTAATTTAAGATTTCTCATCCGCAGTGATCAATATTTTTAAAAATACCCAATCCGATGGCAACTAGCGCGAGTAGTGCTTTGAAAATGGCGTAGCAGCACGGAGGAAGTAAACCTTTCAGTGCACCGGCTGCCATCTTGGCCGCACAGACCCTTTAGGGTAGGGTTACCTGGTGGGCTCTTTGTGTGGCGAACCCTGTCCTCTGTTATCTGCTGATTTACCTGCTCACTGTCCTGTTATCTGCTGATTTACCTGCTCACTGTCCTGTTATCTGCTGATTTACCTGCTCACTGTCCTGTTATCTGCTGATATACCTGCTCACTCTCCTGTTATCTGCTGATTTACCTGCTCACTGTCCTCTGCTGATTTACCTGCTCACTGTCCTGTTATCTGCTGATTTACCTGCTCGCTGTCCTGTTATCTGCTGATTTACCTGCTCGCTGTCCTGTTATCTGCTGATTTACCTGCTCGCTGTCCTGTTATCTGCTGATTTACCTGCTCGCTCTCCTGTTATCTGCTGATTTACCTGCTCGCTCTCCTGTTATCTGCTGATTTACCTGCTCGCTGTCCTGTTATCTGCTGATTTACCTGCTCGCTCTCCTGTTATCTGCTGATTTACCTGCTCACTGTCCTCTGTTATCTGCTGATTTACCTGCTCACTGTCCTGTTATCTGCTGATTTACCTGCTCACTGTCCTGTTATCTGCTGATTTACCTGCTCACTGTCCTGTTATCTGCTGATTTACCTGCTCACTGTCCTGTTATCTGCTGATTTACCTGCTCACTGTCCTCTGTTATCTGCTGATTTACCTGCTCACTGTCCTGTTATCTGCTGATTTACCTGCTCACTGTCCTGTTATCTGCTGATTTACCTGCTCACTGTCCTGTTATCTGCTGATTTACCTGCTCGCTGTCCTGTTATCTGCTGATTTACCTGCTCGCTGTCCTGTTATCTGCTGATTTACCTGCTCACTGTCCTCTGTTATCTGCTGATTTACCTGCTCACTGTCCTCTGCTGATTTACCTGCTCACTGTCCTGTTATCTGCTGATTTACCTGCTCACTGTCCTGTTATCTGCTGATTTACCTGCTCACTGTCCTGTTATCTGCTGATTTACCTGCTCACTCTCCTGTTATCTGCTGATTTACCTGCTCGCTGTCCTGTTATCTGCTGATTTACCTGCTCGCTGTCCTGTTATCTGCTGATTTACCTGCTCACTGTCCTCTGTTATCTGCTGATTTACCTGCTCACTGTCCTCTGCTGATTTACCTGCTCACTGTCCTGTTATCTGCTGATTTACCTGCTCACTGTCCTGTTATCTGCTGATTTACCTGCTCACTGTCCTCTGTTATCTGCTGATTTACCTGCTCACTGTCCTGTTATCTGCTGATTTACCTGCTCACTGTCCTGTTATCTGCTGATTTACCTGCTCACTGTCCTGTTATCTGCTGATTTACCTGCTCGCTGTCCTGTTATCTGCTGATTTACCTGCTCGCTGTCCTGTTATCTGCTGATTTACCTGCTCGCTGTCCTGTTATCTGCTGATTTACCTGCTCACTGTCCTCTGCTGATTTACCTGCTCACTGTCCTGTTATCTGCTGATTTACCTGCTCACTGTCCTGTTATCTGCTGATTTACCTGCTCACTGTCCTGTTATCTGCTGATTTACCTGCTCACTGTCCTGTTATCTGCTGATTTACCTGCTCACTGTCCTGTTATCTGCTGATTTACCTGCTCACTGTCCTGTTATCTGCTGATTTACCTGCTCACTGTCCTCTGTTATCTGCTGATTTACCTGCTCACTGTCCTCTGCTGATTTACCTGCTCACTGTCCTGTTATCTGCTGATTTACCTGCTCACTGTCCTGTTATCTGCTGATTTACCTGCTCACTGTCCTCTGTTATCTGCTGATTTACCTGCTCACTGTCCTGTTATCTGCTGATTTACCTGCTCACTGTCCTGTTATCTGCTGATTTACCTGCTCACTGTCCTGTTATCTGCTGATTTACCTGCTCACTGTCCTGTTATCTGCTGATTTACCTGCTCACTGTCCTGTTATCTGCTGATTTACCTGCTCACTGTCCTGTTATCTGCTGATTTACCTGCTCACTGTCCTGTTATCTGCTGATTTACCTGCTCACTGTCCTGTTATCTGCTGATTTACCTGCTCGCTGTCCTGTTATCTGCTGATTTACCTGCTCACTGTCCTCTGTTATCTGCTGATTTACCTGCTCACTGTCCTCTGCTGATTTACCTGCTCACTGTCCTGTTATCTGCTGATTTACCTGCTCACTGTCCTGTTATCTGCTGATTTACCTGCTCACTGTCCTGTTATCTGCTGATTTACCTGCTCACTGTCCTGTTATCTGCTGATTTACCTGATCACTGTCCTGTTATCTGCTGATTTACCTGCTCACTGTCCTGTTATCTGCTGATTTACCTGCTCACTGTCCTGTTATCTGCTGATTTACCTGCTCACTGTCCTGTTATCTGCCGATTTACCTGATCACTGTCCTGTTATCTGCTGATTTACCTGCTCACTCTCCTGTTATCTGCTGATTTACCTGCTCACTCTCCTGTTATCTGCTGATTTACCTGCTCACTGTCCTGTTATCTGCTGATTTACCTGCTCACTGTCCTGTTATCTGCTGATTTACCTGCTCGCTGTCCTGTCCTCTGCTGATTTACCTGCTCGCTGTCCTGTCCTCTGCTGATTTACCTGCTCGCTGTCCTGTCCTCTGCTGATTTACCTGCTCGCTGTCCTGTCTTCTGCTGATTTACCTGCTCGCTGTCCTCTGCTGATTTACCTGCTCGCTGACCTGTCCTCTGCTGAATTACCTGCTCGCTGTCCTGTTATCTGCTGATTTACCTGCTCACTGTCCTGTTATCTGCTGATTTACCTGCTCACTGTCCTCTGCTGATATACCTGCTCACTCTCCTGTTATCTGCTGATTTACCTGCTCACTGTCCTGTTATCTGCTGATTTACCGGCTCACTCTCCTGTTATCTGCTGATTTACCTGCTCGCTGTCCTGTTATCTGCTGATTTACCTGCTCACTGTCCTGTTATCTGCTGATTTACCTGCTCACTGTCCTCTGTTATCTGCTGATTTACCTGCTCACTGTCCTGTTATCTGCTGATTTACCTGCTCACTGTCCTGTTATCTGCTGATTTACCTGCTCACTGTCCTGTTATCTGCTGATTTACCTGCTCGCTCTCCTGTTATCTGCTGATTTACCTGCTCACTGTCCTCTGTTATCTGCTGATTTACCTGCTCACTGTCCTGTTATCTGCTGATTTACCTGCTCACTGTCCTGTTATCTGCTGATTTACCTGCTCACTGTCCTCTGTTATCTGCTGATTTACCTGCTCACTGTCCTGTTATCTGCTGATTTACCTGCTCACTGTCCTGTTATCTGCTGATTTACCTGCTCACTGTCCTGTTATCTGCTGATTTACCTGCTCACTGTCCTGTTATCTGCTGATTTACCTGCTCACTGTCCTCTGTTATCTGCTGATTTACCTGCTCACTCTCCTGTTATCTGCTGATTTACCTGCTCACTCTCCTGTTATCTGCTGATTTACCTGCTCACTGTCCTGTTATCTGCTGATTTACCTGCTCACTGTCCTGTTATCTGCTGATTTACCTGCTCACTGTCCTGTTATCTGCTGATTTACCTGCTCACTGTCCTGTTATCTGCTGATTTACCTGCTCCCTGTCCTCTGCTATCTGCTGATTTACCTGCTCGCTGTCCTGTTATCTGCTGATTTACCTGCTCGCTGTCCTGTTATCTGCTGATTTACCTGCTCGCTGTCGTGTTATCTGCTGATTTACCTGCTCGCTGTCCTGTTATCTGCTGATTTACCTGCTCGCTGTCCTGTTATCTGCTGATTTACCTGCTCGCTGTCCTGTTATCTGCTGATTTACCTGCTCACTGTCCTCTGCTGATATACCTGCTCACTCTCCTGTTATCTGCTGATTTACCTGCTCACTGTCCTGTTATCTGCTGATTTACCTGCTCACTCTCCTGTTATCTGCTGATTTACCTGCTCACTCTCCTGTTATCTGCTGATTTACCTGCTCGCTGTCCTGTTATCTGTTGATTTACCTGCTCACTGTCCTGTTATCTGCTGATTTACCTGCTCACTGTCCTGTTATCTGCTGATTTACCTGCTCACTGTCCTCTGCTGATTTACCTGCTCACTGTCCTGTTATCTGCTGATTTACCTGCTCACTGTCCTGTGTTATCTGCTGATTTACCTGCTCACTGTCCTGTTATCTGCTGATTTACCTGCTCACTGTCCTGTTATCTGCTGATTTACCTGCTCACTGTCCTGTTATCTGCCGATTTACCTGCTCACTGTCCTGTTATCTGCTGATTTACCTGATCACTGTCCTGTTATCTGCTGATTTACCTGCTCACTGTCCTGTTATCTGCTGATTTACCTGATCACTGTCCTGTTATCTGCTGATTTACCTGCTCACTGGGGACCCCATTCCCCAAAACTCATCAAATTACGCTCACATGCGGACTTCCTTCATTTAAAATTAATATTCTCCACTTAGTCTTATGTTAAATTCCCTAGCTCCTCTTCCAACCCGAGTAGTCTCTTCTCTACTGGCAACTCCCTTCTCCGTCCCCCTCTTCCTTCTCCAACCTCCCTATTAGCCCTTCACTACACCAACCACATCGAATGAAATATTGAAAGCATACATCTGGACATCACCAGGCCCTCATCGCCCCAACCTCTCCCTTCCCATCAAGCCTCTTCTACTCCAACCTCGCACTACCTTCCCCCTCCATCTTGCCACATCTGGCTTCCCTGTCACCAGTATCTGGAGATGAAATCATGGCTCTAATCCCGTCATCCACCTCCTCACTGGACCTCATCCCCTCCCTCCCGCCTCCTCCGCTCCCCCCCTCTCCCACTGCATGTTCCTATCTCGCTCATATCTTCAACCTCTCTCTCGCTCTCATCAGGCACAGTTCCAACTGAACTCAAGCACACCCTTGTCTCATTATTAATAAACCCACTCTTGAACTAGACGCGCTCTCTAGATACCACCCAATCTCACTACTACTGCTTCTACCCACCTCTCCTGCAAGCCCTTACACATGCTCCCCTTCCGAACCAAGTTCAAACCCCTCACATTCTCCTACAAAGCCCTCACCCAATCTCCCACCTCATCTCCCTTCACACTCCTGCCCGCTTTACTCTGCCGATGACTGCTGCCTCTCCTCCCAACCGATTACCTCCTTCCACTCCCCTCTCCGAGGCTTTGCCCGTGCTGCTCCTTACCACTGGAACTCTCTCCTTCTATACAACACCGGCTATCAAAACCCACTTCCTTATCAAAGCTTTTCAGCTCTCATCTTAACCTGTTGTACTATCCTTTTCATTCAGAGTCTCTCCCGTCCGAGTCACCCCTGTCTGTCTGCCCCTCACCTTTACATTTCGAGCTCTCACGAGCAGGGCCCTCTTCCTTTTGTGCTTTACCTTCCCCTCACGTATACCCTCACCTCCGTCCTATTCCCAACAGCGGCAACAAACCTTTGGGCTTTAAGAGTGCTGCTTTTTGGGTACAGCACTGTATAAGCTGCAATGTCCCTATGGCTTCCATCCTGTGTTTTACAAGATTATGTACCATACGACTCTTACACTATTTTATATCATGTTATAGTTGCACGGTTTTCTGATAGGAGACTATATAAGATATAGTGGACGTCTTATGGTGCCAAATAAATAAAAGGTTAATAAATAATAAAAGTTTATAATAAATAATGTAGAGTGTACAAATTGCATGAAGTACAATTACAAGAGTGCTACAACTACGGCGTATCGTACATACAAATATAATTACTATTAGTGCACAGGGAAGATCATAGGTTATATCACAAGTGGTCTCAATCAGTAAAAAAAATCGACCCTTGTATGAGATACACCAGAGAGTGTGGGGAGGAGACTGGTCAGATCTCTGGGCTGGTAATACACAGTGACATGATGTGAGGAGGAAAGCAGGAGTATAATAGGGGCTGATGGCTCCTGATGTATGAGATACACCAGAGAGTGTGGGGAGGAGACTGGTCAGATCTCTGGGCTGATAACACACAGTGACATGATGTGAGGGGGAGAGCAGGAGTATAATAGGGGCTGATGGCTCCTGTTGTATGAGATACACCAGAGAGTGTGGGAAGGAGACTGGTCAGATCTCTGGGCTGGTAACACACAGTGACATGATGTGAGGGGAGAGCAGGAGTATAATAGGGGCTGATGGCTCCTGATGTATGAGATACACCAGAGAGTGTGGGGAGGAGACTGGTCAGATCTCTGGGCTGGTAACACACAGTGACATGATGTGAGGGGGAGAGCAGGAGTATAATAGGGGCTGATGGCTCCTGTTGTATGAGATACACCAGAGAGTGTGGGAAGGAGACTGGTCAGATCTCTGGGCTGGTAACACACAGTGACATCATGTGAGGGGGAGAGCAGGAGTATAATAGGGGCTGATGGTTCCTGTTGTATGAGATACACCAGAGAGTGTGGGGAGGAGACTGGTCAGATCTCTGGGCTGGTAACACACAGTGACATGATGTGAGGAGGAGAGCAGGAGTACAATAGGGGCTGATGGCTCCTGACACCCCCACTGGGCAGATACATTTCCCTCATTAGTTTGTACTGACAGAGGAGGGTGTAGGATAAGAGATTGCTGTAGTTACTGAGTAAGGAGAATATGTGACTCTTCTGTAATAAGTATTTATTACTCACCTGTGCTGATATCTGTAGGGATTTCCTCCTCCTTACACTGCTGATCACCCATCACATACGTCTTTTCTTCTTCTGTATCTTCTATCTTAATACGAATCATCTCTTCACCCTAAATCATCCCCCCCCCCAAAAAAAAAAACTTTAATAATGTCTGATTTTATTGAGATTAAACAGTAAAGAGAGGATTATTGGCGCACACAGTTAGATCTGTTTCTCTTACTCCATATGGGGTGAGAGCAAATCGGAATACAGTTGAAACCCAAAAGGAGAGCCTACCACGGCAACACTAAACCAATGCATAACAGTGTACAACAAGATGGTGGCAGCACTGCGTCAACCAGATTGAGAAATGTTTTTAACGGCGAGTATCAAAAATCCCCTTATATCTCTGTCCTTCTAACTGAGGGACACTTCCAGCCATGGGGACATTCCAGCGCAAAACTTTCTGCCCAAAACTGGCGTCACTATCTGCAAGCACGATGAACTTGATAATTTTACCAAATTTTACAACAGAACACTAGGTTGGCTGTCTTGCCCAACCGCTCCACTGAGGCACAGCGACGCCCAATATGTGCTCAACGACCTAGTTAAATGAGACAAAATACACTCAGGAAGGGGAACCTGTTCTGAGACATAGGCCTGACGAATAGTAACCGCGATCCACCTGGCCACTGAATGTTTCCCTGCTGGCCAGCCACATCTTTGGACATCATACAAGATCAGTACACCGTCAGTCTTACGCAATGAGGCTGATCTATCTATATAGATACTCAAGGCCGAACCACATCCAGAAGTGATCTTCACTACCTGTAGCCGAATCGTGGCGCAATGCCAGAATTAGAATGTCATAATTTAAGGACAACCTGGACGCCATCTTCAAACGAGAACGAGGACCCGTTCGCAGGATAGCACGGTCCTGATGGAAAACCAAATATGGCCACCAACATGAGAGGGCCACCAATTCTGCCACTCATCTTGCAGAAGAGATGGCCAACATAAAAGATACATATCCACAGAATTAAGTGGCTCAAAGGGTGGTTTCTGTAAATCGAGAGAACCAGATTAAGGCCCTGAGGCACCACCGGTGAAACATGAAGCGGTCACATATGCAACACAAGAACGTTTAAACTACCAGAATGGAAACAAAAATTTCTTTGAAAAAAGATGGACAGAGCCCGGAACCTGCACCTTTAGCAAATCAAGCTTTCTCAGCATCCTGCTAGGCAAGAGTCGTAAACAAGAAATGTTTATCTTCCAAACAATGTGGCAGTTTCTAGAAGATACAGGTTTACTAGCCCTAATCATTTTTTGGATGATCCGGTTAGAAAACCCCTTTGTCCGGTGGATCATGGCTTCATACAGCCAAACCATTAAAGCCAGCTATGCAAGTCTGAATGGAAGAAGAGACTTTGACTTAGCAGATCTACCCGATGCGGTAGTCTCCACGGAGGCTAGAATGCCAGCAGAATGTCGGCAGACCACGACCGTCTTGGCTAGTTCTATGCCAGCAGAATCACTGGGACCTTATCTGCCTTGATCTTCTTGAGGACATGTAGAATCATGGGAACCGGCAGAATAAGATAACAGACGGTAACGTCAAGAAACTGTCATTGCGTCCACTAGGACTGCCTGATAAACCCTGGTTCTTTCACCGTATAGATTAACCCTGTAGTTCAGGATATTGCCAGATCGTACTTCTTTACAGCCGTGGCATTATCAGACTGGAAGGGGTCAGTCTGAAGGAACGGAATCTTCAGCACAGCACCGTGTCTCTGGCCCAAACTCCCTGTAGAAGACCAGACGTCCCTGCTCTCCAACCTTGGAGGGCAGCTGCGATGATGGTCCAAGTCCTCTTGTGACCCTTGCTGTGGTGCAGTCTGTTCAACAGGAGATTGTCGAGAGCCGGAGACATCCGGAAGAGCTGACTTGCTAGTTAAGGGTCGGCCCATGACCAATATGCAAGGAGCTTGTTTGGCGAATGAAATCGCACAAATGGATGCCTCAAAGCAAAAGACCATACGTCCAAGTAATTGCACGCACTAGAGAATTGACTCTCCAGCACAAGCCAAGAGAGTTGAAACCTTACGTAAGATGGTCAAAAGCTTGCCCACTTGCAAAAATACCCGGAACAATGAGGGGAGGAGGAGACCCTAGAACTTGAAACGTTGCAACGGTACAAGCGAGACGGGATGAGGTTAATATACCTATGGCCGGGATGCCTATTGACAGCCGGCATGCCAACTGTCGGGATGATATGCTGATTCCAGTGAGACTTTGGTTTAATGTACTACCCAGTCATACCCCTTCAGAGTCTCTATCGTCAATTAGAGAAGAGACTGGAGACCAGGTGCTGACTTTGCTTTTATAAAAACCATCATCGTTTTCATCTAGAAAAGTGTAGCAATCACTGCTATAATCTTTGTGAAGATACGTAGAGCCATTGCTAGACCAAAGGGAAGTGCCCGCAACTAGAAATGAGCACTGCCCACTGGAAATTTGAGTAGGCAGTGGTGTCTCTTCCAAATTGGGACATGCAAGTATTTGTCCTTGATGTCCATGGAAAGGAGAAATTTGTCTTGCTTCATGGCATGGATCACAGGACAGAGGGACTCCATGTACAGATTCAAGGATTAAAGATTCAAAATCGGACAGAAGAATAAATCTATTTCTGAATCCTTATTGTGCCTCAGAGACTGGGACGATGAGTCCAGACGGCAGTAATAACTGAAAGGCCCCATGCAAAGCCATGCGCCAGACCTCCTCCCTTGGAAGAGGTGGTAAATTGACGCCAGAGTGGCAGTTCAATGAGGTATAGAATATAGCCTCTTCCTAAGATATCTCTCCATGGTCTATACAGATTCTGCTTCTACATCCCAGCATTTAATCCACAGAGTCTGGCTACAACAGCCAAAGCAAAAATCTGTTTCCATAAGGGTATCTCCCATATAGTCCAGAACATCCATAGTATGGTCCACAAGTAGAAGCATAACCAATCTAGATGTATTGTATTGCAACCCTGAACCCAACTGTTCCACCCATATCTCAGCTTCCTTGTTAGTCCAAGCCGTGGCTGAAGAGAGGCCCCTGCGCGAACAAAGGACTTAACCACAACCTCACATTTCCAATTTGAAGTGTCCTTTAAGGATGTGGAGTCAGGAATGAAGATGGTGGTAGCCTCTGACCAGTCTGGCAAGGGTAGCGTCTACCCATGGGGAAATTTCTCATTTGCACGCATTTTCTAGCTCTAAAGGGAACACCGAAGTAAGACAAAGTGGCACCTGAGAGCATCTACCAGGTTCCTGCCATGCTCAAGAAGTCAGATAAGCGGAATATAGATGGCAACTGGACCGACTGTTACTTTGTCCATTTGAGAAATCACACCACTGGAGTCAGAGATTCCATCGGGTCTTCAGAGTCCAAGGCTTGATGGATAAGAACAATCAAATACTCAATGCCTGATCTAGAAGGCGACACGTCCTTCCAACCTGTAGGATCTTCAGGATCTGTGTCCCCCTTGAACTTCAACGTCCTCCTCCAGCGAGAGGTCAGAATCGGACTCTCCCCAGAATACCAACCGCAAAATGCTCTGGTACTTGCGGGGTCCGCTAGCTCATGTACCCTCACACAGTCGGGTCCAGGGAAGAAACCAAATCCTTGTGCATGGACGTAACCCTGAGCGGTTCTAGGTCCATCAACTGTGAGAAAGGTCATGACTGCATGGCCGGATAGTGGTGAAGAGGGGCGGAGTGGGCAGGAAGGGGCTACTGCAGGGCCTGACAAGGTAGAGGGAGAGCTTTGACAACTTACCACAATAGGACGGTCGGGCTATGGCGTTTAAGATTGAGCTGAGCCTCTATCCTCAGTTCTGCAGAAGAAATGGCTGGCAGAGGGGAGGAGACTAGCTCTGTGCCTCGCTGTGCTGCCTGTGTGGGGGACCAGTTCCTTTAAGGTCCTCTGCTGACCGGTCCTCGCTGGTGCTGAGCAGAGATCACTAAACGCTGCACCTGGGAGGGGGACTTCCGCAATCCCCGTCTCCAGCACAGTGGGAGACAGAGGTGCGCTGCTCCAGCTGCAAAAAAGGCGTGTGGACCCCGGGCTACGGGAAATCACCCTAGGGTGCCCAGTGCCAAAATGCTCCCGTCTGTCTGCCCGTCAGTGGAGGTATCCCAGAGAACAGTACAAGAAATAAACATACCAAAGTTAGTGCACGCTCCAAGGGAACACAACCAATAACTGCATGCCGACTGGATGCAGAGACTGGTTGTAAAGGGGGAAAGCTTAGTTTCCAACAAGCTTCATTTAGTTTAACATGCCAGCTCCTCGTAGCACACTCTACACCCCAAGTTTGGCAGCGTCCACCAGACGCTGCCAAACTTGACGTGTATAAAACACACACAGCTTCTCTACAGATCATATAGTGACAGTCACTTTGGTATATTGGTAAATCCCACCTACCTGATCCTCCTGTGGGGTCCTGTGATTCTCCTCTGTACAATCCTGGGAATAAAGAGGACGGGGACATCTCTCTGGGGTATTTCTGTTACTGGGTCCATCTGTAGGAGACACACAGTGACTGAGTACATTGTATATATGTGATTATCAGGTGTTGTGTATATATAGGAGGCCCCCATACCTGCTCTCCCCTGTACAATAAATGACAGTCTCCTCTTACCTAGTGATGTGAGGGGCCGGTGATTCTCCATCATCACGTCCTTGTACAGACCCCTGTGTTCCTCTATATACTCCCCCTCCTGCATGGAGACATAGACAGTGACATCCTGACACCTTATAGGAACCTGACATACACAATGATACAGTCATCACCCAGACACACCCCCTGGTGTTACTGTATAATGTCCCATTCCCAGCAGTCACCTCTCCAGTCATCACCCAGACACCTCCCCTGGTGTTACTGTATAATGGCCCATTCCCAGCAGTCACCTCTCCAGTCATCACCCAGACACATCCCCTGGTGTTACTGTATAATTTCCCATTCCCAGCAGTCACCTCTCCAGTCATCACCCAGACACATCCCCTGGTGTTACTGTATAATTTCCCATTCCCAGTAGTCACCTCTCCGGTCATCACCCAGACACATCCCCTTGTGTTACTGTATAATGTCCCATTCCCAGCAGTCACCTCTCCAGTCATCACCCAGACACCTCCCCTGGTGTTACTGTATAATGGCCCATTCCCAGCAGTCACCTCTCCGGTCATCACCCAGACACCTCCCCTGGTGTTACTGTATAATGGCCCATTCCCAGCAGTCACCTCTCCGGTCATCACCCAGACACCTCCCCTGGTGTTACTGTATAATGGCCCATTCCCAGCAGTCACCTCTCCAGTTATCACCCAGACACATCCCCTGGTGTTAATGTATAATGGCCCATTCCCAGCAGTCACCTCTCCGGTCATCACCCAGACACATCCCCCGGTGTTACTGTATAATGACCCATTCCCAGCAGTCACCTCTCCAGTCATCACCCAGACACATCCCCCAGTGTTACTGTATAATGTCCTATTCACAGCAGTCACCTCTCCAGTCATCACCGAGACACATCCCCCAGAGTTACTGTATAATGTCCCATTCCCAGCAGTCACCTCTCTAGTCATCACCGAGACACATCCCCTGGTGTTACTGTATAATGTCCGTCATCACCCAGACACATCCCCTGGTGTTACTGTATAACGTCCCATTCCCAGCACTCACCTCTCCAGTCATCACCCAGACACATCCCCTGGTGTTACTGTATAATGTCCCATTCCCAGCAGTCACCTCTCCAGTCATCGCCCAGACACATCCCCTGGTGTTACTGTATAATATCCCATTCCCAGCAGTCACCTCTCCAGTCATCGCCCAGACACATCCCCTGGTGTTACTTTATAATATCCCATTCCCAGCAGTCACCTCTCCAGTCATCACCCAGACACATCCCCCAGTGTTACTGTATAATGTCCCATTCCCAGCAGTCACCTCTCCAGTCATCACCCAGACACATCCCCCAGTGTTACTGTATAATGTCCCATTCCCAGCAGTCACCTCTCCAGTCATCACCCAGACACATCCCCCGGTGTTACTGTATAATGTCCCATTCCCAGCAGTCACCACTCCAGTCATCACCCAGACACATCCCCCGGTGTTACTGTATAATGTCCCATTCCCAGCAGTCACCTCTCCAGTCATCACCCAGACACATCCCCTGGTGTTACTGTATAATGTCCCATTCCCAGCAGTCACCTCTCCAGTCATCACCGAGACACATCCCCCAGAGTTACTGTATAATGTCCCATTCCCAGCAGTCACCTCTCTAGTCATCACCGAGACACATCCCCTGGTGTTACTGTATAATGTCCGTCATCACCCAGACACATCCCCTGGTGTTACTGTATAACGTCCCATTCCCAGCACTCACCTCTCCAGTCATCACCCAGACACATCCCCTGGTGTTACTGTATAATGTCCCATTCCCAGCAGTCACCTCTCCAGTCATCGCCCAGACACATCCCCTGGTGTTACTGTATAATATCCCATTCCCAGCAGTCACCTCTCCAGTCATCGCCCAGACACATCCCCTGGTGTTACTTTATAATATCCCATTCCCAGCAGTCACCTCTCCAGTCATCACCCAGACACATCCCCCAGTGTTACTGTATAATGTCCCATTCCCAGCAGTCACCTCTCCAGTCATCACCCAGACACATCCCCCAGTGTTACTGTATAATGTCCCATTCCCAGCAGTCACCTCTCCAGTCATCGCCCAGACACATCCCCTGGTGTTACTGTATAATATCCCATTCCCAGCAGTCACCTCTCCAGTCATCGCCCAGACACATCCCCTGGTGTTACTTTATAATATCCCATTCCCAGCAGTCACCTCTCCAGTCATCACCCAGACACATCCCCCAGTGTTACTGTATAATGTCCCATTCCCAGCAGTCACCTCTCCAGTCATCACCCAGACACATCCCCCAGTGTTACTGTATAATGTCCCATTCCCAGCAGTCACCTCTCCAGTCATCACCCAGACACATCCCCCAGTGTTACTGTATAATGTCCCATTCCCAGCAGTCACCTCTCCAGTCATCACCCAGACACATCCCCTGGTGTTACTGTATAATGTCCCATTCCCAGCAGTCACCACTCCAGTCATCACCCAGACACATCCCCCGGTGTTACTGTATAATGTCCCATTCCCAGCAGTCACCTCTCCAGTCATCACCCAGACACATCCCCTGGTGTTACTGTATAATGTCCCATTCCCAGCAGTCACCTCTCCAGTCATCACCCAGACACATCCCCCGGTGTTACTGTATAATGTCCCATTCCCAGTAGTCACCTCTCCAGTCATCACCCAGACACATCCCCTGGTGTTACTGTAGAATGTCCCATTCCCAGCAGTCACCTCTCCAGTCATCACCCAGACACATCCCCCAGTGTTACTGTATAATGTCCCATTCCCAGCAGTCACCTCTCCAGTCATCACCCAGACACATCCCCCGGTGTTACTGTATAATGTCCCATTCCCAGCAGTCACCTCTCCAGTCATCACCCAGACACATCCCCCGGTGTTACTGTATAATGTCCCATTCCCAGCAGTCACCACTCCAGTCATCACCCAGACACATCCCCCGGTGTTACTGTATAATGTCCCATTCCCAGCAGTCACCTCTCCAGTCATCACCCAGACACATCCCCCGGTGTTACTGTATAATGTCCCATTCCCAGCAGTCACCTCTCCAGTCATCACCCAGACACATCCCCCGGTGTTACTGTATAATGTCCCATTCCCAGTAGTCACCTCTCCAGTCATCACCCAGACACATCCCCTGGTGTTACTGTAGAATGTCCCATTCCCAGCAGTCACCTCTCCAGTCATCACCCAGACACATCCCCCAGTGTTACTGTATAATGTCCCATTCCCAGCAGTCACCTCTCCAGTCATCACCCAGACACATCCCCCAGTGTTACTGTATAATGTCCCATTCCCAGCAGTCACCTCTCCAGTCATCACCCAGACACATCCCCTGGTGTTACTGTATAATGTCCCATTCCCAGCTGTCACCTCTCCAGTCATCACCCAGACACATCCCCCGGTGTTACTGTATAATGTCCCATTCCCAGCAGTCACCTCTCCAGTCATCACCCAGACACATCCCCTGGTGTTACTGTATAATGTCCCATTCCCAGCAGTCACCTCTCCAGTCAGCAGTTGAATGATCTTGTTGGTGAGTTCCAGGATCTTCTGGTCATTGTCTCTCTCATGTATCAGTGAGTGCAGTGGAGCCACCGTGATGGGGCTCTGCGTCCTGCTCAGTCTTCCTGAGCCACGTGAACGGCCCCTAGGAGTTAAACGCCCACTGGACACTTTCTTTACTACTGTGTAATCCTGTGTATTTGGGGAGACACCAATAAAAAGGTAAATAATATGGAGCTGTGCATTCTTAGAAGATAATTGTGCATAATATACAAGATGGGTGACACTACAGGCAAAGTACTTACCCTACCTGTCCCCGCTCCCTATATATAGGAGATTGGACAGTATATAGCACCTCCCCATTCATGTCCCTGTATTATTACTATAGATATAAGTGATGTCACTGTGACACCCCCAGATCCCCTCACCTCCCCAGTCATGTCCCTGTATTATTACCATAGATATAAGTGATATCACTGTGACACTCACAGATCCCCTCACCTCCCCAGTCATGTCCCTGTATTATTACTATAGATATAAGTGATGTCACTGTGACACTCCCAGATCCCCTCACCTCCCCAGTCATGTCCCTGTATTATTACTATAGATATAAGTGATATCACTGTGACACCCCCAGATCCCCTCACCTCCCCAGTCATGTCCCTGTATTATTACTATAGATATAAGTGATGTCACTGTGACACCCCCAGATCCCCTCACCTCCCCAGTGATGTCCCTGTATTATTACTATAGATATAAGTGATGTCACTGTGACACTCCCAGATCCCCTCACCTCCCCAGTCATGTCCCTGTATTATTACTATAGATATAAGTGATGTCACTGTGACACCCCCAGATCCTCTCACCTCCCCAGTCATGTCCCTGTATTATTACTATAGATATAAGTGATGTCACTGTGACACTCCCAGATCCCCTCACCTCCCCAGTCATGTCCCTGTATTATTACTATAGATATATGTGATGTCACTGTGACACTCCCAGATCCCCTCTCACCTCCCCAGTCATGTCCCTGTATTATTACTATAGATATAAGTGATGTCACTGTGACACTCCCAGATCCCCTCACCTCCCCAGTCATGTCCCTGTATTATTACTATAGGTATAAGTGATGTCACTGTGACACACCCAGATCCCCTCACCTCCCCAGTCATGTCCCTGTATTATTACTATAGATATAGGTGATGTCACTGTGACACTCCCAGATCCCCTCACCTCCCCAGTCATGTCCCTGTATTATTACTATAGATATAAGTGATGTCACTGTGACACTCCCAGATCCCCTCACCTCCCCAGTCATGTCCCTGTATTATTACTATAGATATAAGTGATATCACTGTGACACTCCCAGACCCCCTCACCTCCCCAGTCATGTCCCTGTATTATTACTATAGATATAAGTGATGTCACTGTGACACCCCCAGATACCCTCACCTCCCCAGTCATGTCCCTGTATTATTACTATAGATATAAGTGATGTCAATGTGACACCCCCAGATCCCCTCACCTCCCCAGTCAGAACGTAGATGATCTCCAGGGTGAGATGTAGGATCTTCTCAGCCTTATGACTCCCATCCTTGTCCATCTTCAATGAATTAGTGAGAATACAGAACGTGTGACGTGTAATAAAGACTCTGGCTCCTCACAGCTGGACTGTCTAGGAGTAAATATAATACATATAAACATCACAGAGAACACATAAAATAGTCAGACAAGTAACAATGAGTGGCCAGCAATGCTGCATCTACCGACGTACCCGTACGCTGGCCACAGGAACCACCAACACAGACATCAAAAGTGGGCCGGCAAATTGAAATGCCCACCAATTCGTGATTTCTGGCCAGACATATCATGGGGAATGTTGGTCGCTGGGTTGCTTAAGTGTTTATCCAGCATTAGTCTCCGCTTCCCCCCAGGTATAGAGCCCTGGTCGGTGTCAGAAGTTCCTGTGACCCAGTCCCATAAGACTCCTCAGAGGCCATCACACAGCGCTGTACTGCATAATGTTACACCAATGCTCCTCTCCAGGCCGGGGGTATTATTTCTCCCAGACACATATTTGGTGCAATTTTCTCCACGTGAATCTTTTACAAACACATGAATTAGGGATGTTGGGGGTTTTTTACTTTTGCTTTACATTTCTTCCACAAATGGAGAGAATCTGTGACTATACTGAGGTCATACAGATAACAGGGGTGTGAGGGGGGAGTACACAGGAGAGAAGAAGGATATCCACAGTTGAGCACAGATGGTTAAATTAAAAGACTAAGGGACTAATTAAGTCACCTGTGCGCAAGCATGGCTATCCTTAAAACATGGACTGGGTGCCTCGAGGATCGACTTTGAGAACAAAATACAATACAGAATTCCATCAGTCACTCTGCACAAATGATGTATGTTACATGTGTGGCCATCCTGCCGGCCGTGTGTGTGCAGCGTAGGGTGGGGTGAGATGTCCTGGGTATAATCAGTGACTCTGTGAGGATCTGGGGACTGTCACAGCCACTAGCTGTCTCTGAGAGAGCGTCTATTGCTCTGTATAACAAGATGCCCTGACAGACAGTCTCAGCTCAGGGAGTGCAGCCCTTTGTTACATGGCCTGTCTGAGTCCTTTCCCAACTCCTGTAATGTATCATCTGGTATATACATATATGTTATATCATATAGCGTTCCCGCTAGGCTGTTTTAGCGGGGCGCGGCGCCCTGCCCTCTTTCTGGAGGGCAAAAAGCGCCCTGCCCTAACAGCCTGCGGGAACCGTCTTCATCCGCGGGTCGCAGTGTCCCGCGGGTGAAGCAATGTGCGGTGGCCCGGTCACCGCTGTAGAATAGACGCCGGGCGCATGCGCCCGGCATCTATTCTCCCTGTCTGCAGGGCTTGGGGGCTGCCCGGCGTGTCCGTAAGTGCCGGGCACGCCCCCAAGAGTGACGAAAAGGGGGACGCGTCTTATAGACATGCCCCCTTTTCGATGACCACGCCCCCTTCTCGGATATGCCCTCTCTAGCTCCGGCGCCCTGCCTCCCGCCGGAGCTAGAGGGAACACTAAATATCTATTATGTGTTATTCCCTGACCATTCATTACTGTTATTATTACTCTGTAGCTACTGCTACAACACTCTGCTCATTCTGTATAACACTAACAGGACACCACAGGCTGCTCCCCTGTGAATATTAATAACAGGACACAACAGGCCACTCCCCCTGTATAGTAGGCACCACAGGCCGCTGTCACTGTACAGTGGGCACCACAGGCCGCTCTCCCTGTACAGTGGGGACACCACAGGCTGCTCCCCTGTGAATATTAATAACAGGACACAACAGGCCACTCCCCCTGTATAGTAGGCACCACAGGCCGCTCTCACTGTACAGTGGGCACCACAGGCCGCTCTCCCTGTACAGTGGGGGCACCACAGGCCGCTCTCCCTGTACAGTGGGGGCACCACAGGCCGCTCCCCCTGTACAGTGGGGGCACCACAGGCCTCTCCCCCTGTACAGTAGGCACCACAGGCCGCTCCCCCTGTACAGTAGGCACCACAGGCCGCTCTCCCTGTACAGTAGGCACCACAGGCCGCTCTCCCTGTATATCAGGCACCACAGACCACTCCCCCTGTACAGTAGGCAACACAGGCCACTCCCCCTGTACAGTAGGCACCACAGGCCACTCCCCATGTAAAGTAGGCACCACAGGCCACTCCCCATGTAAAGTAGGCACCACAGGCCACTCCCCATGTAAAGCAGGCACCACAGGCCACTTCACCTGTACAGTAAGCACCACAGGCTGCTTTCCCTGTATAGGAGGTACCACAGGCCACTCCCCCTGTACAGTAGGCACCACAGGCTGCTCTCCCTGTACAGTAGGCACCACAGGCCGCTCTCCCTATATAGGAAGCACCACAGGCTGCTCCTCCTGTACAGTAGGCACCACAGGCTGCTCTCCCTGTATAGTAAGTGCCAAAGGCTGCTCTCCCTGTAAAGTAGGACACCACAGGCGGCTCCTCCTGTATAATAGTGCACCACAGGCCGCTTCCCCTGTACAGTGGGCACCACAGGCCGCACCCACAGTATAGTTGGACACCATAGCCCGCTCCCCTGTATATTATGCACCACAGGCCGCTCCCACTGTATAAATAGACACCACAGGCCGCTCCTACAGTATTGCAGGCCACCATTACCTGCTGCTGCCGGACACAGCGAAGTAGCCTGCTCCGCGCTAGAGACTCGACACACTCGACGGCCACACGGAAGTTGCACTAATCGATGAAACCACCCTTCCTCTGTGTGGAACGCAAAGACCGGAAGTAAAGTGGAACGCACTAACCGGAATAACTATGGAACGCAAATACCGGAAGTAGAGTGGAACGCACAACCAGGAAATAGGTTGTTATTGGCTAGGAATTAGTTCCAACAAAGATTTATAAAGACATTTAATGATAGAGCCACTTATTATTATTATTATTATTATTATTATTATTATTATTATACTGTATATAAGTGGCTCTATCGTTATATATCTTTATAATATACATATACTGTCCCCATATATCCTCATACCACCTGTTATACATGTAATGTCACCATATACCCTCATACCGTCTGTTATTCATGTAATGTCACCTTATACCCTCATACCGCCTGTTATACATGTAATGTCACCTTATACCCTCATACCGCCTGTTATACATGTAATGTCACCTTATACCCTCATACCGCCTGTTATACATGTAATGTCACCTTATACCCTCATACCGCCTGTTATACATGTAATGTCACCTTATACCCTCATACCGCCTGTTATACATGTAATGTCACCTTATACCCTCATACCACCTGTTATACATGTAATGTCACCTTATACCCTCATACCGCCTGTTATACATGTATTGTCACCTTATATACCCTCATACCGCCTGTTATACATGTAATGTCACCTTATACCCTCATACCGCCTGTTATACATGTAATGTCACCTTATACCCTCATACCGCCTGTTATACATGTATTGTCACCTTATATACCCTCATACCGCCTGTTATACATGTAATGTCACCTTATATTCCCTCATACCGCCTGTTATACATGTAATGTCACCTTATATCCTCATACCGCCTGTTATACATGTAATGTCACCTTATACCGTCATACCGCCTGTTATATATGTAATGTCATCTTATACCCTCATACCGCCTGTTATACATGTAATGTCACCATATACCCTCATACCGCCTGTTATACATGTAATATCACCTTATACCCTCATACCGCCTGTTATACATGTAATGTCACCGTACACCCTCATACCGCCTGTTATACATTTAATGTCATAGTACACCCTCATACCGCCTGTTCTGCATGTAATGTCACCTTACATCCTCATACCGCCTGTTATACATGTAATGTCACCTTGTACCCTCATACCGCCTGTTATACATGTAATGTCACCTTGTACCCTCATACCGCCTGTTATACATGTAATGTCACCTTACACCCTCATACAGCCTGTTATACATGTAATGTCACCTTACACACTCATACCGCCTATTATACATGTAATGTCACCTTACACCCTCATACCGCCTGTTATACATGTAATGTCACCTTATATACCCTTATACCGCCTGTTATACATGTAATGTCACATTATACACTCATACCGCCTGTTATACGTGTAATATCACCTTATATACCCTCATACCACCTGTTAAACATGTAATGTCACCTTACACCCTCATACCGCCTGTTATACATGTAATGTCACCTTACACCCTCATACCGCCTGCTATACATGTAATGTCACCTTATACCCTCATACCGCCTGGTATACATGTAATGTCACCTTATATACCCACATAAAGCCTGTTATACATGTAATGTCACCTTACACCCTCATACCGCCTATTATACATGTAATGTCACCTTATACCCTCATACCACCTGTTATACATGTAATGTCACCTTATACCCTCATACCGCCTGTTATACATGTATTGTCACCTTATATACCCTCATACCGCCTGTTATACATGTAATGTCACCTTATATACCCTCATACCGCCTGTTATACATGTAATGTCACCTTATATCCTCATACCGCCTGCTATACATGTAATGCCACCTTATACCGTCATACCGCCTGTTATATATGTAATGTCATCTTATACCCTCATACCGCCTGTTATACATGTAATGTCACCATATACCCTCATACCGCCTGTTATACATGTAATATCACCTTATACCCTCATACCGCCTGTTATACATGTAATGTCACCGTACACCCTCATACCGCCTGTTATACATGTAATGTCATAGTACACCCTCATACCGCCTGTTCTACATGTAATGTCACCTTACATCCTCATACCGCCTGTTATACATGTAATGTCACCTTGTACCCTCATACCGCCTGTTATACATGTAATGTCACCTTGTACCCTCATACCGCCTGTTATACATGTAATGTCACCTTACACCCTCATACAGCCTGTTATACATGTAATGTCACCTTACACACTCATACCGCCTATTATACATGTAATGTCACCTTACACCCTCATACCGCCTGTTATACATGTAATGTCACCTTATATACCCTTATACCGCCTGTTAAAATGTAATGTCACATTATACACTCATACCGCCTGTTATACGTGTAATGTCACCTTATATACCCTCATACCACCTGTTAAACATGTAATGTCACCTTACACCCTCATACCGCCTGTTATACATGTAATGTCACCTTACACCCTCATACCGCCTGCTATACATGTAATGTCACCTTATACCCTCATACCGCCTGTTATACATGTAATGTCACCTTATATACCCACATAACGCCTGTTATACATGTAATGTCACCTTACACCCTCATACCGCCTATTATACATGTAATGTCACCTTATACCCTCATACCGCCTGTTATACATGTAATGTCACCTTATATCCTCATACCGCCTGTTATACATGTAATGTCACCTTATACCCTCATACCGCCTGTTATACATGTAATATCACCTGATATACCCACATACCGCCTGTTATACATGTAATGTCACCTTACACCCTCAAACCGCCTATTATACATGTAATGTCACCTTATACCCTCATACAGCCTGTTATACATGTAATGTCACCTTATATACCCTCATACCGCCTGTTATACATGTAATGTCACCTTATATCCTCATACCGCCTGTTATACATGTAATGTCACCTTATACCCTCATACCACCTGTTATACATGTAATGTCCCCATATACCCTCATACCGCCTGTTATACATGTACTGTCACCTTATCCTGTCATATCGCCTGTTATACATCTAATGTCACCTTATACCCTCATACCGCCTGTTATACATGTAATGTCACCTTATATACTCTCAAACCGCCTGTTATACATGTAATGTCACCGTATATACCCTCATACCGCGTGTTATACATGTAATTTCACTTTATACCTTCATACCGCCTGTTATACATGTAATGTCACCTTATACCCTCATGCAGCCTGTTATACATGTAATATCACCTTACACCCTCATACCGCCTATTATACATGTAAATTCTCCTTATACCCTGATACCACCTGTTATACATGTAATGTCACCTTACACCCTCATACCGCCTGTTATACATGTAATGTCACCATACACCCTCTTACCGCCTGTTATACATGTAATGTCACCTTACATACTCATACCGCCTATTATACATGTAATGTCACCTTATATCGTCATACCGCCTGTTATACATTTAATGTCACCTTGAACCCTCATACCGCCTGTTATACATGTAATGTCACCTTATACCCTCATAACGCCTGTGATACATGTAATGTCACCTTACACCCTCATACCGCCTATTATACATGTAATGTCACCTTACACCCTCATACCGCCTGTTATACATGTAATGTCATCTTATACCCTCATAACACCTGTTATACATGTAATGTCCCCATATACCCTCATACCGCCTGTTATACATGTACTGTCACCTTATCCTGTCATACCGCCTGTTATACATCTAATGTCACCTTATACCCTCATACCGCCTGTTATACATGTAATGTCACCTTATATACTCTCAAACCACCTGTTATACATGTAATGGCACCGTATATACCCTCATACCGCCTGTTATACATGTAATGTCACCATATACCCTCATACCGCCTGTGATACATGTAATGTCACCTTACACCCTCATACCGCCTGTTATACATGTAATGTCACCTTACACCCTCATACCGCCTGTTATACATGTAATGTTATCTTATACACTCATACCACCTGTTATACATGTAATGTCCCCATATACCCTCATACCGCCTGTTATACATTTACTGTCACCTTATCCTGTCATACCGCTTGTTATACATGTAATGTCACCTTACATCCTCATACAGCCTGTTATTCATTTAATGTCACCTTATATACCCTCATACCGCCTGTTATACATGTAATGTCACCTTATACCCCCTCACCGCCTGTTATACGTGTAATGTCACCTTATACCCTCATACCGGCTGTTATACATGTAATGTCACCTTATACCCTCATACCGTCTGTTATACATGTACTATCACCTTATACCCTCATACCGCCTGTTATACCTGTAATGTCACCTTATATACCCTCATACCACCTGTTATACATGTAATGTCACCTTATCCTGTCATACCGCCTGTTATACATGTAAAGTCACCTTATACCCTCATACCACCTGTTATACCTTTAATGTCACCTTATATATTCTCAAACCGCCTGTTATACATGTAATGTCACCGTATATACCCTCATACCACCTGTTATACATGTAATGTCACCTTATCCTGTCATACCGCCTGTTATACATGTAAAGTCACCTTATACCCTCATACCGCCTGTTATACCTGTAATGTCACCTTATATCCTCATACCGCCTATTATACATGTAATGTCACCTTACACCCTCATACTGCCTGTTATACATGTAATGTCGCCTTATACCTTCATACCGCCTGTTATACATGTAATGTCACCATATACCCTCATACCGCCTGTTATACATGTAATGTCATCTTATACCCTCATACCCACTGTTATACATGTAATGTCACCTTATACCCTCATACCGTCTGTTATACATGTAATGTCACCTTATATACCCTCATACCGCCTGTTATATATGTGATGTCACCTTATATCCTCATACCGCCTGTTATACATGTAATGTCACCTTATATCCTCATACCGTCTGTTATACATGTAATATCACCTTACACCCTCATACCGCCTGTTATACATGTAATGTCACCTTATACCCTCATACCGTCTGTTATACATGTAATGTCACCATATACCCTCATACCGCCTGTTATCCATGTAATGTCATCTAATACCCTCATACCTACTGTTATACATGTAATGTCACCTTATACCCTCATACCGCCTGTTATACATGTAATGTCACCTTATATACCCTCATACCGCCTGTTATACATGTAATGTCACCTTATATAACCTCATAACGCCTGTTATACATGTAATGTCACCTTATATACCCTCATACCGCCTGTTATACATGTAATGTCACCTTATATACCCTCATACCACCTGTTATACATGTAATGTCACCTTATATCCTCATTCAGCCTGTTATACATGTAATGTCACCTTACACCCTCATACCGCATGTTATACATGTAATGTCACCTTACATCCTCATACAGCCTGTTATACATGTAATGTCACCATACACCGCCTGTTATATATGTAATATCATCTTAAATCCTCATACAGCCTGTTATACATGTTATGTCACTTTATACCCTCATACCGCCTGTTATACATGTAATGTCACCTTATATCCTCATACCGCCTGTTATACATGTAATGTCACCTTATACCACCTGTTATATATGTAATATCATCTTATATCCTCATACCGCCTGTTATACATGTTATGTCACTTTATACCCTCATACCGCAAGTTATACATGTAATGTCACCTTATACCCTCTTACCGCCTGTTATACATGTAATGTCACCTTATACCCTCATACCACCTGTTATATGGGTAATGTCACCTAATACCCTCATACCACCTATTATATATGTAATATCACCTTATTCCCTCATACCACCTGTTATACATGTAATGTCACCTTACACCCTCATACCGCCTGTTATACATGTAATGTCACCGTACACCCTCATACCGCCTGTTATACATGTAATGTCACCTTACATCCTCATACCGCCTATTATACATGTAATGTCACACTATATCGTCATACCGCCTGTTATACATGTAATGTCACCTTACACCCTCATGCCGCCTGTTATACATGTAATGTCACCTTACACCCTCATGCCGCCTATTATACATGTAATCTCATCTTATACCGTCATACCACCTGTTATACATGTAATGTCATCTTATACACTCATACCACCTGTTATACATGTAATGTCCCCATATACCCTCATACCGCCTGTTATACATGTACTGTCACCTTTTCCTGTCATACCGCCTGTTACACATGTAATGTCATCTTACACCCTCATACCGCCTATTATACATGTAATGTCACCTTACACCCTCATACCGCCTGTTATACATGTAATGTCACCTTATATACCTTCATACCGCCTGTTATACATGTAATGTCACCTTACACCCTCATACAGCCTGTTATACATGTAATGTCATCTTACACCCTCATACCGCCTGTTATACATGTATTGTCACCTTACACCCTCATACCGCCTGTTATACATGTAATGTCACCTTATATACCCTCATACCGCCTGTTATACATGTAATGTCACCTTATACCCTCATACCGCCTGTTATACGTGTAATGTCACCTTATACCCTCATACCGCCTGTTATACATGTAATGTCACCTTATATCCTCATACCGCCTGTTATACATGTAATGTCACCTTATACCCTCATACCGCCTGTTATACATGTAATGTCACCTTATACCCTCATACCGCCTATTATTCATGTAATGTCACCTTACACCCTCATACCGCCTGTTATACATGTAATGTCACCTTATACCCTCATACCACCTGTTATACATGTAATGTCCCCATATACCCTCATACCACCTGTTATACATGTACTGTTACCTTATCCTGTCATACCGCCTGTTATACATCTAATGTCACCTTATATCCTCATACCTCCTGTTATACATGTAATGTCACCGTATATACCCTCATACCGCGTGTTATACATGTAATGTCACTTTATACCTTCATACCGCCTGTTATACATGTAATGTCACCTTACACCTTCATACAGCCTTTTATACATGTAATGTCACCTTACACCCTCATACCGCCTATTATACATGTAATTTCACCTTACACCCTCATACCGCCTGTTATACATATAATGTCACCTTTTACCCTCATACCGCCTTTTATACATGTAATGTCACCTTATACCCTCATACCGCCTGTTATACATGTAATGTCACCTTATACCCTCATTCCGCCTGTTATACATGTAATGTCACCTTACACCCTCATACCGCCTGTTATACATGTAATGTCACCTTATACCCTCATACCGCCTATTATACATGTAATGTCACTTTATATCCTCATACCGTCTGTTATACATGTACTATCACCTTATACCCTCATACCGCCTGTTATACATGTAATGTCACCTTATCCTGTCATACCGCCTGTTATACATGTAATGTCACCTTATACCCTCATACCGCCTGTTATACATGTAATACCACTTTATACCCTCATACCGCCTGTTATACCTGTAATGTGACCTTATATACCCTCGTACCGCCTGTTATACATGAAATGTCACCTTATTCTGTCATACCGCCTGTTATACATGTAAAGTCACCTTATACCCATACCGCCTGTTATACCTGTAATGTGACCCTATATACCATCATACCGCCTGTTATACATTTAATATCACCTGATACCCTCATACCGCCTGTTATACCTGTAATATCACCTTATATACCCTCATACCGCCTGTTATACATGTAATGTCACCTTATCCTGTCATACCGCCTGTTATACATGTAATGTCACCTTACACCCTCATACCGCCTGTTATACATGTAATACCACCTTATACCCTCATACCGCCTGTTATACCTGTAATGTGACCTTATATACCCTCGTACCGCCTGTTATACATGAAATGTCACCTTATTCTGTCATACCGCCTGTTTTACATGTAAAGTCACCTTATACCCATACCGCCTGTTATACCTGTAATGTGACCTTATATACCATCATACCGCCTGTTATACATGTAATATCACCTTATACCCTCATACCGCCTGTTATACCTGTAATATCACCTTATATACCCTCATACCGCCTGTTATACATGTAATGTCACCTTATCCTGTCATACCGCCTGTTATACATGTAAAGTCACCTGTGATAGGATCATTGGTAAAGTGGTCTGTGGCAGGTACATTTGTCCCAGATTCCTGTCTTATGTGTTTTAAACCCGCAGGAGAAAGTCTGCAGTATAGCAGGCTTGAGTTTCGGCTTTTTGAAAAGCCGGTTTGGGACCTGGGGGTTGTGGGTGAGAGGAGAGGGAGGGCTCCACCCACGGCCACTCCAGGTTTTGGTTCTCGCAGCCTGGTAACAGGCTTGTTAGGGTTTCCACCTGAGAGTGGCCAATATAAGCCTAGTTAGTTGAGGGCTGATTGTCTCACATGGGAGAGCAGACAGGGAGTTTGCTCAGAGACACTTGAAAACCTATCTGTGAGTACTGTGCTGTGCTTTGTTGCTGGCGAGGGCATTAGGCCCTGCCAGGTTCTGGTAGTGAGGGAACTACCTGTGAAGTTAGTGCCCCGACATGGCTAGGATTTATGTTTATGTTTTCTTTGTTATTTCTGACATTGTACAATAAAGACTGGCGCCGACCAGCTTGTACTTGCATCCAGACTGGTGTGCTGCTTCCCTGCTGCTGTGTGTGTGTAAGGAAGGAGTCCTCTACCCAGGAGAGGGACCCCCTAACTTAACTGTGTCACACACCTTATACCCTCATACCGCCTGTTATACCTGTAATGTCACCTTATATACCCTCATACCGCCTGTTATACCTGTAATGTCACCTTATATACCCTCATACCGCCTGTTATACCTGTAATGTCACCTTATATACCCTCATACCGCCTGTTATACCTGTACTATCACCTTATACCCTCATACCGCCTGTTATACATGTAATGTCACCTTATCCTGTCATACCACTTGTTATACATGTAAAGTCACCTTATACCCTCATACCGCCTGTTATACATGTAATGTCACCTTATATTCTCTAAAACCGCCTGTTATACATGTAATGTCACTGTCTATACCCTCATACCCCCTGTTATACATGTAATGTCACCTTATCCTGTCATACCGCCTGTTATACATGTAATGTCACCTTATATCCTCATACCGTCTGTTATACATGTAATGTCACCTTATACCCTCATACCGCCTGTTATACATGTAATGTCACCTTATACCCTCATACCGCCTGTTATACCTGTAATGTCACCTTATATCCTCATACCGCCTGTTATACATGTAATGTCACCTTACATCCTCATACCGTCTGTTATACATGTACTGTCACCTTATACCCTCATACCGCCTGTTATACATTTAATGTCACCTTACATCCTCATACCGTCTGTTATACATGTACTGTCACCTTATACCCTCATACCGCCTGTTATACATGTAATGTCACCTTATACCCTCATACCGCCTGTTATACATTTAATGTCACCTTATCCTGTCATACCGCCTGTTATACATGTAATGTCACCTTATACCCTCATACCGCCTGTTATACATTTAATGTCACCTTATCCTGTCATACCGCCTGTTATACATGTAATGTCACCTTTTACCCTCATACCGCCTGTTATACATGTAAAGTCACCTTATACCCTCATACCGCCTGTTATACCTGTAATGTCACCTTATACCCTCATACCGCCTATTATACATGTAATGTCACCTTACACCCTCTTACCGCCTGTTATACATGTAATGTCACCTTATACCCTCATACCGCCTATTATACATGTAATGTCACCTTACACCCTCGTACTGCCTGTTATACATGTAATGTCACCTTATACCCTCATACCGCCTGTTATACCTGTAATGTCACCTTATATCCTCATACCGCCTGTTATACATGTAATGTCACCTTATATACCCTCATACCGCCTGTTATACCTGTAATGTCACCTTATACCCTCATACCGCCTGTTATACCTGTAATGTCACCTTATATCCTCATACCGCCTGTTATATATGTAATGTCACCTTATACCCTCATACCCCCTGTTATACATGTAATGTCACCTTATATCCTCATACCGCCTGTTATACATGTAATGTCACCTTATACCCTCATACCGCCTGTTATACCTGTAATGTCACCTTATATCCTCATACCGCCTGTTATACATGTAATGTCACCTTATACCCTCATACCGCCTGTTATACATGTAATGTCACCTTATATCCTCATACCGCCTGTTATACATGTAATGTCACCTTATACCCTCATACCGCCTGTTATACATGTAATGTCACCTTATACCCTCATACCGCCTGTTATACATGTAATGTCACCTCATACCCTCATACCGCCTGTTATACATGTAATGTCACCTTATCCTGTCATACCGCCTGTTATACATGTAATGTCACCTTATACCCTCATACCGCCTGTTATACATGTAATGTCACCTCATACCCCCTGTTATACATGTAATGTCACCTTATACCCTCATACCCCCTGTTATACATGTAATGTCACCTTATATACCCTCATACCGGCTGTTATACATGTAATGTCACCTTATATCCTCATACCGCCTGTTATACATGTAATGTCACCTTATATCCTCATACCGTCTGTTATACATATACTATCACCTTATACCCTCATACCACCTGTTATACCTGTAATGTCACCGTATATACCCTCATACCGCCTGTTATACATGTAATGTCACCTTATCCTGTCATACCGCCTGTTATACATGTAAAGTCACCTTATACCCTCATACCGCCTGTTATACATGTAAGATCACCTTATACCCTCATACCACCTATTATACATGTAATGTCACCTTATACCCTCATACCGTCTATTATACATGTAATGTCACCTTACACCCTCGTACCGCCTGTTATACATGTAATGTCACCTTATACCCTCATACCGCCTGTTATACCTGTAATGTCACCTTATATCCTCATACCGCCTGTTATACATGTAATGTCACCTTATACCCTCATACCACCTGTTATACATGTAATGTCACCTTATATACCCTCATACCGCCTGTTATACATGTAATGTCACCTTACACCCTCATACCGTCTGTTATACATGTACTGTCACCTTATACCCTCATACCGCCTGTTATACATGTACTGTCACCTTATATGCTCATACCGCCTGTTATACATGTAATGTCACCTTATACCCTCATACCGCCTGTTATACATGTAATGTCACCTTATATCCTCATACCGCCTGTTATACATGTAATGTCACCTTATACCCGCATACCGCCTGTTATACATGTAATGTCACCTTATACCCTCATACCGCCTCTTATACATGTAATGTCACCTCATACCCTCATACCCCCTGTTATACATGTAATGTCACCTTATACCCTCATACCCCCTGTTATACATGTAATGTCACCTTATATACCCTCATACCGGCTGTTATACATGTAATGTCACCTTACACCCTCATACCGCCTATTATACACGTACTGTCACCTTATACCCTCATACCGCCTGTTATACCTGTAATGTCACCTTATATCCTCATACCGCCTGTTATACATGTAATGTCACCTTATACCCTCATACCACCTGTAATGTCACCTTATCCTGTCATACCGCCTGTTATACATGTAATTTCACCTTACACCCTCATACCGCCTATTATACATGTAATGTCACCTTATACTCTCATACCGCCTGTTATACATGTAATGTCACCTTATGCCCTCATACCGCCTGTTATACATGTAATGTCACCTTATCCTGTCATTCCGCCTGTTATACATGTAATTTCACCTTACACCCTCATACCGCCTATTATACATGTAATGTCACCTTATACTCTCATACCGCCTGTTATACATGTAATGTCACCTTATACCCTCATACCGCCTGTTATACATATAATGTCACCTTATCCTGTCATACCGCCTGTTATACATGTAATATCACCTTATACCATCATACCGCCTGTTATACATGTAAGATCACCTTATACCCTCATACCGCCTGTTATACATGTAATGTCACCTTATACCCTCATACCGCCTGTTATACATGTAAGATCACCTTATACCCTCATACTGCCTGTTATTCATGTAAGATCACCTTATACCTTCATACCGCCTGTTATACATGTAATGTCACCGTATATACCCTCATACCACCTGTTATACATGTTGTGACCGGATGCCTGTCGTCTAGGCCGGCCCTGGTCATGGGTTAGCGGTTTTGGACTCCCGCTCACCGTCAATGACCGCCTGTCACTGACTCCGCCCACCAGGGCCGGATTAAGGTCTGTGGGGGCCCCTATATACCACAGTTTCTTGTCACCCTAGGAACATTATTTTTTGCTTTTTATTCACCTCAGTAGTAATGCCCATTATGCAGTGCAGCCAGTAGTGGTCCCCCTATAGAGTCCCCCAGTAGTGTCCCTTATATAGTGCCCCCAGACCCAGTAGTGGTCCCCCCCAATGCAGTGCCTCCAGTAGTAGTCCCCCTATAGAGTCCCCCAGTAGTGTCCCTTATATAGTGCCCCCAGACCCAGTAGTGGTCCCCCCCAATGCAGTGCCTCCAGTAGTGGTCCCCCCTATGCACTGACCCTAGTAGCGGCCCCCTTACACACAAAAAATAAAATAAAATGACAACTTACTCCGCCGCAGTCAGCTCCGGGTCCCGGCTCTTCTTCTTCAGCTCAGTATGGGAGAGACGTCAGCGTCATGACGTCTCTGCCATCACACGCAGCGGGGGGAACCGGAAGGCGGAGCTCATGAGTGAGCTTCAGCCGGCTCCCTCCGTTGTGCAGCAGCCGATGAGAGTCTGTGTGACTCTCATCGGCTGCTGTAACATACACACACCTGCCGCCGGCGGCTGTGTGTATGTCACTGTGTAGTGTGGACTGCGCTCACTGCGCGGTCTACACTACACTAGCGGGGGGTGCAGACAGCACACCGCTGCTAGTGGGGGCCCCTCTGTGTGTGGGGGCCCAGGGACGACCGCCCCTGTTGCCCCCCCCTTAATCTGGCCCTGCTGCCCACTGCACTGTGGACGTGTAGCGATGCTGCCACCACCAAACTCTACCATCGGCGTTTGAAACTGCTTCTTAGTTACACTCAGGCTCTTACAGCCAGCGCCTGGAACCGCTCTGCTGCGTATGCGTTTGACTAGCTGTGGCCACACCCCCTGATTGGTGTCGGCTATTCCCACCTGATCCCTCGCAATGGACCAGGTCTGCACTGTAGCTGGCAGAGGGTTTGAACTTGGAGACACGGAGCTCTTACCCAGAACAGCCAGAGAACGGAATAGCGTTTGGCACAATTCTGATGGTCGCAGGATTGAGGCAATTGAAGTAAAGGCAGACGGTGTTTATTGCTCTCAGCCTTAAAGACTCAACCTTCCGAACGAAGGGGTACATTAGCATACATGAATCATAGCAGCAGTTCTCCACAAAGGATAAACAGGGTTGTACACATACAGGGCTCGCAGGCCCTGATTCAGAGCCGGACGCTATTAGCGCTCGCTCGTTCAGAAAAAGGGGGTGGCTATTCAAATTAACCATTCGCTCTTTGCGGTCTGTTGACGCCTCTAGGTCTGAATGAGTGAACAAAACATGCGGTCGTATTTTGGAAAACTAAGCCCCCTGGCCGCTCGCATCCTACGTCATGTCCGCTATTTATTAGATTAATCAAGTACATCGAACAGCGTATGAACTGCTCGCTATTCTTGTGGTTGGTTTTTCCTACCGCTATATTGCGAGCAGTTCTGACTATAAAACAACCAAGTGACGTGGTCGATGACGCTGCTGTATTAATTATGCACACCCATAAAACGCCCGTTTTGACCTTTAAGCACGCCTGGTTCTGAATTCCACTTCCCGTTTTCAAGCACCTTCCCCTGTTACCACCCACATACGCCTCATTCTGTCACTCAAAATAGCAGGCATTCGCTATATAGCGAACAAACGATTTTCGGCCGCACTGACTGATTCGCGCATGCATATTACAAACCGTACGCATGCGCAGATGTGCGAACATCGCTCCGAACGAGCGAACGTCCGCTTACGAGCGGCTCTGAATGAGACCCACAGTCCCTCTTTTTATCTCATTCTTACACACAATATCACAGGTGGGTAAATCCGCCCTGTGTTCCACTCAACCAATCATGTTTCCTCACATAATATAATTTAACAACATATTACATTTCAAAGGAGTCACCCAAACCTAAAAACAAAACTGATTTATCATATAGTAATAACTGTCTCCTAAAATGTTGATATAACATTTCACAGGAGATAGTAAATGACATTCATCCTTCCCAATGGGAGTATCAATCAGTTTGGCATTTCCAACCTTAACACATTCAGTGACCTCCAAAAGGGGTTTCTTAAAACAAACACTTTTCCCCAGAAGTGCACACACACAGGAGACAGGTCTCAGGGCCATTTCAAAGGAAGATTTGGCAATTGACACTCTTCACACCTTCCCAGCTTCCATCCTGGTCTCACTGGAATTAGGGGTGAGCGGGTTCGGATTTCTGAAATCCGAACCCCCCCGAGCCTCCCGGCTCCCCCGATCCGAGTCGTATACGAGTCAGGCTCCACTTTTCCCGCCTGACTCGGATCTGAAATCGAGGGAAAACGTCATCATCCCGCCTTCCGGATCTCGCGGATTTTGGATTCTATAAAAGGTCCCCGCGTCGGCGCCATTTCTCACTCCGGCTGTGGACAGTGAAGAAGGAGGGTGGGAGCTAGGGGCTGGCTGGGCTGTGTTGTACTTTGCTGCTGTTGTCCATAGGGGCTGGCTGGGCTGTGTTGTACTTTGCTGCTGTTGTCCATAGGGGCTGGCTGGGCTGTGTTGTACTTTGCTGCTGTTGTCCATAGAAGCTGGCTGGACTGTGCTGTGCTGCTGTTGTCCATAGGGGCTGGCTGGGCTGTGTTGTGCTGCTGTTGTCCATAGGGGCTGGCTGGGCTGTGTTGTGCTGCTGTTGTCCATAGGGGCTGGCTGGTCTGTGTTGTGCTGCTGTCATAGGGGCTGGCTGGACTGTGCTGTGCTGCTGTTGTCCATAGGGGCTGGCTGGGCTGTATTGTGCTGCTGTTGTCCATAGGGGCTGGCTGGGCTGTATTGTGCTGCTGTTGTCCATAGGGGCTGGCTGGGCTGTGTTGTGCTGCTGTTGTCCATAGGGGCTGGCTGGGCTGTGTTGTGCTGCTGTTGTCCATAGGGGCTGGCTGGGCTGTGTTGTGCTGCTATTGTCCATAGGGGCTGGCTGGGCTGTGTTGTGCTGCTGTTGTCCATAGGGGCTGGCTGGGCTGTGTTATGCTGCTATTGTCCATAGGGGCTGGCTGGGCTGTGTTGTGCTGCTGTTGTCCATAGGGGCTGGCTGGGCTGTATTGTGCTGCTGTTGTCCATAGGGGCTGGCTGGGCTGTATTGTGCTGCTGTTGTCCATAGGGGCTGGCTGGGCTGTGTTGTGCTGCTGTTGTCCATAGGGGCTGGCTGGGCTGTGTTGTGCTGCTGTTGTCCATAGGGGCTGGCTGGGCTGTGTTGTGCTGCTGTTGTCCATAGGGGCTGGCTGGGCTGTGTTGTGCTGCTGTTGTCCATAGGGGCTGGCTGGGCTGTGTTGTGCTGCTGTTGTCCATAGGGGCTGGCTGGGCTGTGTTGTGCTGCTGTTGTCCATAGGGGCTGGCTGGGCTGTGTTGTGCAGTCAGTTGTCCATAGGGGCTGTGTCCACTCCAAAGTCTTAGGGGCTGGCTGGACTGTGTTGTGCAGTGTCCCCTAAAGGCTGTAGTCCTAGAGGGGTGCTGTAGTGTTGTCCAGGGAGTGATCTGTGCATCAGGGGTGCTCCCCCAAAGTGGACTCCAAAAAAAAAAATTTTTTTTTTTGTGTTTGTGAATTGTGTGCACTGTGGCCGCACGTGCATCAACAAAGTAGTGCCAAGCGTGCGCCAGTGTCATAAAGCAAGGGCCGGCTGGCTCATCTCTTAAAGGGTGGTGTAACCCCCAAAGTGCACTCCAACAAAAAAAATACATTTTCTTCTGTGTTTGTGAATTGTGTGCACTGTACGTGCATCCTCAAAGCAGCAGCGCCAAGCGTGCATCTGTCTGTTAAAGGGTGGTGTAACCCCCAAAGTGCGCTCCACAAAAAATTAAAAAATCTTCTTTTTTTTCTGTCTTTGTGAATTGTGTGCACTGTAGCTGCACGTGCATCAACAAAGGAGCAGCGCCAAGCGTGCGCCTGTGTCCCATAAGTAAAGAGCTGGCTGGCTCATTTCCTAAAGGGTGGTGTAACCCACAAAGTGCACTAATCTCCAACAATAATAAAAAAATATTTTCTGTGTTTGTGTGCGCCTTAGCCGCACGTATATATCAATATAACATAAATGGAGGACCAAACTTTCTCCGATAAACATAAAATAGGGAAAGATCAAAAACCACTTCCTCCTAGTGCTGAAGCTGCTGCCACTAGTCATGACATAGACGATAACATGCCATCAACGTCGTCTGCCAAGGCCGATGCCCAATGTCATAGTAGAGGGCATATACAATCCCAAATGACAAAGTTCAGGAAAATGACCTTAAAAAAAATTTTAAATCATCTGAGGAGAAACGTAAACTTGCCAATATGCCATTTACGACACGGAGTGGCAAGGAACGGCTAAGGTCTTTCCCTACGTTCAAGACTAGTGGTACAGCTTCACATGATGATGGAAGCCCTCCTCCCGCTACAAAAATCAAACGAGTTAAGCTGGCAAAAGCACAGCGAAGAACTGTGCGTTCTAAGAAGATATCACAAATCCCCAAGGAGAGTCCAAGTGTGGCGGTGGTTGCGATGTCTGACCTTCCCAGCACTGGACGGGAAGAGGTGGCCGATCATGGTCATGCCTGGGCAGAAGACCAAACATTCCACCTCTTTGGTCTGGCAATATTTCTATCCAAATCCAGACAACAACTGTGTTGCCATATGTACCATATATAAAGGTGAAATAAGTAGGGGTAGGGACGTTAACCACCTAGGAACATCCTCCCTTATACGTCACCTGCAGCGCGTTCATAAAAAGTTACTGTTAAGTTCAGAAACTTTGGCTAAGACCATAAGCAGTCCAGGGACACCTAAATCCCTTCGTCCTGTTGTATCCAAGCGCCTGCAAACCACACCGTCAACTCCCTCCTCGTCAATTTCCTCCTTAGTCAGGATCGGAAGTAGTCCTGCAGGCCATGTCACTGGCATGACTGACTCCTATCCGGGATTCCTCCGGAGGATCCTGCATTGCTACCCCTACTACAACTGCCACTGCTGCTGTTGCTGCTGGGAGTCGTTCATAATCCCAGAGAGGAAGTAGGAACACCACTACTTTTACTAAACAATTGACCCTCCAACAGGCCTTAGCGAGGAGGATGAAGTACGACAGCAGTCATCCTGAAGCAAAACGTATAACTGAGGCCTTGACTGCTATGTTGGTGTTAGACATGCGTCCGGTATCCGCCATTAGTGCAGTGGGATTTAGACAATTGATGGAGGTAGTGTGTCCCCGGTTCCAAATCCCGTGTAGATTCCACTTCACTAGGCAGGCGATACCGAGACTGTACAGAAACGTCAGAAAAAGTGTCCTCAGTGTCCTGAAAAATGCGGTTGTACCCAATGTCCACTTAACCACAGACAAGTGGAACAGGGCAGACTAAGGACTATATGACTGTGACAGCCCACTGGGTAGATGTATCACCTTATGCAGCAACAACAGCAGCGTCACCAGTAGCAGCATCTCAGAAATGCCAGCTCGTTCCAAGGCAGGCTACGTTGTGTATCACCAGTTTCAGTAAGAGGCACACCGCCGACAACCTCTTAGAGAAACTAAGGGAAATCATCGCCCAGTGGCTTACCCCACTTAGACTCTCCTGGGGATTTGTGATATCTGACAACGCCACCAATATTGTGCGGGCATTACATCTGGGCAAATTCCAGCACGTCCCATGTTTTGCTCACACAATAAATTTGGTGGTGCAGAATTTTTTGAAAAGCGACAGGGGCGTGCAGGAGACGCTTCGGGCCACTTTCGCCATTCAGCGACTGCGTGCCGAAGATTAGAGCGCCAGCAAACACTCTTGAACCTGCCCCGCCATCACCTGAAGCAAGAGGTTGTGACGCGGTGGAACTCAACCCTCTATATGCTTCAGAGGATGGAGGAGCAGCAAAAGGCCATTCAAGCCTATACATCCACCCATGACATAGGCAAAGGAGGGGGTATGCACCTGACTCAAGCACAGTGGAGAATGATTTCCGTGTTGTGCAAGGTTCCCCACCCCTCAAACTTGCCACACGTGAAGTCAGTTCAGACACTGCCAGCTTGAGTCAGGTCATTCCCCTCATCAGGCTTTTGCAGAAGCAGCTGGAGAAAGTAAAGGAGGAGCTAAGACGGAGCGATTCTGCTCGGCATGTGGGACTTGTGGATGAAGCCCTTCATTCGCTTTGCCAGGATTCCAGGGTGGTCAATCTGTTGAAATCAGACCACTACATTTTGGCCACCGTGCTCAATCCTAGGTTTAAAGCCTATGTGGTGTCTCTCTTTCTGGCCGACACAAGCCTGCAGAGGTGCAAAGACCTGTTGGTGAAAACACTGTCAGCTGAAGTGGAATGTGACACGTCAACAGCTCCTTCTTCATTTTCTCCGGCAACTGGGGCTGCCAGGAAAAAACTTAGGTAACCTAAGCAACCCACTGGTGGTGATGCAGGGCAGGCAGGACCAAGTTTGGACATCTGGTCCGGACTGAAGGACCTGGCAACAATTTCTGACATGTCTACTGTCACTGCATATGATACTGTCACCATTGACAAAATGGTGGAGGATTACATCGGTGACAGCATCCAAGTAGGCATGTCAGACAGTCCGTACCTGTACTGGCAGGAAAAAGAGGCAATTTGGAGGCCCCTGTACAAACTGGCTCTATTTTACCTGAGTTGCCCCCCCTCCAGTGTGTACTCCGAAAGAGTGTTTAGTGCAGCCGGGAACCTTGTCAGCAAAAGGCGTAGGAGGTTGCTTCCACAAAATGTGGAGAAGATGATGTTCATAAAAATTAATTATCAACTCTTCCAGGGAGACCAGCCTCCAGAACGTACAGAGGGACCTGTGGTGGTGGATTCCAGCGGGGACGAATTAATACTCTGTGAGGATGAGGATGTACACAACACTGAAGAAGGTGAGGAATCGGTGGATGAGGAGGATGAGGACGAAATCTTGCCTCCGTAGAGTCAGTTTGTGCAGGGACAGATTAATTGCCAGATTGTTTCGTGGGGGCCCAAGTGAACCAATCATTTCAGCCACAGTCGTGTGGCAGACCCTGGCGCTGAAATTATTGGTTTGTTAAAGTGTGCATGTCCTGTTTATACAAAATAAGGGTGGGTGGGAGGGCCCAAAGACAATTCCATCTTGCACCTCTTTTTTTTCTTTGTATTATGTACTGTTTGGGGCCTAGTTTTTCAAACTGCCATCCTGTCTGCCACTGCAATGTCACTCCTAGATGGGTCACGTGTTTGTGCCGCCCACTCGTGTCGCTTAGCATAGTCATCCAGCTACCTCGGTGCAACCTTTTGGACATAAAAACACTATTGTGAGGTGTGAGGTGTTCAGAATAGACTGGAAATGAGTGGAAATTAAGGTTATTGAGGTTAATAATAGCATAGGAGCAGAAAAACCCACACATTCTGTGATTTTAGCTGTTTTTATGCTTTTTTTCAAAAAAATACCAATCCGAAACACAAAACCCAGAACCCAAAACACAGAAGGGTGGTTTTGGCAAAACCAATCCAGATCCAAAACACGAAGAAAGATCCAGATCCAAAACACAAAAAGTGGCCGGTGCACACCCCTAATTGGAATGCACTTCAAAGAAAGCTTTGTTACACAATGGGTTTGACCACTACCATAGGTCAGGATAATTAACATATCACTTCCTATGTCAGGAGGACAATCCCCATTACACTAATATATTCTTGAACCATATTCCTATAAGTGCATAGCATATTAAATATACTCTGCTTCATGCACTAATGCATTGCAGATCAGCTGCAGTGCATTATAGCAATACATATATACTTTAATGCAGTTTATTATAAACCACGTGCAGTGTGCTTTTACACTGTCCTGTGTCCTGGGACTTTAACTGTTTCAGTGCTGGTCACAGTGGGAGCTGGCTCTGTCTCCCAGCGTGCAGCCACACTCTACCCACACTCCCCCAGTGCAGTGGGTCCTGGCCCGACATAAAACATTAAAAACACACTTATTAACACTCAGTGCGTAGCGCAGAGTATACATTTACAATAGGTGCCTGGCGCCTTTTTGTCCTTTTAATAATGGCGCCGCAGCACAGGGGTTAACCCCTTCAGTGCTGCGGCCGCCATTCCACACGTGAGGCCGGCCTCCGGCCACACATGTAATGTCACCTTATACCCTCATACCGCCTATTATACATTTACTGTCACCTTGTACCCTCATACCGCCTGTTATACATGTAATGTCACCTTATACCCTCATACCGCCTGTTATACATGTAATGTCACCTTCTACCCTCATACCGCCTGTTATACATGTAATGTCACCTTACACCCTCATACCGCCTGTTACACATGTAATGTCACCTTATACCCTCATACCGCCTGTTATGCATGTAATGTCACCTTATACCCTCATACCGCCTGTTATACAAGTAATGTCACCTTATACCCTCATACCGCCTGTTATACATGTAATGTCACCTTATACCCTCATACCGCCTGTTGTACATGTAATGTCACCTTATACCCTCATACCAACTGTTGTACATGTAATGTCACATTATACCCTCATACCGCCTGTTATACATGTAATGTCACCTTATACCCTCATACCGCCTGTTGTACATGTAATGTCACCTTATACAGCCTGTTATACATGTAATGTCACCTTATACCCTCATACCGCCTGTTATACATGTAATGTTACCTAACATCCTCATACCGCCTGTTATACATGTAATGTCACTTTCTACCCTCATACCGCCTGTTATACATGTAATGTCACCTTCTACCCTCATACCGCCTGTTATACATGTAATGTCACCTTATACCCTCATACCGCCTGTTATACATGTAATGTCACCTTATACCCTCATACCGCCTGCTATACAAGTAATGTCACCTTATACCCTCATACCGCCTGCTATACATGTATTGTCACCTTATACACTCATACCGCCTGTTATACATTTAATGTAACCTTATACCCTCATATCGCCTGTTATACAAGTAATGTCACCTTATACCCTCATACTGCCTGTTATACATGTAATGTCACCTTATACCCTCATACCGCCTGTTGTACATGTAATGTCACCTTATATACCCTCATACCGCCTGTTAAACCTGTAATGTCACCTTATACCCTCATACCGCCTGTTATACATGTAATGTCACCATATACCCTCATACCGCCTGTTATACATGTAATGTCACCTTATACCCTCATACCGCCTGTTATACATGTAATGTCACCTTATATACCCTCATACCGCCTGTTATACCTGTAATGTCACCTTATATACCCTCATACCGCCTGTTATACATATAATGTCACCTTATATACCCTCATACCGCCTGTTATACCTGTACTGTCACCTTATATACCCTCATACCACCTGTTATACATGTAATGTCACCTTATCCTGTCATACCGCCTGTTATACATGTAATGTCACCTTACACCCTAATACCAGCTGTTATACATGTACTGTCACCTTATACCCTCATACCGCCTGTTATACATGTAATGTCACCTTATATACCCTCATACCGCCTGTTATACATGTACTGTCACCTTATACCCTCATACCGCCTGTTATACATGTAATGTCACCTTATATACCCTCATACCGCCTATTATACATGTAATGTCACCTTATATACCCTCATACCGCCTGTTATACATTTAATGTCACCTTATAACCTCATACCGCCTGTTATACATGTAATGTCACCTTATCCTGTCATACCGCCTGTTATACATGTAATGTCACCTTATACCCTCATACCGCCGCCTGTTATACATGTAATGTCACCTTATACCCTCATACCGCCTGTTATACAAGTAATGTCACCTTATACCCTCATACCGCCTGTTATACATGTATTGTCACCTTATACCCTCATACCGCCTGTTATACAAGTAATGTCACCTTATACCCTCATACCGCCTGTTATACATGTAATGTCACCTTATACCCTCATACCACCTGTTATACATGTAATGTCACCTTATACCCTCATACTGTCTGTTATACATGTAATGTCACCTTGTACCCTAATACCGCCTGTTATACATGTAATGTCACCTTATACCCTCATACCACCTGTTATACATGTAATGTCACCTTATACCGCCTGTTATACATGTAATATCACCTTCTACCCTCATACCGCCTGTTATACATGTAATGTCACCTTATACCCTCTTACCGCCTGTTATACATGTAATGTCACCTTATACCCTCATACCGCCTGTTATACATGTAATGTCACCTTATACCCTCATGCCACCTGTTATACATGTAATGTCACCTTATACCCTCATACCGCCTGTTATACAAGTAATGTCACCTTATACCCTCATACCGCCTGTTATACATGTAATGTCACCTTATACCCTCATACCGCCTGTTGTACATGTAATGTCACCTTATACCCTCATACCACCTGTTGTACATGTAATGTCACCTTATACCCTCATACCGCCTGTTATACATGTAATGTCACCTTATACCCTCATACCGCCTGTTGTACATGTAATGCCACCTTATACCGCCTGTTATACATGTAATGTCACCTTATACCCTCATACCGCCTGTTATACATGTAATGTTACCTTATCCTGTCATACCGCCTGTTATACATGTAATTTCACCTTATACCCTCATACCGCCTCCTGTTATACATGTAATGTCACCTTATACCCTCATACCGCCTGTTATACAAGTAATGTCACCTTATACCCTCATACCGCCTGTTATACATGTATTGTCACCTTATACCCTCATACCGCCTGTTATACAAGTAATGTCACCTTATATACCCTCATACCGCCTGTTATACATTTAATGTCACCTTATAACCTCATACCGCCTGTTATACATGTAATGTCACCTTATCCTGTCATACCGCCTGTTATACATGTAATGTCACCTTATACCCTCATACCGCCGCCTGTTATACATGTAATGTCACCTTATACCCTCATACCGCCTGTTATACATGTAATGTCACCTTATACCGCCTGTTATACATGTAATATCACCTTCTACCCTCATACCGCCTGTTATACATGTAATGTCACCTTATACCCTCTTACCGCCTGTTATACATGTAATGTCACCTTATACCCTCATACCGCCTGTTATACATGTAATGTCACCTTATACCCTCATGCCACCTGTTATACATGTAATGTCACCTTATACCCTCATACCGCCTGTTATACAAGTAATGTCACCTTATACCCTCATACCGCCTGTTATACATGTAATGTCACCTTATACCCTCATACCGCCTGTTGTACATGTAATGTCACCTTATACCCTCATACCACCTGTTGTACATGTAATGTCACCTTATACCCTCATACCGCCTGTTATACATGTAATGTCACCTTATACCCTCATACCGCCTGTTGTACATGTAATGTCACCTTATACCGCCTGTTATACATGTAATGTCACCTTATACCCTCATACCGCCTGTTATACATGTAATGTTACCTAACATCCTCATACCGCCTGTTATACATGTAATATCACCTTCTACCCTCTTACCGCCTGTTATACATGTAATGTCACCTTCTACCCTCATACTGCCTGTTATACATGTATTGTCACCTTATACCCTCATACCGCCTGTTATACATGTAATGTAACCTTATACCCTCATACCGCCTGTTATACAAGTAATGTCACCTTATACCCTCATACCGCCTGTTATATATGTTATGTCACCTTATACCCTCATACCGCCTGTTATACATGTACTGTCCCCATATACCCTCATACCGCCTGTTATACATGTAATGTCACCTTATACCGCCTGTTATACATGTAATATCACCTTCTACCCTCATACCGCCTGTTATACATGTAATGTCACCTTATACCCTCCTACCGCCTGTTATACATGTAATGTAACCTTATACCCTCATACCGCCTGTTATACATGTAATGTCACCTTATACCCTCATACCGCCTGTTATACATGTACTGTCCCCATATACCCTCATACCGCCTGTTATACATGTAATGTCACCTTATACCGCCTGTTATACATGTAATATCACCTTCTACCCTCATACCGCCTGTTATACATGTAATGTCACCTTATTCCCTCCTACCATTCGTTATACATGTAATGTAACCTTATACCCTCATACCGCCTGTTATACATGTAATGTCACCTTATACCCTCATACCGCCTTTTATACATGTACTGTCCCCATATACCCTCATACCGCCTGTTATACATGTAATGTCACCTTATACCGCCTGTTATACATGTAATATCACCTTCTACCCTCATACCGCCTGTTATACATGTAATGTCACCTTATACCCTCCTACCGCCTGTTATACATGTAATGTAACCTTACCTTATACCCTCATACCGCCTGTTATACATGTAATGTCACCTTATACCCTCATACCGCCTGTTATACATGTACTGTCTGGGTTATAATCGTGGCCTCTTCCCTCCCTCCCAAACGGAAGCCATCACCACCCTCCTCCATGCCCCGAAATGGCAGCAGACTGTCAATCACTGAGGGGTTCACCAACTCGGCTTTTACAAGAGTAACCAGGCTACCAGGATCTATCTGAGCCTCTGCCTGTTTGCCTTCTACAGTGATTATATACATGTGTTTATCTGGCTCAGCCTGTCGGTCTGCGGTGCATGCTAGCTGGACAAAGAAGCTTTGCCATTCACATAGGCAGTATTACATTGCATAGGCGGGAACCATGCTGACACAGCCGGCCGATCTCCAAGTACCAAGCCTACAGTCTGCGGATGTTTAAGTTGATCCCATTGCCCAGTGGGTCATACACTTGCGCAGAACTGCAGGCACATAGATATACAGGTTCATAACTAACCCTTGGCACGATCTGTAGCCCTGTTAGAGTCTCTGACTGTTGTCACTACTTGGTGAGATGGATTTGAGAGCAGGGAGCGTCATCCATTTGGGATCCCCAGCGATGGACTCCTTGTGCTCGAACAGACATCACGACTCCCAAAATCTCAGTTTCTAGTTTTTCATAGTCTTTGGGATCAATAAGATTTAAGTCAAAATATACCTTTTGCGGTTCCCCTGACATAAATGGTGGCAAAAGACCTGACCACCGATTTTTAGGCTACAGTTTCTTTCTTTGCTGTTTTTTTAGAAAGTTGTTAGATAGGCTTCAACATCATCACTCTTTGACATCTTGTGTCCGTATGGAACTGCAGCTAGTTACTATAACCAATGCTATACCACCTCTTTTACGGTTTCACGGTCTTGATGTTGCTGTCTCTGGTTTTATCAATGGTAAATTGCTGTTGCCTGGTAGCTTCCTGCTGAGCTGCTGTAGTCTGTAGCATTGCCGTAGCGATGTCTTCCATGTTATGTCATGGTGTAGGTGGGAAGGAAAATATGGCTCCCCTAAGCATCTGAAGATGACACCACCCAGAGTTTCGCCACATAACAGTCATTTCCCAGCAGAAAAAAAAATGTGTGTGTCTTGACATGTCTCGCATTCTCCACCATGCCATCTCCTGGGGCAAAAAGTTGCAATTGTCATACAGCAGCCAAATAGTAGTACGTCAGTCCAGGGCATTGGTATAAGTATCCGCAGCTAGTTTTATTAGCAGCACAAACATAAACAAAACATAAAAGTAAATGCTGGCCTGTCCAGCTCTAACTAACCAACATGGTTTCCTCTTTCAGAGTGGAGGGACCTCACAAAGCAGAAGTCTTTAGCACAGAACTTACATTCAGTAATCACAGTTTCTTAACAGGCCTCTGACCTGTTCCCCAGGCAGTGAGAGTCTGACTACAGTGAGCCACACCCCCTTTATCAGCCTCTCATAGGTGGTCTAGCTAATCAGCTTCTGTCTACCAGTATCATGACAGTGATGGCAAGCAGCAAACCAACTGCATGGGGGCGGGGGGAGCCACAAGATGTTTACAGCGCCGCATTCGGGCCGGATATACACATTTATTTCCATGCATGTAGATGCGCCCAGTATCCGCCAGAGTCTGTATTAAGCACCTTCATGTCTACTTGCATGACACGTGGAATGAAGACTCTCAATGTACTACATCTGGATTTTCCTGTATGACGGAAGGGTGTTGCGGTGACTTCATTGCAATACAACATAAAAAAGACAATTTGCAACACACAGAAATGACCGTGGCTGATTATATACATAAACGGCTAAAGAGCACATAAAAAAAGTTATCAGTATATGTACTAAACACAGAAGAAATAAATGAGCTTGCTAGTATAGTAATCTGAAGGTAGTAACCATATATGTAATATAGCACGTTATATTTCAGGACATTAGTTCTCGGGATATTCTTAGGCTATAAACTGCAAGGAACCATTCTGCAATGGAAGCTGAGTCTTCCTCAATAAGACTTTTCTTTACTGCTTTCACATATGCAAAATGTAGAATCTCCCAATATATTCTCTATGGCGCAATAAAGAAAGTTTAGGACAGTGGTTCTCAAACTCGGTCCTCAGGACCCCACACAGGTCATATTTTCCAGGTCACCCAGCAGGTGCACAGGTGTAGTCATTACTCACTGACACATTTTAAAAGATCCTCAGGTGGAGCTAATTATTTCACTTGTGATTCTGTGAGGAGACCTGGAAAACATGCACTGTTTGGGGTCCTGAGGACCGAGTTCGAGAACCTGTGGTTTAGGCAATATTCTGCGGACAAATAGATAACTCTATAGTTGCTGTCTTGTGCTAACGGAGGTAAAGTGAGAGACAGCCAGTGGCGGATTTTGCCTGTGGGCTGTGAGGCTGCAGCCCCCCCAAGCAAAATATATCACCTCTGTGTAGTCAGTGCAGTCCGTGACTGCACTGGCTACACTGTGACTGGCAGTGGCTTCCTATTGGATGCGCCACCTGCCAGTCACATATACAACAGGCTGCCCCAGGGTGAGGTGTCTCCTCCCCCTGGTGTCTCCTCCTTCTGGTGTCTCCTCCCCCTTGGTGTCTCCTCCTCCTGGTGTCTCCTCCCCCTTGGTGTCTCCTCCCCCTTGGCGTCTCCTCCTCCTGGTGTCTCCTCCCCCTTGGCATCTCCTCCTCCTGGTGTCTCCTCCCCCTTGGCATCTCCTCCTCCTGGTGTCTCCTCCCCCTTGGCATCTCCTCCCCCTGGTGTCTCCTTGGGGCTGCAGACAATGTAGCCCATTGAAAGCCGGTGACATGCACGTGCGCGGCTTCCCGCCGCTAGTGAGCATGTGCCGGTCCCGGCGCCTGACAGTGCGATTGCGCAGGAGGGGGAAGGAGCCGACGGTGAGTGACCCTGCTTTCAGCGGCTGGAGACTGCACAGACTTATCTGACCATCTGCCAGGGTTCTCCCAAATTGTTCCCTCCCCATAGAGGTCATTATTACTATATAAATCTCACATTTTGCTAAGCCCAAAGTGTTACTTCTGTATTATAGGTTTGTCACTATGCTTTTATCTTGCTAACCCATTGGGGACATACGGATTGATTATGAGCATTTTAATTTATTGCAATAAAGATAATAGGCTTGGGAGAACCAGTTTGTTTGACCGCCGGATGTGAGCTCGGCGGTTCAAATCCCGACACCGGCAGCCCGATGGAGGAGATCACGACAGCAGAGGTAAGTTTACTATTCCTAACCCTTCCCCCCCCAACCCACCTTTAGTGGTGCCTTACCCTAACCTCCCCCCGCTAGTGCCTAAACCTAACCCCCCTTTACCGCACCCTAGACCTAACCCTCCTGGGTGGGGGCCTAACCCTAACTTCCCCCCTTAGTGCCTAAACCTAACAGCCCCTTCCCCAGCCTAACCCTAACCCTCCCCCGGGGGGTCCCTAAACCTGACCCCACCCATCCCTGGCTACATGGATACTACATGGGCGTATCAGTCTTTGCACATGACTACACATGGATGTGCACCGGAGAAGAGCTCTCTAGCGGCATTCGCAGATGAGCGCGCGCCGGTAGAAGCAGTCGCGTCTTTGTCTACTTCTTCATCGGGCCCAATGGTCTTCAACCGTGCCGCGATCGTCATGTCACTAGCACCGAGTCCGCCTTTCACATCGTAACCTGCATCGGCACAGAAGGAGGAAAGGGATGATGAGATGAGAAGTGGGAAGAGAAGGTGTAGGGCAAGAGGAATGTGGGCGGTGGGGTCACATGGAGGAAAACAGGAGTGGGGACAAGGGGAGACCAGTACAGAAAGGGGGGAGAGAAGGTGATAGACACAAACAATTAAGAGGGTAGAGAGAAACACACATGCGGAGACAGAGATAGATGGGGGGCATTGTGCCCAAATTTCAGTGCGTACCAAAGAGACAGACAGGGGAGAAACGTAGGCATGGAGCCAAGAGCGTGCGGGCCGGCCTTGGAACATACACGGCTACCTCCTCTACTGGTTAGGTCTATTTCTGGGCACTGGGCACTGGGAATTGATATATTTAAATGGGGCCCCAATCTAACCCGGACATGTTATTACTCCAGTGTGACGGAGAGTGAGAGGACTATGGTCCTGATTCAGAGGCGCTCGCTATTTGCGAGCGCTCGCTCTGAATCAGGGCGGATTTAAAAAAAAAAAAAAAATCCGCCTCCAGGCCGCTCGCATAGCTGTGGGTGACCACCCACAGCTTGTGCGGGCGGCCTGGCGATGGTCGTGAACATCGGGCTTGCGACGAGACCCTTGTGGTCTCGTCCACCACAAGCCCCAGTGAACTTCCTGTTCTAATAGAGCAGGAAGTTCACTACTGACATCACGTATGATGTCAGTAGGGCCGCCCACAAACGGCAGGCGTTCCTTCGGGTACGCCTCCGTTTGTGCAGCCACCCCCCTGACCCGCCTACAAAACGGGGCGAGCTGTCGATCAACATCGACAGCCGCCCCGTCTTGTAGCGAGCCCTGGAGCGAGTGATTTCGCGAGCGGGTCTGAATCAGGCCCTATATTAATAATTAGCTGTGCACGGCAAAAAGTAATATCACTAACCTTATATATACGCTGCTGGATTGTGGATTAGACCTTTGAGTCACTTCTGATTGGGAAACAGGGAGCTGTTTTTATCTATTACTCAGACAGAGCAAAGATACTATTAATGTGCCTTTAACAGTGACCGTTTGTGTTCTGATAATATCAATTTTGTTCTGATGTCGGGATATTCCTACAAACACCCACTAATCGAGACACTGCTAATAACGACATTTTCAACAAAACGACTGTGGAGAATATATAGAAGTGACCAATAGACACAGCTATATATTATATACCTATTAGTGGGTCTATTTCATTATCTTTTGTGTCTACTGAGAACTATCAACAATTGGTCTGTGTACCTGTATTGTGATATATAGCATCTGCTCTTTTATTATTTACAGCTGGTTCCATTTTTAAGTGTTTTTTTTATGTTTTTATTCTTTATCTTCTTATATGATGTTTTTCTTATTACAGGCATATGTCACTTTCTATGTGGGGGTCTTATTTTTTGTGTGTACCCACATGATTAAATAAACTGTGGTTATTATTTGGGGTCAGTGCGTCTATACATTTCATTTTTAGGGAGAAAGAGGAGGAGGGCCATCGCAATGAGGAACAGACGACGGGCTTACCTGGGGATATTTGGGACCTGCACTGGTAACTGTTATTTCTCAGATTAACATGTTCCCCAATAAAGACTTTGGGGGTCATTCAGACCCGCTCGCGAGCGGCAGTACGCTCGCAAGCGGGTCGATGTTCCCCACTGCGCATGCGCACGATGGAGGGAGCTCCGTCGTGCGCATGCGCGAGACCCGGGGAGCGACGGGCTTTCCATCGCTCCGGGTCTCGCACCAAAGGGGGCGTGCTGCCGATGTTGATTGACAGCACGCTCCCTTTGGTGGGCGTGCCGGGGGTGTGCCTGCCAGACGGAGGCGTCCCCATGGGAACGCCTACCGTCTGAAGCCGGCCCCACTGACATCACTAGTGATGTCAGTGGGAGTGATTTTGGCTCTGATAGAGCCAAAATCACTCCAGGGCTTGTGGCAGGGAGACCCTACCGCAGGGTCTCCGTCGCAAGTCCGATGGTCGCGATGGTCAAGACCATCGCGACCATCTTTTTGGCCGCTCGCATATGCTGTGGTTGGTCACCCACAGCTATACGAGCGGCCAGGAGGCCGCTCCATTTTCATGGAGGAGGGCCCTGATTCAGAGCGAGCGCTTTGGTCAGAGCGTCCAGCTCTGAATCAGGCCCCTTGATCATAATATCTTCACATGATTGTTTTATTTTATTGTCTGGCGGTGGCGCTCCTCGCATGATTAGATGTGAAAGGGGCTCAGGGCCTGATTCAAAGATGGACGCGGAATTGGGGAGCCGCGCACAAACAGCTGTGCATTCTGTCCATCTAAAATGCTCCTTGCTGCATCTGCGATCCCAGCGTGGTGACCAAGGTCACAGCCGGTTATCACCATGGTAACCATCAGTCGTGATGGCTGCTCCTTTGGCTAGGCTGCGGAAGCTAAGGCTTACGGCAGCCTGACCGGATCCTGATCATTCGAGAGGCCAGGAAATCATACATCTCTGAATCAGCCCTCAGTGCACTGATGAATTGTAGCCAAGAAACCTGCTGGTTACAGCGAGCAAAGTATGACTGCAGAGGGCAACCTAGGTCCATGCCCATCGGCCACTCTCTAACAGGAGTTGGGGGGAGTATCACCAGTCTGGAAGGTAGAACAATGGCGTTTCCAGTTACCGGTGTAAGTAATTCTGCAAAGTGACGTCAATGGCTACAGTACGTGAAGCAGAGAAGGCGATTTCACGCCCACTATGGGGATATTATATAAACTACATGTGTTTGTGTGCTCCCCCTCCTCTTACATGTCATCCACTTAAGGTGCGTACACACGGTACGATTAAAATGGACGATGATATGAACGATAACCATATTGATCATATCGTGCATTTTTCGGTACCCAACGACCTGCGATGCGCGGGCACGTATGGACGATATCGATATTATCCATCGACCGCGCATGCAGGCCAACCTGCTCGATATCGACCAGGTTACTATAGGTGACCCGCGATCGTGGATCACTATAGTCGTTGGTGAGCTGGATGATCGATATCGATCATCCAGCACACCCGGGAGATCGTACAATGATATTATCGATCGTCCCGTGTGTACGCACCAATAGAGGGATTGGAGTTAGCCAGTAATCCTTAAGAGACCCAGAGAGGCAGCCATTTACAAATCGTTGTCCTGCTTGATAAATTTGTCACTGAATGTCCATGTTCTACTATGCAGGACAACCTGAGAGTTAAATATCGAGGTCAGAGGTTCTCAAACGCGGTCCTCAAGGCTCCCCAACAGTTCACGTTTTAGAGATATCCATGGTTGAGCACAGGTGGTTAAATCAATTTGACTGAGGTACTAATTAAGTCACCTGTGGTCAAGCATGGATATCCTTAAAACCTGGACTGTTAGGGTGCCTTGAGGACAAAGGGCCTGATTCAGACCCGGACGCTAAGCCGCGATCGCTCGCTATTGGCGATTGTCGCCCGTCTGCACATGCGTCAAAATACGCATGCGCAAACCAGTCACTGCGTCCGGGAATTGTGCGCTCGTAGTACACAGACTGGACGCTACTTTGAGTGACAGTGCCGTTTGTGGGTGGTCACAGGGGAAGGTGCTTGTGAACGGGGGAGTGGTGCAGCGAACGCGGGCGTGTCTGGGCGTCAAAACGGCATTTAATGGGCGTCCATAATTAGCATGGAAGCGTCATTGAATACGTCACTTGGTTGTATTTCAGCCTGCAGTGATCGCAGTGCTTGCGGTGGGGTAGGGTCTACCTTCAGGGCTGCGTGCAGCTCCGATGGCTCTCGATGGTTCTGATTACTCATACACTTCCTGGAGATGACATGTGGTCAGGGTTCGCAAAATACGCGCTATAGGGAGTTGCGGACCCAATTTAAAAAAATCCTGTAGGACGCGCTGTGTGGGGCTATGCTGGGTGCAGCAGCCAATCACCGCCAGCGGCATCTTTTCAACCAATAGCCGCCGGCGTCTCCTCAGTCACCGCCATGTGGCGTCGCCTCTCCCAATCTCTGGCTACAGTAGGATAACTGACCAGTCAGTCAGCCAGACACTGGCGGGCCCACCACGCTCCGACCACGGACTGTCTGGCCATGCCCACCGCCCGGGAGCAGCAGCAGCAGCAGCGAGGCAGCGTCTCCTTCCCGCATTCCCCCTGTTCCCAGGTCAGACTCGGAGTGACGTCTGCCTGTGGACACTCGTTGGAGAGCTGGGAGCGGAGCGCAGCACGGTGACTGCAGGGAGCCCGGTTCATACACCCCTATAGCAGCGCTGCATATATATATATATATATACACTTCTCTCAACTCTAGCCCCCTTGTGTGCCTCTGCCCCAGTCCCCAATGTGTGTCTCTGTCCAGTGCCCCAGTCCCCAATGTGTGTCTCTGTCCAGTGCCCCAGCCCCCAATGTGTGCCTCTGTCCAGTGCCTCAACCCCCAATGTGTGTCTCTGTCCAGTGCCCCAGCCCCCAATGTGTGTCTCTGTCCAGTGCCTCAGCCCCCAATGTGTGTCTCTGTCCAGTGCCCCAGCCCCCAACGTGTGTCTCTGTCCAGTGCCCCAGCCCCCAACGTGTGTCTCTGTCCTGTGCCCCAGCCCCCAATGTGTGTCTCTGTCCTGTGCCCCAGCCCCCAACATGTGTCTCTGTCCAGTGCCCCAGCCCCCAACGTGTGTCTCTGTCCAGTGCCCCAGCCCCCAACGTGTGCCTCTGTCCAGTGCCCCAGCCCCCAACGTGTGCCTCTGTCCAGTGCCCCAGTCCCCAACGTGTATCTCTGTCCAGTGCCCCAGTCCCCAACGTGTATCTCTGTCCAGTGCCCCAGCCCCCAACGTGTGCCTCTGTCCAGTGCCCCAGCCCCCAATGTGTGCCTCTGTCCAGTGCCCCAGTCCCCAATGTGTCTCTGTCCAGTGCCCCAGCCCCCAACGTGTGCCTCTGTCCAGTGCCCCAGCCCCCAACGTGTGCCTCTGTCCAGTGCCCCAGTCCCCAACGTGTGTCTCTGTCCAGTGCCCCAGCCCCCAACGTGTGCCTCTGTCCAGTGCCCCAGCCCCCAAAGTGTCCCTCTGTCCAGTGCCCCAGCCCCCAAAGTGTCCCTCTGTCCAGTGCCCCAGCCCCCAAAGTGTCCCTCTGTCCAGTGCCCCAGCCCCCAACGTGTGCCTCTGTCCAGTGCCCCAGCCCCCAACGTGTGCCTCTGTCCAGTGCCCCAGTCCCCAACGTGTGCCTCTGTCCAGTGCCCCAGCCCCCAATGTGTGTCTCCGTCCAGTGCCCCAGTCCCCAACATGTCTCCGTCCAGTGCCCCAGCCCCCAACGTGTCCCTCCGTCCAGTGCCCCAGCCCCCAACGTGTCCCTCCGTCCAGTGCCCCAACCCCCAACGTGTGCCTCCGTCCAGTGCCCCAGCCCCCAACGTGTACCTCCGTCCAGTGCCCCAGCCCCCAATGTGTGTCTCTGTCCAGTGCCCCAGCCCCCAGTGTGTGCCTCTGTCCAGTGCCCCAGCCCCCAATCTGTGCCTCTGCCCCAGCCCCCAATGTGTGTCTCTGTCCAGTACCCCAGTCCCCAATGTGTGTCTATGTACCCCCTCTCCATGTGTGCCTCTGCCCACCCAGCCTTTGTGAGCATCTGCCTCCGATTGGGGAGTCCTACTTGTTTAATTTAATGTATACTGGTCCCACATATTCTGATGTAAGCCTGCCTGCACCCACAGTGCTCTGTCCTTTGCAGCCTGGCAGCGCTGGACTTTTCCATGTGACTCCGATGCAGCCCGATCCTGGCATGACCCAGAGACGGTGACATGACGTCATGTACCCGCATTCCGCCTCCAGCTACAGTGATGCAGTGACACAGCAGGGCAGTGCAATAAAGTTGAATCAATGTGTTTATAATTTTTCCTGTGGGGCCAATGTCATCTGCTACATGTTTCATGGGATTTAGTTGGGACCCAGAAAATGTCAGGTAGGACCCCAATTTTTTAAAGTGAGGGGTCCCTGGAGACTCACATTTTTTGGAGCTCACCGCAATCACTGGTGCTAAGAAAGAAAAGTGGGTGTCATTACCCCGGCGTGCGCTCTCTAAGACATAGAGTGCATCCTTTAGCCTGGCCATGTGATCGCGGAATTTGCATATCCGCCCCCCCTGAGACAGAGTGCAGCTTAGCGTCCGGGTCTGAATCGCCCCCAAGAGTTTGGGTAACCTTTGATCTAGTGGAAAAACCAGATGCAAATATTCCATAACTAGCATGGATGACAACTAGAACGTCAATGAATCATGAAACTGTGGATAAATTCAGTACGTTATTTCTGTAGAGAGCCCCTCTGTGCTGCTGTATGCAGGGCCCCTCTGTGCTGCTGTGAGGGCTCCCCCTCTGTGCTGCTGTGAGGGCTCCCCCTCTGTGCTGCTGTGAGGGTCACCTCTGTGCTGCCTTGTGAGCCCCTCTGTGATGCTGTGAGGGTCACCTCTGTGCTGCCTTGTGAGGAAACCTCTGTGCTGCTGTGAGAGCCCCTCTGTGCTGCTGTATGCAGGGTCCCTCTGTGCTGCTGTGAGGGTCACCTCTGTGCTGCCTTGTGAGGGCCCCTCTGTGCTGCTGTGAGGGCCCCCTCTGTGCTGCTGTGAGGGTCCCTCTGTGCTGCTGTGAGGGCCCCTCTGTGATGCTGTGAGGGCCCCCTATGTGCTGCTTTAAGGGCCTCCCTGTGCTAAAGTGTGAGGGGCCCCTGAGGTACTATATTAGTTACACAGGAGAGGAGGGACATTAATAAGTTTCTCATGTTGCCAGGAGAGAGAGGTAATTAGTTTGTGATATATAAAGTAATAACAGCGGCCGCCATTTTGTTGTAGTCGCCGAGTCATTTTCTTCTAATAGCAACATAAGAAGCTTTGTATATGTCTTCTACATAACACAAGGTCAGCAGCCAGGGAGCGGCCATTTTCTCATAGTCTCATAGAGACTATGAACAGCAACTTATCCCGCCTATAATGTGTGACGCATAACAGGGGGCGGGGCCTCAGGCTGTTTCAACCGGCGCCATATTGAAACCTGGAGGATCCGTCTTGTAGCTCATACATTATACTGTATGCGGCTTATTATTGTGTGACACATGTCCAAGGCTGAGGTAATATCTTTCTCTAATACTATGGTACTATTATTATTATATAGGGGGAGGGGACTGTACAGTGATATATGAGGGGGAATAACACAGCTCCCAGTACATACTGATATGTGGTATTATTATTATATAGGGGGAGAGGAGACTGTACAGTGATATATGAGGGGGAATAACACAGTTCCCAGTACACACTGATATATGGTATTATTATTATATACTCTACCTATAATCCCGCCCCCAAGCCAGAGGCACCTCAGTTTGCGTAGGTGTCCGGCCGGAGTCGGATCACCATTAGCGCAGTGGGGGCTGATTAGCAGCCCCTAAGTTTAATGTAGGAGTTTTAATTTAATTTTATTTTTAGAACTCTTCAGAGCGGCAGTGTCGGACTGTCCATTGGACATCCAAGCTGTCACTCCACCCCGCCGGCGCCGCGACGCCAGTACAGGTCTGGGGATCGCTGCGGGACCCCAGAGTCTGTACTAGCCGGGCTCTGGGGGAATCCCAAAGCTGCAGCTGGATCGACAGGGATCAGGTAAGTCGCGGGTGACCTGCGTCTGTAACATGCAGCCTTCGGTCTCTGGGGACAGACCTGAGGCGCTAGCAGCGGCGGCGGGCTCCCCCTCTGTAGAGGCAAACCCCGTGTGACCGCTAGACCACCAGGGACTTGAAGTTCGGCAGCGGGAGCCGGCGTCCCGGGGGTTAATTGCTAGCCAGGGGAGGCAGCCTTCCCTGTCTAGCGGCTCCACCCCTCAGCTCAGCGCAGCACACCTTGCCTGTGTGTGGTCTGGCGTCCCTGAGCTGCATTCCTCCACGGGCCACGCTTCCTCTGAGGTCTCCAGGCCGCCATTTTCTCTATGGTGCAGCAGCAGAACTCCTAGGATAACAGTGAGCCCAGTCCCCCTGCGTACCTGGCCATTTGGGTGAGTGTACACAGCGCTATAGCCTTCCCAGACACTGAATCTGGGCAGTTGAATGTAGCAACATTTGCAGTATATTATATGTAATGTTTATGTGTATATATGTCTTCATTGTATTTGACTTATGCTAGTGCTGACTGTCTGTGCTTTATTCTCTCACCTGTCAGTGTATAGCTATCCCTTTTCTTTACAATCTGCCCTAATACACGTGTAGAAAAACACAGAAAAGAACTCCGCACAGGATTTTTTTTTTAACCATATGAAAAAAAACAACATATATGTTTGTCACTTGGGTGTTATAAGAACATCCCTTACCCATAACCTGGTTGGTGGTGCTCCCCTGGAGTAAGGGCTATATTCAACTTACAGGAATTATCCTATTTAGTAGGATAATAGAAAGAAACTCCTTTCTGGGGACTTTCTTTCTGTTATACTATATAGGATAATTCCTGTGAGTCTAATACAGGTGTACTTAGGGTGGTTCTGAGACCTCACATATATATGCTTGTCAATATTTGTGAGGTTTGTCACATACTGTTGCGTGCTGCACGTTGCCATATTTTAGGTGGAACTGTGTGTTGCATACGCTGATAATGGGTCCCTGCAGCTAATCTTAGCGTCAGTCAGGACCAGTATAGCACTGCTTAATATTTCCACGTGGCTGGTCAGTCAGATAGGTCTGACCAGGAAATAATAAGAGCACGATACTGCACCCTTTTTTTTGGCTATCCTGTGAATCATGGACTGCAGGTGTGAGTACGGAGGATTTGACTCAGGAAGGTTTATGTGAAACGTGCCATCAGGTGCCGGGCCCCTTACAGCATCCCCCTTGGGGGGTTTGTTTTCTCATGATCCAGGCCTCCATTGCGGATCGCCTCGCGGCCCCCATAGTTGTAACCCACTTGGGGTTACCTCAACATGCTACCCTTCTATCTCTCAGGGTATCTTGCAGTTCTTGCGGTTTACCCCTGTGACAGACTATTGCTCCCTACAGGGGTTTTTCAAATTCCACAGCAGTCTGTCATTTCCCTTGCAGGGATTACCACAACAGCCACCCTGGGTGGATGTTGTTTGTAAGGTATACAAGATGGCGTAGTAAAAGTCCTGTGGTTATGATGTTTCGGACTCCTATCCCTTTCACACGAGGGGGAGCCTAAAACAAGTATTATTATCCCTGCTTGGGTGAGGGCGGTCAAGCCATCCTAGTTATAGAGGATGTCGAACCTGCACCTAGATCAAATCACCCTCAGTTTAAGCATTAAAGTGTCCGTTTTTCTCCCTCTCTGACCAGTGGGTGGATCACATGGCGGGGGTCTGGCAATCGCCAGATAGGAGGTATCACAAGGCGTTTGGCCTCATGTTTCCCATTCCCTGAGGGTCATTGCAAGTCATAAGAATGACCTCATGGGGTGGATGGTCCTCATTGGCCTATCCTCTATCTCAAATTCCTAAACCAGTTCCTATAAGGTGCCTAGGCTCAGGAGGAAACCCCTACGCTCCATCATACGAGATTTGGAACCTGGGGAGTTTCTGGTATCGCTGAATGTTCAGGACGCGTACCTATAGAGCCCTCTCATCAGCGCTAGCTCAGGTTGGCTGTGCCTCAGCAACACTTCCAATTTTCGGGCTCTGCTCTGCCCTTTGGACTGTCCACAGCCCCAGCGGGGTTTACCAGATTTGTGGCTTTCATAACAGCCCACCGGTTCAGGGTATCCGACTGCTCCTGTATCTGGACGGCCTCCTGCTCTTGGCAGGATCACCAAGGTACTTTAAAGTAATTTCAAGTTAACCATTTCTTTCCTTCACAAGCACAAATGGTTAATCAACTGGAAAAAAGTTCTCCCTGATTCCCTGACAAGGTATGATTCATCTGGGAGCCCTGCTGTATTCTCAGAATCTGAGAATTCTTCTGACGTAAGACAAGATCTCCATTCTTCAACTACGAGTGCGCGGATGTCTAAACAGTCGACAAGTGTCATTACACTCTGTAATGCGCGTTCTGGAATCCAGGGTGTCTACCCTCGACAGGGTGGAATATGCTCAGTTCCATTCCAGGCCTTTGCATGATCTGATCCTCTCCAGATAGAACGGGTTTCTCCATCGGATCACTGTTCGGATGATGATGCTCTCTCTGAATGTGCGTCGGTCTCTATCTGGGTGGCTATGGCCATCTCATCCAGAGTAATCTTTACAACGGACGCCAGTCTCTGGGGTGCAGTGTCTGGTCCGCATTCCTTTCAGGGCAGTTGGACGTCTGTCAATTCAGCCCTGCCAATTAACTTGTTGGAACTTTAAGCTGTCTTGGGCCCTCACTCCGGCCTAACACATATTTCACGGTAAACCTGTAAAGGTTCAGTCCGACAATGTCACAACAGTGGCTTACATCTAGGAGACATTGGTCGTTGGGCAGCAATGACAAGAATGTCACGCATTCTGCAATAGTCCAATGGTCTCCTCCCGGCCATCTCTGCAGTGTTCATTCCAGGAGTTCTCCATTGGGAAGTGGGCTTCCTCAGCCATCACGACGTGCACCCCGAGGACTGGTCTCTTCTCCAAGAGTGGTTTCAACTCCTAGTGAGCGGAGGGGGCCTCCCACAGGTGGTCCTCATGACCTTCTGACTCTGTCACACACTACTGGTGTTAGAGTCCAGAACTAGAGGTGCTGCAGCAACCTTCGTTGACGAGTTGTCGGTGAAGTGGACCTTCCGCTTTGTGTACCTGTTTCCTTTGGTCTCCCTTCTTCCTCGAGGTCTTCGGAAGTTCAATCGAGACGGAGGTACTCTCCTGCTGGTGCCTCCAGTTTGCCCCAGACGTCACTGGGACTTAGATTTTCGGAGTCTCCCCATCGACACTCCGTTCCTGCTGCCTCAATATCCGGATCTGTTTCTCAGGGTCCTTGCCTTTCCCTGGTCCGGGATCATTTGTCTTTGACTGCTTCCCTACTGTGGTCCTAAGGCTTCTCTGACTCTGTCATCGTCGGGATGTTTCCAGCGCGTATGCCAACTTTTGCTGGGATCTACCACAGACTGTGGCATGCATAATTCTTATGGTATCGTACCTGTAGCTACGATCCTCAGGTGTTTAGGATTTCCAGAAGTTCTGGCATTCCTTCCAGCTGGCTTAGGTCTCACCCTCCACCTGGCCTTCCTGAAAGTGCGGGTCTCTGCACTGTCAGTTTTGTTCAGATGTGGAATTGCTCCACTCTCGGGTATCCAAACCCTCCTTCAGGGTGTTTTCTTAATTCTACCTCCCTTTATCCCCCCTGGGGGCTCCTTGGGATTTGGTAGTGTTTATTTGTGTCCTCCTGTGGCCTCCATTTGAACCACTTGCTTTAATAGCCCTTACGTGGTTTATAGCTTAGACTCTCTTTCATTTGGCATTTGCTTCTGTCAGGAGAGTGTTGGAATTGGGAGTGTTCTCATGTGCCTCCCTCTTCTGGGTAGTTCACCAAGACAGGGTTGTGAGTCGCACTTACCCTGTGTTTCTTCCTAAAGTGGTTTTTAAGTTCCATATTATTCAGGAACTTCTTGTACCGACATTTCAGTCTCCAGTCCTCTCGGCTGGGGTGGCCTTATTGACTGTGGTCCGGCCTCTCCGGATTTACGTGGTCCGTTCAAGTTCCTTCAGGACATCAGACTCCTTATTTGTAGTCGATAAATTTCACAGGAACGGATGGCCGGCTGATAAACGGAAATTGCCTAGATGACAGGAGCCTACACATATTACGCCCTTTCTGTTGATGCTTATTCTACTCGGGCTGTGGGCCCCTCGTGGGCGCCTGGCCACGTGGTCTTCTGTCCACACCTTTCTTAGGTTTTATGCATTGGATTCCTTTGCCTCTCACAATGCTTCCTTTTGGGTGACTGATTCTCAGCTCATCACAGGAGTGTCCCCACCCTTATAAGGACTGCTTTGGGACATCCCCAAGGTCAACCCTGTGGACCCCGTATGGACTCTGAAGAAGAAAATGAGAGAGATGGTAAGAACTTACCCTTGTGATCTCATTCTTCAAAGTCCGTAGGGCCCACAGGACACCCACCCTGACGCACCTGGCTTCATATGGGCTGTGTTACTGGCCACCGGTTTCCCGTCTCCTTCTCTGTGAGTGTGGTTCTAGAGTGTTCCAGTCTTCTCTCTTTCTTTCCTCCTCCGACCTTTGGCTACTTACAAACTGAGGTGCCTCTGGCTTGGGGGCGGGATTATAGGGAGAGTGGACCCAGTGCATCCTGGGAGCTAAAAGCTTTAACTGCGTGGTGCCCGGATTTGGTTCCCAACCTATAACCCCAAGGTCAACCATGTGGACCCTATGGACTTCGAAGATAGATAACAAGGGTAAGTTCTTACCATATCTCTCTATTATTATTATTAATTATTATTATTATTATATAGAAGGATGTAACCGTATAGTTATATATGAGGAGGAATAACACAGCTCCCAGCACACACTGGTATGTGATATTATTATATAGGGGAGAGGGGACTGTACAGTGTTATATGAGGGGGAATAACACGGCTCCCAGCACACACTGATATGTGGTGTTGTGATTATATAGGGGAATGGGACCGTACAGTGATATGAGGGGGAATAACACAGCTCGCTGTACACACTGATATGTGGTATAATTATTATATAGGGGCGACCGGACTGTACAGTGATATATATAAGGGGGAATAACACAGCTCCCGGCACACACTGATATGTGGTATATTTATAATATAGGGGAGAGGGAACTGTACAGTGATATATGAGGGCTAACAACACTTCTCCCAGCACAATATGTGGTATTATAATATAGGGGGGAGGGGACCGTACAGTAATATGTGAGGGGGAATAACATAGCTCCAAGCACACACTGATATGTGATATTATTATTATATAGGGGGATGGGACTGTACAGTTATATATGAGGGGGATTATATAGGGGGAGGGCACCGTACAGTGATATGAGGGGGAATAAAACAGCTCCCGGCACACACTGATATGTGGTATTATTATTATTATATATGAGGGGGAATGACACAACTCCCGGTGCACACTGATATGTGGTATTCTTATTATATAGGGGGAGGGGACTGTACAGTGATAGATGTGGGGGAATAACACAGCTCCCAGCACACACTGAGGGGAGAAGATACCGTACAGTGATATATGAGGGAGAATAACAGCTCCCAGCACACACTGATATGTGGTATTATTATTATATAGGGGGGAGGGGACTGTACAGTGATATATGAGGGAGAATAACAGCTCCCAGCACATACTGATATATGGTATTACTATTATGTTGGGGCGATCGGACCGTACAGTGATATATAAGGGGGAATAACACAGCTTCCGGCACACACTGATATGTAGTATAATTATTATGTTGGTGGCGATCGGACCTTACAGTGATGTATAAGGGGGAATAACACAGCTCCTGGCACACACTGATATGTGGTATATTTATAAGATAGGGGAGGGGGGACTGTACAGTGATATATGAGGGGTAACAACACTTTTCCCAGCACACACTGATATGTGGTATTATTATTATATAGGGGGGAGGGCACCGTACAGTGATATATGAGCGGGAATGACACAGCTCCCGGCACACACTGATATATGGTATTATATAGGGGGAGGGGATCGTACAGTGATACATGAGGGAATAGCACAGCTCCCAGCACACACTGATATGTGGTATTATTATTATATAGGGGAGAGGGGACTGTACAGTGATATATGAGGGGGAATAGCACAGCTCCCAGCACACACTGATATGTGGTATTATTATTATATAGGGGGAGAGGGGACTGTACAGTGATATATGAGGGGGGATAACACAGCTCCCAGCACACACTGATATGTGGTATTATTATATAGGGGGAGGGGACTGTACAGTGATTTATGATGGAGAATAACACAGCTGCTGGCACACACTGATATGTGGTATTATTATATGGTATGATTGTACAGTGATATATGAAGGGGAATTAAATCAACCCCACTGATTTAGATGTAGACACAATACTGATATTTATGCAGTATGAGTGATTTTCCGCCGCTGTAGGTACGGCGCCGGACGTAGAGAAAGGGATCTTCGGCTTGCTCCTGAAGTTGTGGCCACGAGAAAAGGGGGTGTGTTTTTAAGACACGCCCCTTTCCATCACTGTTGGAGGCGTTCCCGGCACTTATGGACATGCCGGGCTGCCTCCAAGCTCTCCCCTTCCTGTGAATCTATTCACCGGCTGTGATCGTTTCACCGCAGTTTTTCACACCCGAGGAACGCAGCCCGTGGGTGGTGATGGCACCCATAGGCTTTTTTAACATCCTGACGGGAACGCTAATTGTGTATGCTTGTAAGCCGCACTGTGCATGTGCAGCTATTTTTTTTGCAGTTGCGCTCAAACAGAGGATTCATTCGCAAACTAAGTGACAGTTATTCAGCATTTGGGGGAAGTATCGAGTGGTGGTCTTAAAAACGCGAGCGCGTCTGTCTATTTAAACACTGTTTTCTGGGCATCTATAAACTAGCAGGCACAAAAACAGACAAATCTCAGGTGCACAACTCCAAATTATTAATATATAAATGCAATACAATTTTGCAATCAATAGAGGTTTTTAGCATAATCTTGGCCAAGGTTATGGGCCTACCCTCCATATCCAGGTAACCTCTGTAGGGTAGGTCCCTAACATACTACGATTCAAATCCAGAGCGCAGGACACCCCCAAACTAGCCCAGCTAAGCCACCCCAGGGCACCGCCATAGAAAAGTGCAGTGTGAAAGAGATAGTTAGGAGCAGCTACTGCTGCATATAAAGAATGAAAATAAAAAGTGAGGTACATATATAATAAATAAACAGTGAAGGGTTAAAATGTGTAAGGTAGGGGTGCTAATCCAGACTGAGGGCGTCTCCTTTCCCTTAGGTGTGCAATAAAGCACATTAAATGGAGTATATGGGAAAGATTGCAAAATTTTATTGCATTTATATATTATTAATAATTTGGAGTTGTGCACCTAAGATTTGTCTGTTTTTGTGCCTGCAATTAGTCTCATCTGGTAGCACCTCCCATTTTTTATATATATATATATATGGTGTGCAGTCCAGAAATCCTTCCCATATACTCTATTTAATGTGCTTTATTGTACACCTGAGGGAAAGGAAACACCCTCAGTCTGGATTAGCACCCTTATTGGTTTAAAAGCATGGAGTCTTGTAATGAATATGCACACTAGTATTAGGCACAATTCTTGGTAAGTCCTACAAGTTTTATATACTGTAGTGCAACTTTGGTTCATTTTTTGGGTGTGGATCCCCCTGGATTGCCTTTGTTGATCTGTTTCAGGGCACCGCATAACACATTTTTCTTTTATAACACATTTTAACCCTTCACTGTTTGTTTATTATATATGTACCTCACTTTTTTATTTTCATTCTTTATATGCAGCTGTAGCTGCTCCTAACTATCTCTTTCACACTGCACTTTTCTTACTATGGCGGTGCCCTGGGGTGGCTTAGCTGGGCCAGTTTGGGGGTGTCCTGCGCTCTGGATTTGAATCGTAGTATGTTAGGGACCTACCCTGCAGAGGTTACCTGGATATGGTGGGTAGGCCCATAACCTTGGCCAAGATTATGCTAAAAACCTCTATTGATTGCAAAATTTTATTGCATTTATATATTATTAGTAATTTGGAGTTGTGCACCTGAGATTTGTCTGTTTTTGTGCCTGCAATTAGTCTCATCAGGTAGCACCTCCCATTATTTATATTTATTCAGGGTGTGCAGTCCAGAAATCTTTCCCATATACTCCATCCATCTATAAATTAGCCTCTGCTTTCTTACTTGCAGCTGGAGAGCCCTCTGCGTATCAAGACACTATGTCCGCGGCAGTTTAGGCTTACTCAGGAGGCTGATTGCCACCTGATCTACGTTTCCAGTTTTGTGCATAAGCGATGGATGTGGGGTGCTTTCAGTGGGTGTCTCTAAGCACTGGATGGTGAGTGCGTCATTAACATATCTTTCACAATTGCGATCCGTGAGAAATCGCAGCTACGATTGCATCCACATCTGAATTGGGCACTATGTCGCGATATGAATACTTAATGGTTGCTTAGTGTTTCTCAGTGTGTAATTTGTGAAGTTTTTTATAACAAGTATTTATTTATTCCTAGACAATTCAGCGGGAAGGAATGAGAGCATCAGTACGAGAATGATGGACAAGGACTGGAGTCACAAGACTGAGAGGATATTACATCTCACCCTGGAGATCATCTACCTGCTGACTGGGGAGGTGAGGGGATCTGGGGGTGTCACAGTGACATCACTTATATCTATAGTAATAATACAGGGACATGACTGGGGAGGTGAGGGGATCTGGGGGTGTCACAGTGACATCACTTATATCTATAGTAATAATACAGTGACATGACTGGGGAGGTGAGGGGATCTGGGGGTGTCACAGTGACATCACTTATATCTATAGTAATAATACAGGGACATGACTGGGGAGGTGAGGGGATCTGGGAGTGTCACAGTGACATCACTTATATCTATAGTAATAATACAGGGACATGACTGGGGAGGTGAGGGGATCTGGGGGTGTCACAGTGACATCACTTATATCTGTAGTAATAATACAGGGACATGACTGGGGAGGTGAGGGGATCTGGGGGTGTCACAGTGACATCACTTATATCTGTAGTAATAATACAGAGACATGACTGGGGAGGTGAGGGGATCTGGGAGTGTCACAGTGACATCACTTATATCTATAATAATAATACAGGGACATGACTGGGGAGGTGAGGGGATCTGGGGGTGTCACAGTGACATCACTTATATCTGTAGTAATAATACAGGGACATGACTGGGGAGGTGAGGGGATCTGGGAGTGTCACAGTGACATCACTTATATCTATAATAATAATACAGGGACATGACTGGGGAGGTGAGGGGATCTGAGTGTATATGCAGTGATATTTGGTTTCTCCCCCAAATCACAGGATTGCACAGTAGTGAGGAAGACCTTTGGTGAGTGTGAGACACCCAGCAGCTGTCCCCATGTGTCAGGAGGACTGAGCAGGACCCTGAGCCCCATCACGGTGCCTCCACCTCACTCACTGATACAGAAGAGAGACAATGACCAGAAGATCCTGGAACTCACCAACAAGATCATTCAGCTACTGACTGGAGAGGTGACTGCTGGGAATGGGACATTATACAGTAACACCAGGGGATGTGTCTGGGTGATGACTGGAGAGGTGACTGCTGGGAAGGGGACATTATACAGTAACACCAGGGGATGTGTCTGGGTGATGACTGGAGAGGTGACTGCTGGGAATGGGACATTATACAGTAACACCAGGGGATGTGTCTGGGTGATGACTGGAGAGGTGACTGCGGGGAATGGGACATTATACAGTAACACCAGGGGATGTGTCTGGGGGATGACTGAAGAGGTGACTGCTGGGAATGGGACATTATACAGTAACACCAGGGGATGTGTCTGGGTGATGACTGGAGAGGTGACTGCTGGGAATGGGACATTATACAGTAACACCGGGGGATGTGTCTGGGTGATGACTGTATCATTGTGTGTCAGGTTCCATAAGGTGTCAGAATGTCACTGTCTATGTCTCCATGCAGGAGGGGGAGTATACAAACTTGCCAAATAACAAAGATACTTTTTACAATATGGTGTGTAGATTTGCTCTGATATTATACTGTTTATTCCTAGTTAATGAAATTGCAAGTTTTTACAGTTACTTTGTTTCTACTTCAGGGTCCTTAGGGTCCACAGGGACTTCACCTTGGGGTATAGGTAGGCTGGGCAACCAGTCTGGGCACCATACAGTTAAATTCCTTGAGCCTCCCAGGATGCAGCAGGCTCCCCTCCTATACCCCACCCCCCGGCCAGGGCACCGTCAGTTTCGTCGGTGCCCGGCCAGAGTCGGGCGTTCCACAAAAAGGGGGGCTGTTCACAGCCCCTGAAGATTCTAAGAGCGGTAATGTGGACAGTCCGTCGGACATCCACATCACCGCCCCGCCAGCGCTGAGACCCCAGTACTGATCTGGGGATCTCGGCGGGCCTCCGGGGATTGATTCTTCTGACAGGGACCCTGGAGGATCCCTGTCTGTGGCCGGGTCTACGGGGGACGGGTAAGTAGCGGTGGGTGTCCGCCATCACAGTCATAATCACCCAGGGCTGGGGGCTCCCGGGGTGCGGGTCTGCTGGTGGAGCCAGGCTCTGAGTCCTGCGCTCCACCTAGTCTCCAGGGACAGCGGCCCAGAACAGTAGCGGTACTGCTCTGGCGTCCCTGGGGTTAATTGCAGCCCGGGGGAGGATGCCGTCCCTGTTTACAGCCGGCTCCTCCCCCGCGCCAGAAGCGCGCTCTTTGCTGGGCTCCTCCTTCTGTCTGAGCTCCGGCGGCCATTTTGGACCGGAGCTACAGACAGCGGTGGAGCCAGGTCCCCCTCTTGCATACCTCTCCCTCTGGACTGAGAGGTGCAGGTAACAGCGCGGTCCTACCAGGTCCAGTGCCTGGATAGTTGACTGGAAGCGCTGATGGACACTATATTTGCTGAGTGCTGCTGCCTGTGTCTGTCTATTCTATTACTGTCAGCCATTTTAGCTATCGCTATTTTTTTCTCTCAGAAAATTGACCCTTATAGTACAGATAGGGGTGCGATATATTGTGTTTAGACCAAGTCTGTGTTTAAGTGTCACATACATTGTGTCTATTTACTGTTTATCATGTCGGGTGATGATGAACCTGTGCAGATTGCTGCACCTGCCCTGTATTCCTGCATTAGATGTAAGGCAGGTATTGGGGAGGAAGAAGCAGAGGGCGGGGGCCTATGCACTACATGTACGTTACCTAGCCCTTCTCAGGCCGCCTGCGTGCCGCAAGAGCCTCCTTGGGCGAAAAGCCTGGCTCAGGCTATGTCCATCCTGGCAGGACGGCTATCGGCTCCGCTTGTATACCCTTCTATGGGGTTCACACAACAGCCGATGATACCGGGCCCTTCTCGGGAGCCCAGGTCAGATGGTGGTGGCACAGAGCCAGCCGTTACCTGCACCTCAGGTGTCACCTACCCCTAGTTGGGTGGACAACTTTCCTAAGGCGGTTAATTTCCTTATGGAGGCATCCCCGCTCAGGCCCGTGAAGAGGCCATTATTGTCATCCCAGCCTCAGTATGACGAGGATGATGTTACCTCAGATGATGGGGAAATCCTAGATTTGTCTGACACTGAAGCTCCCACCAAGGAGACGGAAGCTAGGTCGTCTATATATATCCCGGGACTTATACGGGCGGTCCGGGAGATCATGGTGATTGAGGACAAGATTTCTGCAGATACCGAGCTTCCGCATGCTTATTTCAAGAGTGTTAACACTAATTTGGTGTTTCCTTTATCTGGTCAGTTAGTTCATCACCTAGAGGAAGCGTGGAAGGCTCCTGGTAAAAGGTTTCAGCCGCATACCCTTTTGCGGACAATTATTTTTCTAAATGGGAGTCTCCTCATCAGGTGGATTCCCATGTGACACGGCTAGTGAAGAGTGCAACTCTGCCTATGTCGTCAATGTCTTCTCTAAAGGATCCTACGGACCGCAAGGTGGCGGTATGTCTAAAATCTATTTATTCTCTCGCTGGAGGGGTCGCCAGACCTGCAATGGCAGTGTGCTTGTTGGCTAGGACTATGGACAAATGGGCCGATGCCTTGGAAGCCTTGCTATCTTCCGGGGCTACCAGCGAGCAGATCATTCTGATAGGCAACCTCAGGGATTCGGCTACTTATGTAAATGAGGCAGCATTGGATGTAAGTTTACTTACTTCCAAGATTTCTACGGTAGCGATGTCTGTACGTCGATCCTTGTGGCTCAGATGTTGGAGAGCAGATGCGGATTCCAAGAGGGGCCTGGAATGTCTTCTGTACAATGGACAGGTACTGTTCGGACCGGCTCTGGATAAAATTGTGGACACGCTGGCAGCGGCAAAATCTACATGTTTGCCTTCGGCTCCGTCCAACTCTGGGTTAGGGACGTCGTCCTTTCGGTCCTATCGGCCTCCAGGTAAGTCTAAGGCCCAGTCTTTCCCAAGGTCATCAGGAAACAAGAAGCCTTCTAAGCCTAGGAAACAGGCTTGGAGCACCAGACGTCCGACTACCAAGCCTGATGATAAGCCCACAGCCTGACGGGGCGGGCCTCCTCTTGGGGAACCCCAAGGTGGGAGGCCGACTTCTTCAGTTCGCCCAGTGTTGGTGTCAGACCACCTCAGACACTTGGGTAAGGGAAGTGGTCTCTCACGGGTATTCCCTCTCTTTTCGGAAAAGACCTCCTCGTCAATTCTTTTCCACGGGTCTTCATTCAAATCCAGAGAAGGATCTGGAAATTCACAAGATTGTACGATCCATGCTCCAGGAGGGGGTTATTTTGCCGGTCCCGCTACCCCAGAGGGGGATAGGTTATTACTCCAGTCTCTTCCTGGTGCAAAAACCGAATGGATCATACAGGCCTATCCTCAACTTGAAGGCTCTAAACAAATATTTGAGGGTGCCTCGGTTCAGGATGGAGACCCTGTGTTCCATTATCTTGGCTATGGGGACTTTATGGTGTCTCAGGACAACCAGGATGCCTACCTTCATGTCCCAATAGCGATCTCTCATCAGCGCTTTCTCCGATTTGCGGTAGCAAACCAGCATTATCAGTTTCAGGCTTTACCGTATCTACAGCCCAGAGGGTGTTTACCAAGGTCATGGCAGTAATGGCGGCACACCTGCGCCTGCAGGGGGTACGCCTCCTACCTAACCTGGACGATCTGCTACTTCTGGCAGGATCTCCAGAGGTACTTCACCAGCAACTGCAACGAACTATACAAGTGTTGCAGAATCACGGATGGCTGATAAATTTGAAGAAGTCGTCCCTAACACCATCTCGGAGGATGCTTCATCTTGCAGCTCTGCTGGACACTCAGCAACAGCGGATCTTTCTGACGGAGGAAAAAATCTCAATGTTACAGGCAAGGATTCGCACTTGCCTGCGGGATCGCAGAATCTCGATCCATTCTGCAATGAGGTTACTGGGGTCCATGGTGTCGACGTTCGACATGGTGGAATATGCCCAAATGGGACGGGATACTTTTTCGGCTAAAGGTTCAGACGCTGGTACTGTCTCCAGAGGTACGTCTATCATTGACCTGGTGGCTTCAGAAGTCTCATCTTCTCATGGGACGCCCCCTCTGGATATCGGATTGGACTCTCCTGACAACGGATGCCTGTCTCAGGGGGTGGGGCGCTGTGTCGAGTCCACATGTGTTTCAGGGCCGGTGGACCTTGGCGGAGTCTGCTCTTCCGATCAACATCTTAAAACTTCGGGCAGTTTTTCAGGCCTTACAACAAGCGAGACTGTTTCTACAGGGTCGTCCGGTACAGATTCAGTCAGACAACGCCACGACTGTGGCTTATATAAATCATCAGGGAGGAACTCAAAGTCAGGCAGCTCTAAGAGAGGTGTCTCGCATTCTGACTTGGGCGGAAAACAACCTACCGGCCATCTCGGCGGTGTTCATTCCAGGAGTGCTCAACTGGGAAACGGACTTTCTCAGCTGTCACTATGTGCATCCAGGGGAATGGTCTCTTCACCAGGAGGTATTTCAGCTCCTGGTGGACAGGTGGGGACTTCCGGAAATAGATCTCATGGCATCCTAACACAATCGCAAACTGCGGGTGTACGGCTCCCGAACAAGAGACGCAGAAGCTCTCCTTGTAGATGCTCTGTCGGTACGATGGACCTTTCAGGTCGCGTACCTATTTCCTCAGTTCTCCCTGCTTCCTCGCATGTTGCGAAAGTTCAAGCAGGACGGAGGCATGATTCTACTGGTGGCTCCGGTGTGGCCCAGACGTCACTGGTACTCCGATCTACGGAATCTTTCCATAGACACTCCGTGGCTACTCCCTCAGCGTCCGGACCTGTTGTCTCAGGGTCCGTGTCTTTACCTGGATCTGGGTCAGCTGTCTTTGACGGCGTGGCTCTTGAAACATCCCTCTTGAGGTCAAAGGGTTTATCAAGCTCGGTGGTTACCACCATGCTCCGGGCTAGGAAGCCGACTTTGGCCAGGATTTACCGCAGGGTCTGGCACACCTATTTTGTGTGGTGCCGACCTCAGAAATATGATCCTTTGGTGTTTCGTGTTTCTAGAGTCCTCGCCTTCCTTCAGGCAGGCTTGGATAAGGATCTGTGCCTTGCTTCTTTGAAGGTGCAGGTGTCTGCCTTGTCGGTGTGGTGTCAGCGTTGAATTGCTCCTTTGGCTGATGTCCGCACTTTTATGCAAGGGTCCTTCGCATTCAGCCCCCCTTTGTCCTTCTGGTGGCACCATGGAACTTGGCGGTGGTACTGAAGGCTCTTCAGGGTCCACCATTTGAACCACTGGGCTCAGTGGGCCTCAAATGGCTTACGGCTAAAGTAGTTTTTCTTTTGGCTATTGCATCTGCCAGAAAAGTGTCGGATTTGGGGGCTCTTTCTTGTCGTCCCCCTTATTTGATTTTTCATCAAGATAGGGCAGTTCTTAGGACTCGCCCTGGTTTTCTCCCTAAGGTGGTATCCAGTTTCCACATTAATGAGGAGATCATTGTTCCGGCCTTTCAATCTCCTGGTTTGTCGGCGGGTGAGGCCACGTTGGATGTGGTTCGCGCTCTTCGCTTTTATGTGCAGAACACCTGTTCTTTCCGGAAATCGGATTGTTTGTTTGTGTTGTACGGTTTTCACAAAAAAGGTTGGCCGGCCAATAAGCAAACTTTGGCCCGTTGGATTTGTTTGGCGATTTCCGAAGCCTATGCTCGTGAGGGCATGCCTGTTCCGCCCTCGGTCACTGCTCATTCTACGAGGTCCGTCGGTCCCTCGTGGGCAGCTCAGCGTAGCGCCTCGGCTGTTCACCTATGTAAGGCGGCCACGTTGTCTACGATTCAGACCTTTGTGAGGTATTATGCTTTCGATACCTTCGCCTCTCAGGATGCTTCCTTCGGGCAGCGGATTCTCCTTTCTACACAGGAGCGTCCCCGCCTTTGAAGGGTACTGCTTTGGGACATCCCCAAGGTGAAGGCCCTGTGGACTCTGAAGTAGAAAACAAGAGATATGGTAAGAACTTACCTTTGTTAGCTCTGTTTCTACGAGGTCCTTAGGGTCCACAGGGCGCCAGCCCTAACGCCCTGTGCTTCAGAAGGGTCTTGTTCTGGTCGCCAGTTTTCTGTCTCTTTTCTGTGATTATGGAATTCTTGTGTGTGACGGACTTTCTCCTTTCTATTTTCTCCTCCACCGGCCTCTGGCTTGGTAATGTAACTGACGGTGCCTTGGCCGGGGGGCGGGGGTATAGGAGGCTAGCCTGCTGCATCCTGGGAGGTTCAAGGAATTTAACTGTCTGGTGCCCGGACTGGTTGCCCAGCTTACCTATACCCCAAGGTGAAGACCCTGTGGACCCTAAGGACCTCGTAGAAACAGAGATAACAAAGGTAAGTTCTTACCATATCTCTTGTTTTTGTGAGTTATTTAGGGTGAAGACCTGCCTAACATTAAGGTAGAAATAATTGAGGGAGAAGAAGAGATGTATGTGAGGGGTGATCAGCAGTGTAAGGAGGAGGCAATACCTACAGATTTCAGCACAGGTGAGTAATAAACACTTATTACAGAAAATAGTCACATATTCTCCTTGCTCAGTTACTACACCAATATCTTATCCTGCACCCTCCTCTGTCAGTGCAAACTAACAAGGGAAATGTATCTGCCCAGTGGGGGAGTCAGGAGCCATCAGCCCCTATTATACTCCTGCTCTCCCCCTCACACCATGTCACTGTGTGTTACCAGCCCAGAGATCTGACCAGTCTCCTCCCCACACTCTCTGGTGTATCTCATACATCAGGAGCCATCAGCCCCTATTATACTCCTGCTCTCCCCCTCACACCATGTCACTGTGTGTTACCAGCCCAGAGATCTGACCAGTCTCCTCCCCACACTCTCTGGTGTATCTCATGCATCAGGAGCCATCAGCCCCTATTATACTCCTGCTCTCCCCCCTCACATCATGTCACTGTGTGTTACCAGCCCAGAGATCTGACCAGTCTCCTCCCCACACTCTCTTGTGTATCTCATACTTCAGGAGCCATCAGGCCCTATTAAGCTCCTGCTCTCCCCCTCACATCATGACCAGTCTGCTCCCCACACTCTGTTTCTCTGGTGATGACCATCATACACTTTCATGACTGGCAGAACCTCATTTTTTTTCTTAATCTCATGCCCCAATGCAATCTCTATTCACTATGCCTTGGGGCGTTTTTATGTTCTGTCTTATCACCCCGCATTAAAGAGCAATTTTTATATACGTAATAAAAGCATCACATGGAATTATTCCTGGTTACCCTATCACACTATGGGCTGTTTATGTTACTGTACACACATCACCTGATAATCACATATATACAATGTACTCAGTCACTGTGTGTCTCCTACAGATGGACCCAGTAACAGAAATACCCCAGAGAGATGTCCCTGTCCTCTTTATTTCCAGGATTGTACAGAGGAGAATCACAGGACCCCACAGGAGGATCAGGTAGATGTGATTTACCAATATACCAAAGTGACTGTCACTATATGATCTGTAGAGAAGCTGTGTGTGTGTGTGTGTCTTATACACTGATATTATACTGTGTCTTCTCCATAATGATATTCCACATTACTAATGTGTTATTATTTTTTGTGGGGGATTTAGAAAGAAAATCTTACTGCATTAAAGATAGAAGAAGAAGAAGAGATGTATGTGACTGATATAAAGGCAGAAGATATAGAGGGAGAAGAAGAGACATATGTGACTGATATGAAAGCAGAAGATATAGAGGGAGAAGAAGAGACGTATGTGACTGATATAAACGCAGAAGATATAGAGGGAGAAGAAGAGACGTATGTGACTGATATAAAGGCAGAAGATATAGAGGGAGAAGAAGAGATGTATGTGAGGGGTGATCAGCAGTGTAAGGAGGAGGAAATCCCTACAGATATCAGCACAGGTGAGTAATAATCACTTATTATAGAAAAGAGTCACATATTCTCCTTGCTCAGTCACTACAACAATTAACACTTACATTTCTATCCAGCAGGTGATAACAAAAGCAGGAAAACCTCGGAGGGATGTTTTTACAATTTTACAACAGATTTTACAATAGAAGATAATACCCAGGAAATCCCTATTGCCCTAAATGTACATCATGCACCTCACAGTGCTGATAGACCATCTGATCCCTGTAATCCAGTGGCATGCTCTCCTGATATTGCTACACCTAGTACGGATCCTGCAGGGGATAACATCTTCTCCTGTTGTGGGAAATATTTCATACACCAGTCCGGCTTTGTGAGGCATTTGCAGACTCACACAGGTCCCAAAACTTTTCCCTGTCCTGAGTGCAGGAAATGTTTCACCATCAAATCCAATCTCGTTACGCATCGGAGGACTCACACGGGCGAGAAGCCGTTTCCCTGCCCCGAGTGCGGGAAAGGGTTTACGCGGAAATCCTATCTGGTTACACATCAGAGAATCCACACGGGGGAGAAGCCCTTTCCCTGCTCAGAGTGCTGGAAATATTTCACCCGGAAATCTGACCTTGTGAAACATCAGAGAACTCACACGGGGGAGAAGCCCTTTCCCTGCCCTGAGTGCGGCAAGTGGTTCAAATGGAAATCCAACCTCGTTACGCACCTGAGGTTCCACAGAGGAGAGAAGCTGTTTCCATGCTCGGAGTGTGGGAAGTGTTTCACGCAGAGGTCGGACCTGGTCAAGCACCAGCGGATCCACACCGGTGTCAGGCCGTTTCCGTGCGCGGAGTGCGGCAAATGGTTTACACGGAAATCGCATCTCGTTATACATCAGGCCACTCACACAGGAGAGAAGCCTATTACATGAGCTGAGAGACACGGAGTCCAGCTGCAACAATATTCTCAAAAGACTGGAAAAGTTGAACCATTGAATTGCAACACTTGACATTTATTTATTTTTATTTGTACTGTTGGTATTCTGTTCCAGTGTGATTAAACAAAGTATCTACTGAAGCTTTTCTCCAAAAAATCTGGAGGCAACGCCCTAGACTTGTAACCCACTGGCAGTACATCTGGAGCTTGGTGTTTACTGTGTGTAATACCCCCAGATTTTTCTTTCTTCCTTTAAATGTACCCATTGAGTCACCAAAATGAATTGATTCGGCATCTCCTCTAGCCGCCATTGTCCAATTGTAGCCTCCTGGAAGCAATCTCTGGTCCCAACTGTCTACGCAGTCAGTCGTGGCATGGCGATCATACCTCTCCAATGGAATATGTGACTAGTACGATATGACGCTCCACTAAACCCTTTAGGAAAATATGGGAGGCGTGCGCATTAGACAATAACAGTCAGATCTCCATTTTCCTGAGTTTGTAATGGGACAGCTGTCTCATTAGGGCCCTTAGAGTACATTAATGCCGCCATGCTCTGCAATCTTGACCTCGAAGTCCAAATCAGCACTAATCATCGCAAATAGCCAGCGTGCCTTGTGCGTTAATATCATCCCCACTACTACTACTGAGGTCAAATCTGCAGAGATGCGGCAGCTTGCAACCGCCTATGCTCTGTAAATATACTCCCTTGACTCCTCCAAGAAATACGGAAGGCTTGCAGTAATGCTGGTGAGAACAATGCTAACTTTATTATCAAACGCTTAAGTGCAAATTTTCTAAGTTGTTATAAATGAAAAGTTAAAATCAGCACTGCATTTGGCGACGGGTTATGTCCCGCTCAAACACATTTTTCAACGGCTAAAAGTGACTCAACCTTTTACTAAAGCTGCGATGTTTTAATGTAGGATGGTTCTGCTAACAAAAACAGCTGAGGACACAGTGTAGGCAGCATTTAATGGGCCGAACCAACATGGGAGCACATCCTGTACATTCACTAGGAAATAGTGACTGCAGCAAGGTCCTCTGTGAGCTGTCACCTTTCTGCTTTGCTTACTGTGCTGTTTATGTATATAAACTTGAGAAAATTTTCAGAGACCTATAGTTGCTGGTGGAAGTTACAGTTCATTGCTGGACTACGTTTTATAGTAACTTACCTTTTGTGCACTGTAGGTTGCACAGTTGACCAACAGAATATTTTAGGCCCGGCATCATTCAATTTTGTACCTTTTTGATTTTTTTATACAAGTCGATGATTTTATATAACATGACCTGCAGCTGTGTTCTGCATACGACCAAGGTAATAAAAGCTATACTTCCCAACCAAGTTGACTTATTGCGTTACCATGTGGTCTCCTGACCATATACACTGTTCACAAGAGTGAAAGGAAATGATTTGCTCATTATGTGTTAGAAACACAAGGCCACAATAAAAGTCCTTTAGTCTGCTCCTCGGGATTTGATCTCAGGACCTCAGGGACTTGAGGCCAGTCCTCCAGCCAGCTGAAGAGGCAACTTGATTAGTCCTAGCTTCTGGTTTACCTGATGTTTCTGAACAGTCCCTGGTCTCCGCCCACTTCATGGCCATGACCAATCAGCTGAAGGCTGTGCTGGTGATATTGCCCATCCTTGTGACCGTACCTGAACACGGTTTTACTACTGAGCATTCTGATCTCTCCAGTCCTGACCTCGGCCCGATTCTGGACTTCTTCTCGTCTGCTGCCTGCCCTGAACCATAACCTGTAGGGCATAGCTTCCCAAACTCGGTCCTCAAGGCTCACCAACAGGTTAGGTTTAGAGAGGTCCATTGATTTGCCCCATGTGCTTGACCATGGATAGCTCTAAAACCTGAACTGTTAGGGAGCCTTGAGGACCGCGTTGGGAACCTCTGATGTAAGGAAGACAGAATGACTAAATGCTGCAGTGGTTCCCAAACTTGGACCTCAAGGCACTCTAACAGTCCATGTACTAAGTATATCAATGCTTATGCACAGATGATATAACCAAACTAAATGAGGTATTAATTAAATGAAAAACAAGTGCAAGGGGATATTGGCTGGGTCCATATGTGCCCTTATCAGTTAATCTTTATTACAGATGGATATTGGCTAACAGACAGTAAGATTAAATCCAGTCTTGGTACAGAAATAAAAAAGCAATGAGTGTATTTTTTGAAGAGACAATATAGTCCTAGCATTAATACATAGAATGTGTGGTGTTCTATTTTATCCTGTTTGATATTTCTGAAGTGTGATATAAATATGTGGAGTCATATTTACTTGTGTTTGACCTTAAAATGAAGCATAAGGGGGGGGGGTGATGGATACCGAGGAATGAAAAAAATTAAAGGTCCCTTAAATTAAAAAGGCGTAAAATTCTAAATCAATATTAAAAACTACTGTGGTTAGCGGTTTCTAAGGCAGTTTTGTTTCATTCCTTTACAATGTTGCCATGAAGTCGCTTCCTCTACAATGATTTTGAATTTTTTTTTTAGTTCTATAAAACAATCCTTAGGGCCTTTTATTATGCTGAGTTCAGAAATGATTTGAAAAGCTATGAGTAGTTAGTCCTTGTTTTATATTTTATATATGTTCTGCAGTTCTTGCTTTGATTTTTCTTCATCCAAGCTGCTTATACGGATCTTTATAACTTATGGAAAGATCTCTCACCCCTCGGAGGAGCACTATTTTAAAGCCAAGATAAGAAAATGCATATCATTTTTTAGAGAAGCCACTTAATATGGAAGTATTAGAGGTAGTTCTCTCATCTACCCCCTAATGGGAAGAGCCCCAGGGACTGACCATTTGTCAGTTTCTAGAAGAATTTTAAGGACTCTTATGCCTCTTTTCTTAAAAGCCTACAATGCAATGTGTGCCAAAACACTTTTCCCTTCAGTTTATTGAGGCCCATAATTCTATCATCCCCAAGGAAGGTGAGGACCCCACCTAATGTTCCAGACCAGTCTCTTGAATATAGACCTTACTTATAGCAAAATGAATCATGAACGGTCTGAGTGTTGTTCTTCAGGGTCTGGTTCATCAGGACAAGGTGGAATTGGTAGAGAGGCGAAAGCGAACCCAAATAAGATCAATCTTATTCATCAGTGGAGGAGAGTCCCATGTGGTCCTGTTTATGTGTAGGAGGCAATTGATGGGGTCGATTAACATTTCTTATTGGGTCTCTATAGAAGGATGGATAACCCTATTATAGAATAAGAATCACCAGGAGAGATAACCAGGAGGATAGATAACCCTATTAGAGAATAAGAATAACCAGGAGGATGGAAAACCCTATTATAGAATAAGAATAACCAGGAGGATGGATTACCCTATTATAGATTAAGAATAACCAGGAGGATGGATAACCCTATTATAGAATAAGAATAACCAGGAGGATGGATAACCCTATTATAAAATAATAATTACCAGGAGGATGGTTAAACCTATTATAGAATAAGAATAACCAGGAGGATGGATAACCCTATTATAGAATAAGAATAACCAGGAGGATGGATAACCCTATTATAGAATAAGAATAACCAGGAGGATGGATAACCCTATTATAGAATAAGAATAACCAGGAGGATGGATAACCCTATTATAGAATAACCAGGAGGATGGATAACCCTATTATAGAATAAGAATAACCAGGAGGATGGATAACCCTATTATAGAATAAGAATAACCAGGAGGATGGATTACCCTATTATAGAATAAGAATAACCAGGAGGATGGATTACCCTATTATAGAATAAGAATAACCAGGAGGATGGATAACCCTATTATAGAATAAGAATAACCAGGAGGATGGATAACCCTATTATAGAATAAGAATAACCAGGAGGATGGATAACCCTATTATAGAATAACCAGGAGGATGGATAACCCTATTATAGAATAAGAATAACCAGGAGGATGGATAACCCTATTATAGAATAAGAATAACCAGGAGGATGGATAACCCTATTATAGAATAAGAATCACCAGGAGAGATAACCAGGAGGATGGATAACCCTATTATAGTATAAGAATAACCAGGAGGATGGATAACCCTATTATAGAATAAGAATAACCAGGAGGATGGATTACCCTATTATAGAATAACCAGAAGGATGGATAACCCTTTTATAGAATAAGAATAACCAGGAGGATGGATAACCCTTTTATAGAATAAGAATAACCAGGAGGATGGATTACCCTATTATAGAATAACCAGGAGGATGGATAACCCTATTATAGAATAACCAGCAGGATGGATAACCCTTTTATAGAATAAGAATAACCAGGAGGATGGATTACCCTATTATAGAATAACCAGGAGGATGGATAACCCTATTATAGAATAAGAATAACCAGGAGGATGGATTACCCTATTATAGAATAACCAGGAGGATGGATTACCCTATTATAGAATAACCAGGTGGATGGATAACCCTATTATAGAATAAGAATAACTAGGAGGATGGATTACCCTATTATAGAATAAGAATAACTAGGAGGATGGATAACACTTATAGAATAAGAATAACTAGGAAAATGGATAACCCTATTATAGACTAAGGGGTAAATTTACTAAAGTAAGATTTTTAAGAAACGAGTTTTAGATGAGATGCTACCCATAGCAAACAATCAGAATCTAGCTATTATCTGTTAGAAGGTGCTAGTTAAATGTTAAGTAGAATCTGATTGGTTGCTATGGGCAACATCTCTTCTAAAACTCATTTCTAAACACTCTCAGTTTAGTAAATTTACCCCTAAGAATCACCTGGAGAGATAACCCTATTATAGAATAAAAATCACAAGGAGAGATAACCAGGAGGATGGATAACCCTATTATAGAATAAGAATAACCAGGAAAGAGAACCAGGAGGATGGATAATACTATTATAGAATAAGAATCACAAGGAGAGATAACCAGGAGGATGGATAACCCTATTATAGAATAAGAATCACCAGGAGAGATAACCAGGAGCATGGATAACCCTATTATAGAATAATAATAACCAGGAGGATGGATAACCCTTTTATAGAATAAGAATCACCAGGAGGATGGATAACATTATTATAGAATAAGACTCAACTGAGAGAGAACCAGAATGTTGCTCCGGAGTGGTTCTCAGAATGGCTACATAATGATACGGCATCTGCATGTGTGAATTCATACGGAAGAACTATCTTATAAATAATATCAATATTAAAACAAATGGATATACAGTACTGTACGTGCGCAGTAGCAGTCTGCACGAGGGGCCTGCTGCTCCGAGATACTCTGAGAGAGCCTCAGGCCCTAAACAGATGCAGGAGAGAGAAAACCAGTTAAGTGGCTGGGAAATCTATATCTCAAAGGCAGAATCGATGAGGAGGGATGTGTAAATGAGAGAACACTATAGGACATCGGGGGGGGGGGGGTCCACACGCAGCAGCGCAGAGCGGGCTCTCGGGAACCAGTGCATGAGGCTGACTGCCCTCATGCAGTGTATGGCACTGACACTTATTGCAGAATTACACATAATATATGTAACGTAAATGTCTCTTTACCACCTGCTGCTCAGCACCTACAGGAAACTTTTGTCACAGATGAACCATTTATATACTTATATTCTGTCACATGTTTTATCCTCAAATATCTAATAAATGTGTCCTAGCAGCCCAACATGGTGGACACTCTTCGGGAGCTGTTTAGTCTTGGAATACATTCTCCCCCAGCGGCCATTATTCGATCCTTTGGCCCCAGGAGCCTACGTCCTTTATGGCTCGACCACCAGCTGCCTTCTTTTTGGAGCATCTGTGCCCAGTCCAGCTCAGCAATTTCATCTGTGACATCCTGAGGGGCTTCTATTGCCTCGGGGCCTGTCAGCACTTCCTGTGATGCGGCAGACACTGTTAGACTACTCTGGACTCTCTTGATTTACCCATGGCCCTTTCTGGATGCCTCACCCTCTCTACTACCCAATTCAGACCTGCTTGATGACCCCAGCCTCCTGGGCCCCACCCATCTCTGGGGCTGTCATAGTGCCAGAGCCAGACCTTCCACCCTGTCGATGCAGCTGCCATCTCTGCTGTCATACAGCTATCCTTCCTCTGGTTGGAACCCGGAGGGACTACTGACTTTCCAAACCACGAAAGCCTTGGTGTTACTGCTCCCATCTCTTGAGAACTTCATTCACTACCAGTTACTGTCCCCCGATTGGGAAAGCCAGCTTCCTCAACCAGCGACATTTCTTGCACATACATAGGCTTGCTCAGGATCACAGGATTTACTGTGTGGGTTTACTCTGTGACGTGCAGAGGCTCATTTAGGCATATAGAATCATTTAGGACCTTCTGGTACCTCTCTACCAGCTGCTCTGTGGTCCTCTCCTCTGGAACTTTAAACGGGACGTAGTTATTATACCAGCGCACAGAATGCCTTCGCCGGTATTTCAACACCAGTCAGCATCCCGACGGTAAGTAGTGGGTTTGGGGGAGGGTTAGGTTTAGGGGTATGGAGAGTGGTAGAGTTAGGGTACCTACAGGCAGGTGTTGGTATCTTAACCCTGTTGGGATTCTGACCGCCGGGATCCTGAGTGCCGGCATTCCATACCCAAATCATTTAAACCTATCCACCCAACACCTATTCGTAACTGTATCCTGACAAAGTTTCTGTGACCTCAGCTCCTGGTATATACTTTGTCATAAAAACTGGTCTATGGTTACTCCTGAACTCTTACCTTAGCCCCTACCTGGCACTTTATACCAACCTCATTTCCACTAACTTCAGATGGGAAGAGACTGTTCCCCTCATCCTGTTAAGTGACCATTTCTAATACCCAGTTCCAGACCAGAAACTGATACCCCGTTACCTTCCTTCCTGGAACCAACTTCTCAGGATATCGTTTTTGGCATAAGGTCTGCCCCATCATTTCTCACCCATCCTCCAACAAGAGATTGCCAAATTCACTTCCATATTAAGCCACTACCAATGAAACATCACTTCTAGTCTCTGAAGAGCAAGCTACTATACATAACGAGGTATGTGGCTATCCAATCGGATATGGCACAGCTCTTAGAGCACATTGTCACCCTGGGGGGAGAACCCAGAGGCTTCCTATGGACATTCACACCGAACTTAGGGATGTTGTATCATCATGTTGCCAAAACCTTCACGTTTGGGGTCTACTGGAAGACATTTCTCAACCCAACTTGGACATGTCCTCACAAAGATCTATGGTTAAATATTGGTGCCTAAATCTTAGTAGCAAAAACCTGTTTGACAGGGCCCATAGAGCTCTTCATCCCAGTTGTCTACTAACAGACATGCTTTTAGATGTTATCTGCTCCATTACTATACCCAAAAGGAAACTATCCTGAGGAAGACCCTTCAACTTGATGGCATTGATTTCCAAATGTTTTCTGACCTGTCGTGTTATACCTTGCAGCAATAGAGGGCCCTAAAACCTCTCACAGATGACCTCCGCAAACATGACCTAAGATATTGTTGGGGCTTTCTATCCAACCTCCTTCATAATGACAAAGCCGTTTCAATTACACACATCATCGGAACTCGACATCTTCTCTCCCTATGTTCATAATTGGGTTGGAGTTTGTATGATTCGTCCTGTCATTTGACTCCACCCCCTCTTCAACCTGACTGGACTCGCAGACTGCTTCTCTGCCCACCTGTACACTCACACAAGGCGGTCGGGACCTGCATCCTTTGCTCTAGTCGGTGGGAGCAGTGTGCACCATGGAACGAGCAGCACACTGCAGCCGGAAGACCAGCGCAACAGGCAGTGAGTGAGAGTGAAGGGGAGAATTATGTCTTTTTGCTGGTAGTGTAGGAGGGGGTGTCTGGGTGATGGTAGTGTAGGAGGGGGTGCCTGGGTGCTGGTAGTGTAGAAGGGGGTGCCTGGGTGATGGTAGTATAGTAGTGGGGTCCCTGGCTGCTGGTAGTTTAGAAGGGGGGTGCCTGGGTGCTGGTAGTGTAGGAGGGGGTGTCTGGATGATGGTAGTGTAGGAGGGGGTGCCTGGGTTATGGTAGTACAGCAGTGGGGTGTCTGGGTGATGGTAGTTTAGAAGGGGGGTGCCTGGGTGATGGTAGTGTAGGAGGGGGGGGTGCCTGGGTGATGGTAGAGTAGGAGGGGGGGGTGTCTGGGTGATGGTAGAGTAGGAGGGGGGGTGTCGGTGATGGTAGAGTAGGAGGGGGGGTGTCTGGGTGCTGGTAGTGTAGGAGGGGGTGTCTGGGTGACGGTAGTGTAAGAGGGGGGTGTCTGGGTGCTGGTAGTGTAGGAGGGGGGTGCCTGGGTGCTGGTAGTGTAGGAGGGGGGTGTCTGGGTGATGGTAGTGTAGGAGGGTGGTGCCTGGGTGCTGGTAGTGTAGGAGGGGTGTGTCTGGGTTATGGTAGTGTAGGAGGGGGGTGTCTGGGAACCATAACTGATTTAGCCATTCGCAGTTTCACTGGGCAAAATCTCTTCTAAAACTCACTTCTAAAAATGCTCACTTTAGTAAATTTACCCCTAAGGGAGGTAGGATATAGTCACCACACTATCAAAAAGTCTGAGACACTTATTTTTCCCAACAATAAAGAGAAAAAGAGGGGTATGATACTATGAGATACGTGGGCAACTACAGCCAGGTGTATGGTGTGACATCAAAAGGTCTGGGCAAGAAACACTGGCCCATCTTACAGATGGATGAAGGTCTATGCCACAAGTTACCAAAAACACCTATAATGAGTTGGAGAAGGTCCAGGAACTTGAGAGACTCACTAATCCGTAGTCAAGGAGTCTTATGCATGTGGATACTGCAAAGCATGTACCATGAAACTCACCATTGAGGATAAACATGGGAAAAGCAAAGAATTATCCTTATTTATAAACTTCAACACACCGAGTGTAATCTATTGCCTGGAGTGTGTGTATGCAGCCTACATTATGTGGGCATGACATCGAGAGTCTTAAGCAGAGGGTTCTAGAGCATATTGGGAACATAAGGAATGCTCAAGCTGATCTAATCAAAATGAAGAAACTACACAGTGGCCAGGCAGGTCTACCAGAATGATGGAGGAAATTATTACTCCATTAACGCCCACGGCCTTGAAAAGGTCACCTTGGGTATCGGGGCAGGCGCTCTGATGAACACACTTCTGAGATGTGAGAGCGAATGGATATTCAGATTGGGATCGCTTGCCCCAGGTGGTTTAAACGAGAACATAAACTTTGGGGCTTTCCTTTAATATAGAATCCCTTTTGGGCACCCACTTTACCGCACTGATCTTCCCATACTACAACCCTATTTTCGATTTATCCTTCTCAATCCCTGATGCCAGTCTAACCCTAGCTCGTCTAACCCTGGACTTCTTGTTATCATTTCAAATCCTCTTTAGGCCGTCCCACTTTTCCAAACCCTGATTAATATTATTGCTATAGGTTTCTTTTATACTTCCTACATTTTTTTTTATCTTATAGAAGGTCTTTGATGTGGCACCACAAGCCTACATTCATGACTAGTCCCCACAAACCTTAAGTCAGTACGAGTCTGGTCTTGTTAACTACTAAACAAACTAGGTTGCAACTAATCGGATATATCCTCAACCTTTTGACTCTAGATCACCACTTATTTCTCTCGTATTATAAGGGGAACAGAGCATCGAACACACACAAGTTGCCCTCTCTAAGCCCATGCACATTATATACATACATCACTATCCTAATAGTCATTAATCAAATGTGATTCTTACATATTTAATAAGTACTATTCATGACTCTGAGCTGGACCTCATGTCCTGGAGCAGGATTTGATATTGCAACTTTTCTTAGGACTACACAGGCAATTTTGACACAGTACTAGGTGACCTGCATACCAACGGGAACTGATGTTTTGGCAAATTAAACTCCCCCATCCTTTATACAGTATGTCTCTGAGAGATGTAGCGTACAAATGAGACTAGAATACCATTGGGACCCGATTTTTACAGTCTAGGATCACTTTACATAATCCTGTATAGTATTTGAGGACATATATACTCAGAGGCGCCTACACATCCCTGTTTATTAAACATACCTTGCAGATATGATATGATGTACTGTTCAAACCTATCAGGGCACACTATGAGTTGTGTGTAAGCGATGTCTAGCTGTGCAAAGGGGAAATAAGAATTTTTCCACTTTTTTCATATTTTGTAGCACTGTATTGAGTATTATAATTCTCATAATAACTATCTATAACAGTCTCCGTAGGAACTAATGGTGTGCAGACAACCAAAATGTGTTTTTGATAAATGCACAGCAGCGATATCTCCACTGCATTTCAACCAGAAAGAGTTAACAGGAGAGATGCTGGTCATCAGTCTGTCTTGGGAACGGCCATGGACCATCCATAGTCAGCAATCATCGATGGTTTAACTGTAGATGACCAATGGTTTTGTCATGGATGCAAGAGAGCCAATGGTTCTATGCCATCAATGGACTAGTGGAAGTAGAGGTTTTTTTTCTTTCTTGATGGGATGGAGCTTAGTCCAGCTAATGGCAGCTGCTAAGCCCCATCCCCAATTTTGATTGGCCCAAAAACCCACCATGCCCCCACTGCAGTGGCCATGGAGGTGCAATCTATCGATAGTTCACCATAGATGGTTTTTGTGCCACTGATGATAATCACCAATAGACCCACCTATGGTAACAATCGAAGGACAACTAACCGATGCCCATCCCTAGGTTCTACTACAGAGACACATAAATATACGATACCATGTGAGCCTGAGTTTGGCCAAATGAGCATGTCCCACAGTGCATCTCTCCTCCACAATGAACAAAGGGCCAGATTCAGACCCGCTCGCGAGCGCTATGTGCTCGCAAGTGGTCGATGGTGGCCCAGTGCGCATGCACACGATGGAGCCGGCTCCATCGTGTGCATGCGTGAGACCTGGATAGCGACGGGCCAGCAGTCGCTCCGGGTCTCTTCAAAGGGGGCGTGCTGTCGATGTTGAGTGACAGCATGCCCCCTTTGGTGGGTGGGCCGGTGGCATGGTTGCCCAGACGGAGTCGTTCCCAAGGGAACGCCTACCGTCTGGGGCGGCCCCACTGACATCACAAGTGATATCAGTGGGAGAGCTTTTGGCTCTGTTAGAGCCAAAAGCTCTCTGGGGCTTGCGGCAACGAGACCCTACCACAAGGGTCCCGTCGCAAGCCCGATGGTCCATCGCGACCATCTTCCTGGCCCTTCGCTATAGCTACCCATAGCTATAGCGAAGGGCCAGGAAGATGGTCACCAGGAGGCCGCTCTAGAAAAAAAATAGCCTGGCCCTGATTCAGAGCGAGCGCTCTGTCAGAGCGTCCGGCTCTGAATCAGGGCCAGAGGCTGATGAGAACAACCCCTTTTACTGCATGATTGGCTGCAGGACCTGCCACTTCGGGCACATGGTTGGGTGAATGTGGTATTATGTAGAAATGTCACTAAATCCAGGAAGTGACAGTGTCCGTGAGCAAGCCCGCTGGGTGAAACACATGTTGGACCAGGGCACCCACTGTGTGCACAAAGGGGGCTTCCCTATTACACAGCCATCACATTATAGCATCAGGTATCTTTCATCTATCACTTCCCTTTCTTCATCGCTCTTCTGTACCACAGGTAGTGAGACCGTGTGGTGTATATTTACTAAAGTGCCGGGTTTTAGAAGTGGAGAGGTTCCCCATACTAACCATTTAAATTGTAGCTATTATTTTCTAGAAGTTGCTAGATAAATGATAAATAGAATCTGGTTGGTTGCTATGGGCAACATCTCTTCTAAAAACCTGCACTGCAGTATATATACCCCTGTGTCTCACCAAGGGAATCATTACCCCATACCTATCAGCATACCCGTCCTTAGACTCCTCTTTCCAAACCCACATTTTTAACTTTACTAACTTGTATCAACAATTCAGTTGCTCTTCCTGATTGCGCAGTGCGTCTCCCCTCTGGTTCTTGCTTCCACTGCTGGTTCCCCTGTTGTCCGTTTGGGAGTTCTAGACCCTGAATGTACATTGTATGCTGTATAAGTCCTTCTTACTTGACACTGTACCATAATTGGAGGCTCTCTACTTCTCCAAGTGGATAATTTTTTATGTTCAGAAGAAGCAGGGATAGCACCCATCACCTTTCTCATAGTGCGAGAGGCTCAACCCCCACCCACTCCACAAACCGACGCATCGTCACTGGGAGAGCATTTTTAATTACACCCAGGTATTCTAACAAATCATATTGATCTTGGAGACCAAATCTAAGGTTCTCACCTAATGGTGCAGGCGTCCGACTGTTGTTAGTAGAATGGTTCCTGCACTGCTGGAGGACTCTGGGATCCGTGGCACATATTGTGGGGTTATACATAAAAATATCTGGTTCAGAATTTCTTTTATCAGGTATGATCAGTTTTACATGGGGATAAAATAAAATACTAAAGGGGAGATGTGCAGGGAATGAGCCTACAAATATTACGATCCAACCCATCTCTTTTGCAGTTAATCAGATATGTCGAAATGAAATACAAATAATAATAATAATCAATAAAAATCTGAATCTAGAAACCTACCAGAATTAAGAACACAATGAGATAATAGTTATTTAATAAGATATTAAATGAGAAATATACGAAATAAATAAATGAAGGAAAATATTAGAACCATTGCAGGGGAAAGAGTGTCAGGGGTATTTCATTTATTTGGGGGATATATAACTTAGATCAATATTAACAGGAAATAGAATTGAAATATTAAATCAGAAATAAAGTACACAGTAATAATAAAAACATTACTTTATTCCCCAATCATCCTTATAAACATGCAATACACTGTTTTACATGGATCATAAGAAACAAATAAGAACATAACCTAAATGTATACATGAAAATGCTATAGAGGACTCAAGTAACCATAGATACAGAAAATAAGGGGTTATGTCTCCGGCACTGGCTATTCACTAAGAATAGTATGGTTTAGGATGGTCTATTCACACCTTGAGCTTGCAGTCATAATTCAATTCTAGATTTTAATTCACAGCACCCAATTAAACTAGAATACAAAAACAATATCTTTCTTACTCACCGATGTTATGCATACAAATGAATGATAAACATAAAGTATATACCCATTGGATTTATTGTGAAATAAGTTATTACAAAATAACCAGGTTATTAATTTCTTCGCTCCCAGTAGCAGTACATAAATATATACATACCTATAAATTCAATACTTACAAATTTGCCATATTGATTGTGGTGTTCATCTCTCTACACACACACACACCATTTTAGTATAACAATGTAAGTACAAAAAAGTAAAGTTTAGTAACTAAACTTTCTGAGCCTTCAGACACAGTAATACTAAAATGTACACATAAAACATCATAGACACCAAATTCTAAATATTAAAAAAAAGTGTTTTTTTTTTTTTTAAATAAGCATAAAAATAAAATACAAAAAAAAAAGGTGCTCACTTATCCAGTTAGTGTGTACATTTTAGTATTACTTTGTATTAAGGCTCAGAGACATCTTGTCTGAGTCAAGCGGGCGACACTGGGGTCCAGAGGCTCTGATGGAATCTGGGCACTTTAAAAAGTTGCTAAGTCTAATTTCTACCCTGTTGGGAAACTCATTTATTTCCAGAAAAGCCCAACAGGATGGCACAAAGGGGGAACAAAAGTGAGAGATCACTTCTAACTTAATCAGAAACAATTGCATTATTGGAGGGAATTGTCCACCAATGCACTCAGAGAAAATTTTTTAGTGTACATATATTCTATATTCTCCTTCATCCTCATTGGGAACATTCCAAAGCTGCCCCTACAGGAGGGTACACTCAATGAAGACAAAAATGGTGAATATATAAAAATGGACAAGGTGGCCACTTGACACAGCTGTTCAGCCAAGACCCCCATGCTGTGCAACAAACATGGTAGAACTGATCTGATAGAATGTGATATCATGTTTTCAGGAAGAGACTTATTCTACAGTGTAAGCCTGACCTAATTACCATAGTAATCTACCTACTAATCATCTTGTTGGATGCTGAACAACATATTGTGATCATCACAGAGGACCAATAAGTAATTTGTCATAGATCCTCAAAGCCCTGAAGACAATCCACAGAGTGAAGAGAACCCTCTTCTTCTGGAGAACTACTGTGGTCTAAGGCTAGAATCACAATGTCCTTGATTGGTATGGAACTTGGAGGCCACTTTGGGCTAAAAATAAGTATTAGACACAAACATTGTCTAGCTGGACTTTCATGGCCCTTTCTCACATAACTTGGCATCCTCAGAGCTGTGTTCAACCCTAGAATTAGAGTTTCAGTATATTTAGCAGACTATTCAACAAGACCAAAGATATTAATAGCATCGCTGAATGTTAATGGGCTTCCATCCCCAAAGGCTGCTATCTGTTGCCACAATGGTCAAATCCAAATGGCAAAGTGAAGACCATTATTTAGTTTGCTGTCTCTAAGTCACCAGAAGAACGAGTGATGCTCTGTTGGATACAGTCCGGTGAACTGGAGAACCGGTCCGGTGAACCGATAATGGTGACTTGTTAAAAATGGAACTCCAGCAAGTGGAACAGTACAAACTGCACTGCCTAAAAGGACGAGACCATCTTTCCAAGGACCTTCATTCCAAAATGAAAATGAACAAATGTGTCTGCAAGCTAAAAAGGACTTTAATACTACAAGTACTTTTAAGGAAATCATCTTATTCTCCAAAATGTACATCTGCTGTTGGGTGTCAAAAAGCAGGCCAAGGAACACCATCTGCTGGGAAACATTGTGTTTTTTGTAGTCGATATCCCATCCAGAAGATTTTAATATGTCTTTTGTACACAGGCCTGCAGCAAGGTCAGAGTAACCTGAAGAATACTGTGCAAAAAGATAATGACAATCACAACCCCATGGACCTCAGAAGGTCTGTCATATCTGCCACCATCTTTATGAACACTCTCATCTGAAAGATACAGAATTAAAACTCCTGGTATTAGATGGCAATGTGAGAAGGCATTGGTGTCATTCCCAAACTTAAACATGCTAGTGTGTTTCCCTGATGTCAATCAAGTTCTGTTCAATGCTGTGTACGACATACCTCAAAAAATCCTGACTTGAACCTGTCTACTGAAAGTTGGATATTCTGGGACTTCAAGTTCAGAATGGGTCAAAAGGATTCATCTGTTTTCTGATTTGATTAGAAAACCCACCCCTTCTGCTACTTTGGGATGGAAATTACTACCCTGATGAATGGCTTCACCTTAAATCAAAATACTCTGTTTTATATCCAGGGAAGCCAGAGGTGGGGTCTTGAGGGGATCTATGGTGCATTCCAGACTTCTGATTCTTCTCACCCAGATGGTGATGTGAAACTGAATGGCTGCTCCACCAGAAGAGATGCAGGGAGGCACCCACCATGTAAATACATAGATGAGCAGCCTAACCATCATGTCAACTATCTGTCCAAGGGCTTGGGAGCTGGAAGCCTAGTTGCTCAATATTGCTGACCTACAGGAGGAGTGGAAGAGGTTTTATCTTCCCCAGGAAGTAGCCCCACAGTGGTAGCCAGTAGTTGGCATTTGGAGATCCCACAAGTGGTACAGTATGTCCAGTCTCCAGCAGTTGCTATGAAAGTGGAGATGCCCAAAAAGTGCTGAACTCTTACAGTACTTTAAAACAACTGAGCATCCAGGAGACTACAGCGGCAGAAAAATAGAGTTGGGCTTCTTAACATCTAAATTTAAACTGCCCTGATTCCAATTGAGCCTCTATAACCCAATGTTTACTACAAAGGTGAATGACATTTGTCCCATGAGCCATGCAGGTCTGTAAATGACCTGCTGTGAAACAGTAACAGGTTACAGAACTAATTACATAAACCATGTCACTCCTTCTTAGTACAAAACATAATCTTATTCCTATACAAAAAATATAACATCTCCATCCCATTTTGCCGAGATAATGTATCACATAGACCCTTACAAAACACTGTGATCTTGTAGTGGAAATTGATGCTGATATCTAATTGAAAAAGAAAATAGCAATAATGTCTACACATAAGAGATGACACACAATCCATCTATGTCTGTTAATGAGAATTAAGTTATATCATGTTGATATACTGTGTGACTGAAGTTTTCAGTTGCCCTCCATAACAGAGTGATGGCTATATAACTTTGTACACAATGTAAACTTTTAATGTTTTTACATAATACATTGTGATAAAATACACATATTTTGAGAGCATTGCTAGAAGCATTTTCATGTTTAACAGGTTATGGGAATTGTTTTTCTCTTGTATGTATTGTCTGATGTATAACTAGATGTGATCTCTGTGTAAAACATTTCCCACACTCAAAGCATGGAAATGGTCTCTCACCGGTGTGAATTCTCTGATGTGATGTAAGATGCGATTTTTTAATGAAACATTTCCCACAATCAGAGCATGGAAAAGGCCTCTCACCTGTGTGACTTCTCTGATGTGTAACAAGAGCTGATTTCCCTATGAAACATTTTCCACACTCAGAACATGGAAATGGTTTCTCACCTGTGTGAGTTCTCTCATGTATAACAAGATGTGGTTTCTTTATGAAACATTTCCCACACTCAAAACATTGAAATGGTTTCTCACCCGTGTGATATCTCTGATGTGTAACAAGATCTGGTTTAACTGTAAAACATTTCCCACACTCAGAACATGGAAATGGTCTCTCACCTGTGTGATGTCTCTGATGTGTAACAAGATAAGATTTCTTTGTGAAACATTTCCCACATTCGGAGCATAGATATGGTTTCTCTCCTGTGTGTATTCTCTTATGTGCAACAAGATCAGTTTTATATATGAAACATTTCCCACACTTAGAACATGAAAATGGTTTCTCACCTGTGTGCGTTCTCTGATGGTCAACAAGACCATCTCTGCGTGTAAAACATTTCCCGCATGCCGAACACGCAAATGGTTTGTCACCGGTGTGCTTTCTCTGATGCCTAATAAGACTTTGATTCATTTTAAAACATTTCCCACACTCAGAACATTGAAATCCTCTCTCACCTGGATGAGTTTTCTGATTCTTAATCAGCTGATATGTTTGTGTAAAACATTTCCCACACTCAGTACATGGAAATGGTTTCTTGTGTGTATGACATTTCTGATGTCGATGAAGAAGGAATTTCTGGGTGAAACATTTCCCACACTCAGAACATGGAAATGGCCTCTCACCTGTGTGATATCTATGATGTGCAACAAGATGTGATTTGTTCCTTAAACTTTTCCCACACTCAGAACATGAATATGTTTTTTTACCTGTGTGACTTCGATGTATAACTGAAATGGACTTACTATTACCATGCTCAAAACATGAAAACACTGTATCACCTGTATCAGTTGTACTATGTGTAGCAATAACCGATTTATCAGTAGAACATTCCTCATGATTAGAGGGCACAAGTGATTTATCTGCACTGATAACTACTGGATGTATATTTCTGGTAATGGGATTTTCTCCTGAAGAATCTTGTGTGATGTTATCTTCTATTTTAAAATCTGAGGACAAAGCAAGGCTTCCCTCCGTAGGATCCCTGCTTGTGAATCCATCTGCTGGAAATAACATAATTTCACACTATTAGCGAATACAAGAGGTCTGGTTGTTTAATCCCTTCAGTGCTAAGGACAAGTAAGATTTATCCTCAGCATATACCTCAAATCGAACACTGAAGATCAAAGGAGGAGGGGTGGGGATTACTTATCATTCCATTGGGTGATGATGTAACAAAAAGGGAAGGGTGTATTCCACTACTCTACAGAAAATATTGGTGACCCATAGGATGGGATCAGAGGGCACTCAAAGTCTCCTATCTCCTCTAAAATGGCAGATATTAGGAGAGTCTTCCATGTGCCCGTTAGGAAATATTGTCTGATAATCAGTGTGGTTACTAGACAATAACCCAAACAGTACGGGCACTATTATTTAATCCAGAAATAGGGGAGGATCTCCCCCATTCTGACTTATATTAATTAAAGTCACCCTCATGTGGAAACACGTGACACGTGGGTTACGGTCTATCAAATGATGTGGCACCTTTGTGATTATTGTCTGATGATAAGGATGACAATAACCCCATGCAATATAGAAATACAGAGATAGGGATGGGGCAGGGCATTTACCAACCTTACCCATCATGGCACCTACAGACCCAGGGACACCCTCGTTAGGAAAAAGCATAACACATTTTATGCATTTCAAACTAGTTAAAAAAAAAACAATTATGTACCAATTATGTACTATAATTTTCAAGAGCAGAACCTATTATAAAAACCTGTGTGTAGAACCCTGTCTTTTGTATTTTTGGAAATGCAGATTATTGCCAAAGCAGGAACCAAGTATTTCTTGCTGATGTTTAGTTTGTCTATTTTTCTTTTTTTTTATACATGTATTTTCTTGTATGTCCCTCTCTTGCAATTTCAACAATAAAATATAGATTTTAGTCACTATATCAGGAGAAAAAAAGCAAACTAGTGTTTCTTATCTGCAGTCAAATTCTATGTTTAATGTTACTTCCTGAAATTTCAATGCCTTGCGGAAAAACAAGGTATAGTTTGTGTGGGGGCTCCATATGCAAAATGACTAATACAGATGTTCGAATATAAACATCCCCAAAGTGCTAACAAAAGCTCCAGCATGGGAGTAACAAATGCGTCAGAGCAAATTAGTTATTTGCTGCGCAAACGTTGAAAATTAGCAAAAGGAAACTGTAAAGCAGTCGCTATAAGTCCCAAAAGGCAAGCTACGTGGAAGCCTTAGTAGAAACAATCACTGAGCAGTTAGGAAAGCAACAGAACAGTGCAAGTAAATGTTTATTACTCACCAGTGCTGATATTTGTAAAGATTTCATCCTCCTTATACTGCTGATCACTCCTCACATACGTCTCTTCTTCTCCCTCTATATCTTCTGCCTTCATATCAGTCACATAGGTCTCTTCTTCTCCCTCTATATCTTCTGCCTTCATATCAGTCACATACGTCTCTTCTTCTCCCTCTATATCTTCTGCCTTCATATCAGTCACATACGTCTCTTCTCCCTCTATATCTTCTGCCTTTATATCAGTCACATACGTCTCTTCTTCTCCCTCTATATCTTCTGCCTTCATATCAGTTAGAACTTCATCCTAAATAACCCATAAAATAATAATGTCTGATTTAATTGAGATTACACAGTATAATATCAGTGTATAAGACACACACAGCTTCTCTACAGATCATATAGTGACAGTCACTTTGGTACATTGAGGAGACCCTAAATCCCACCTACCTGATCCTCCTGTGGGGTCCTGTGATTCTCCTCTGTACAGTCCTGTGAATAAAGAGGGGGACATCTCTCTGGAGTATTTCTGTTACTGGGTCCATCTGTAGGAGATACACAGTACATTGTATATATGTGATTATCAGATGATGTGTGTATATAGAGGGCCCCCATATCTGCTCTTCCCTGTACAATAAATGACCATCTCCTCTTACCCAGTGATGTGTGGGGCCGGTTATTCTCCATCATCACGTCCTTGTGCAGACCCCTGTGTTCCTCTTTATACTCCCCCACCTGCATGGAGACATAGACAGTGACATCCTGGCACCTTATAAAAACCTGACACACACAATCAGGGCCTGACAATGTGTCCCTGCTTCCCTAGGCTAATACTTTCAAAGTGCCCCAAACCCTTCTAATGTTTGTTTTATTTTCCTGACCAGTGCCCTAACTGTGTGGAGTTTGTATTTCCTCCATATGTCGGGTTCCTCTATTTTCTTCTGATTCCTCCCACACTGCAAAGCATATTTGTAGGTTAATTGGCAGCTGCTGACTACAATGGAGCCTAGTATGTGTGCTAGAGAAATTAGAGTGTCAGCTCCAAAGAGGCAAGGTCTGGTGGGAATAAGAAATATTCTCTCTGTGTTGCTGCATACATGGCGCTATATCAATACATCCTAGTAATATCCCTACAGGTCCAGTGGTCTTTCCACTCGCTGCATGTTATCTCTTATACTCAAATGGGAGAAATTCCACACAGGATACAGGGAATCGGTATGAAATCCCGGCGGCCACATGGCCGGGAGTTCAAATCCCGGCAGCGACAGCCCGACAAAACAGCAGAGCCCGGCAGCAGAAGCCCGACAGCGCTGGAAATCCCGACCGTCCTAAGGTAAGTATCTACTACCCTAATCCCCCCTAACTCTAACCCTCCTTAGGGGTGCCTAACCCTAATCCCCCCTCTAAGTGCCTAACCCTACCCCCCCTTCCCCGCTGCCTAACCCTAAGTCCCCTCGGGGGTGCCTAACTCTCCCTCCCCCTAGCCTAACCCTCCTGGGGGGTGCCTAACCCTGAGTCCCCCCCGGTAGCCCTAAACCTAACCCTCGCCCCCCCCCGAGGCTGTCCACTCTTGCCCTCGGCATCCCTTCGATCGGGATGCCGGGCGCCGGTCTCCCGGCGTCAGAAAAATGACAGGCGTCTAGATTTAGACGCCTGTCATTTAACCCTCGCCGGGATAATGCAGTCGGGAAGACGGCTGTCGGGCTTACGTCAGCTGGGTTCCCGACTGCATCCCGGACACAGGACTGGTGTATATTGCAAATTTAAATATGTTTATTGTACACATATGATATAGCTTATACACACTAAGGAACCAACAAGTGCCTAAAATAGTGAGTAAAATTCCTGCGGTACAATGTGCTGGAGATGCTTCCAGGAGTCAGAGCTAGGAACTAACATTTATAATATTAATACAATTTTACCAAAATCATAAGAGTGTCCTGCACAGGAGAGTTTTTAGTTCTGTCTAATATGTGTCAACCACCTCAATGTCTCTATTGTAGGATAAAGTATATCTGCCTCTTCTTCGTAGTATTAATGAATTGATTGCTGGTTCTGGACCCTTTTTGGCTCTTAGTATATGAAATTTGTCTACATTCTCTCCCAATAATTATTAACTATATTTTTGTTTACTATCATTCTCTTAACAAAACAGTCTGTAGACGTTTATTCTGCTTTGTTTTCTAAACTCGTCTGAATTTGGCCGAATAATGTGGCGAAACGCGTCCCAGCCAGAACATACATTCTGTTACTATCCATTCATTAAGGTTATTTACATACTTGTATCATCTATCCTAAATAGAGTATGGAATAAATCATTGAGATATGAGCTAATCATTTCCCCTGTATAATAACAGGACACCACAGGCAGCTCCCCCTGTATAATAATAATTTAAAATAGGACACCACAGGCTGCTCCCTCTGTATAATAATAATAACAGGATACCACAGGCTGCTCCCTCTGTATAATAATAATAACAATAAAAGGACACCACAGGCTGCTTCGCCTGTATAATAATAACAGGACACCACAGGCTGATCCCCCTTTATAATAATAACAGGACACCAAAGACTGCTCCCCTTGTATAATAATAATAATAACAGGATACTACACGCTGCTCCCATGAATAATAATAACAGGACACCACAGGCTGCTCCCCCTGTATAATAATAATAATAGTAACAGGAAACCACAGGCTGCTCCACCTGTATAATAATAATAACAGGACACCACAGGCTGCTCCCCCTGTATAATAATAATAATAATAATAACAGGACACCACAGGCTGCTCCCTCTGTATAATAATAATAACTGAAGACCACAGGCTGCTCCCCCTGTATAATAATAATAACAACAGGACACCACATTCTGCTCCCCCTGATTAATAATAATATAACAGGACACCACAGGCTCCTCCTCCTGTATAATAATAATAACAGGACACCACAGGCTGCTCCCCCTGTATAATAATAATAATAAAAATAATAATAATAATAATAATAGGACACCACATGCTGCTCCCCCTGAATAATAATAATATTAATAATAATAATAATAACAGGACACCACAGGCTGCTTCCCCTGTATAATAATAATAACAGGACACCAAATACTGCTCCCCTTGTATAATAATAATAACAGGACACCACCGGCTGCTCCCTCAGTATAATAATAATAACTGAAGACCACAGGCTGCTCCCCCTGTATAATAGTAATAACAGGAATAACAGGACACCACAGGCTGCTCCCCCTGTATAATAATAACAGGATACCACAGGCTGCTCCCTCTGTATAATAATAATAACATGACACCAAAGACTGCTCCCTTTGTATAAAAATAATAGTAGGATACCACAGGCTGCTTCCCTGTATAATAATAATAACAGGACACCACAGGCTGCTCCCCCTGTATAATAATAATAGTAACAGAACACCACAGGCTGCTCCCCCTGTATTATAATAATAATAACAAAAACAGGACACCACAGGCTGCTCCCCCTGTATAATAATAATAACGGGACACCACAGGCTGCTCCCTCTGTATAATAATAATAACTGAAGACTACAGGCTGCTCCTCCTTTATAATAATAATAACAATAATAATAATAATAGGACACCACAGGCTGCTCCCCCTGAATAATAATAATAATAACAGGATACCACAGGCTGCTCCCCTGTATAATAATAATAACAGGACACCACAGGCTGCTCCCGCTGTATTATAATAATAATAATAATAATAATAATAACAACAGGACACCACAGGATGAACCCCCTGTATAATAATAATGTCAACAGGACACCACAGGCTGCTTCTCCTGTATAAATATAATAATAACAGGACACCACAGGCTGCTCCCCCTGAATAACAATAATAATAACAGGACACCACAGGCTTCTCCCCCTGTATAATAACAGGACACCAAAGACTGCTCCCTCTGTATAATATTAATAACAACAGAACACCACAGGCTGCTCCCCATGAATAATAATAACAGATCACCACAGGCTGCTTCCCCTGTATAATAATAATAATAACAGGACACCACAGGCTGCTCCACCTGAATAATAATAACAGGTCACCACAGGCTGCTTCCCCTGAGTAATAATAATAATAATAATAATAATAATAACAATAATAGCAGGACACCAAAGAATGCTCCCCCTGTATAATAATAACAATAACAGGACACCCCTGCATAATAATAATAATAATAATAATAATATTATTATTATTATTATTATTAACAGGACACCACAGGTTGCTCCCGCTGTATAATAATAATAATAATAATAATAATAATAACAACAGGATACGACAGGCTGCTCCCCCTTTATAATAAAAACAGGACAGCAAAGACTGCTCCCCCTGTATAATAATAATAACAGGACACCAAAGACTGCTCCCCCTGTATAATAATAATAATAACAACAACAACAGGAAACCACAGGCTGCTCCCCCTGTATAATAATAATAACAGGACACCACAGGCTGCTCCGCCTGTATAATAATAATAATAATAATAACAACAACAACAACAGGAAACCACAGGCTGCTCCACCTGTATAATAATAACAGGACACCACAGGCAGCTCCCCCTGTATAATAATAATAGTAACAGGACACATGCTGCTCCCCCTGAATAATAACAGGACACCACAGGCTGCTCCCCTTGTATAGCAATAATAACAGGACACCACAGGCTGATTCCCCTGAATAATAATAACAGGACACCACAGCCTGCTCCACCTGTATAATAAAAATAACAGGACACCACAGGCTGCTCCCCCTGTGTAATAGTAAAAACAGGACACCACAGGCTGCTCTCCCCATATAATAATAAAAACAGCACACCACAGGTTGCTCCACATGTATAATAATAATAATAATAATAATAATAATAACAATAATAACAGGACACCACAGGCTGCTCCCCCTGTATAATAATAACAGGACACCACAGGATGCTCCCCCTGTATAATAATAATAATAATAATAATAATAATAACAACAGGATACGACAGGCTGCTCCCCCTTTATAATAAAAACAGGACAGCAAAGACTGCTCCCCCTGTATAATAATAATAATAATAATAATAACAGGATACCACAGGCTGCTCCCCCTGAATAATAATAACAACAAGACACCACAGGCTGCTCTCACTGTATAATAATAATAATAATAATAATAATAACAGGACACCACAGGCTGCTCCCCTGTATAATAATAATAATAACAGGAAACCACAGGCTGCTCCCCCTGTATAATATTAATAACAGGACACCACAGGCTGCTCCCCCTGTATAATAATAATAATAGTAACAGGATACTACAGGCAGCTCCCCCTGAATAATAATAATAACAGGACACCACAGTCTGCTCCCCTTGTATAGCAATAATAACAGGACACCACAGGCTGATTCCCCTGAATTATAATAATAATAATAATAACAAGACACCACAGGCTGCTCCCCCTGTGTAATAGTAAAAACAGGACACCACAGGCTGCTCTCCCCATATAATAATAAAAACAGGATACCACAGGTTGCTCCACATGTATAATAATAATAATAACAGGACACCACAGGCTGCTCCCCCTGTATAATGATAATAATAAAAGGACACCACAGGCTGCTCCACCTGTATAATAATAATAACTGGACACCAAAGACTGCTCCCCCTGTATAATATTAATAACAACAGAACACCACAGGCTGCGCCCCCTGAATAATAATAACAGATCACCACAGGCTGCTTCCCCTGTATAATAATAATAATAACAGGACACCACAGGCTGCTCCACCTGAATAATAATAACAGGACCCAACAGGCTGCTCCCCCTGTATAATAATAATAATAATAATAATAATAATAATAGGACACCACAGGCTGCTCCCCCTGTATAATAATAATAACTGAAGACCACAGGCTGCTCCCCCTGTATAATAATAATAACAGGACACCACAGACTGCTCCCCCTGAATATTAATAATAACAGGACACCACAGGCTGCTCCCCCTGTATAATAATAATAATAATAATAACAACAACAATAACAGGACACCACAGGCTGACCCCTCTGTATAATAATAATAATAATAATAACAGGACACCACAGGCTGATCCCCCTTTATAATAATAATAATATGACACCACAGGCTGCCCCCCTGTAAAATAAGAACAACAACAGGACACCACAGGCTGCTCCCCCTGTATAATAATAATAACAAGACACCACAGGCTGCTCCCTCTGTATAATAATAATAACTGAAGACCACAGGCTGCTCCCCCTGTATAATAATAATAACAGGACACCACAGGCTGCTCCCCCTTTATAATAATAAAAATAACAATAATAATAATAGGATACGACAGGCTGCTCCCCCTTTATAATATTAACAGGACACCAAAGACTGCTCCCCCTGAATAATAATAACAGGACACCACAGGCTGCTCCCCCAGTATAATAATAATAACAGGACACCACAGGCTGCTCCCCCTGTATAATAATAATAATAATAATAATAACAACAACAACAACAGGAAACCACAGGCTGCTCCCCCTGTATAATAATAATAACAGGACACCACAGGCTGCTCCCCCTGTATAAGAATAATAACAACAACAGGAAACCACAGGCTGCTCCCCCTGTATAATAATAATAATAATAATAATAACAGGACACCACAGGCTGCTCCCCCTGTATAATAATAATAGTAACAGGACACTACAGGCTGCTCCCCCTGAATAATAATAATAACAGGACACCACAGGCTGCTCCCCTTGTATAGCAATAATAACAGGACACCACAGGCTGATTCCCCTGAATAACAATAATAACAGGACACCACAGCCTGCTCCCCCTCTATAATAATAATAATAACAGGACACCACAGGCTGCTCCCCCTGTGTAATAGTAAAAACAGGACACCACAGGCTGCTCTCCACATATAATAATAAAAACAGGACACCACAGGTTGCTCCACATGTATAATAATAATAATAATAATAATAATAATGACAATAATAACAGGACACCACAGGATGCTCCCCCTGTATAATAATAATAATAACAACAACAGGATACGACAGGCTGCTCCCCCTTTATAATAATAACAGGACACCAAAGACTGCTCCCCCTGTATAATAATAATAACAGGACAGCAAAGACTGCTCCCCCTGTATAATAATAATAATAATAATAATAATAACAGGATATCACAGGCTGCTCCCCCTGAATAATAATAACAACAGGACACCACTGGCTGCTCCCACTGTATAATAATAATAATAACAGGACACCACAGGCTGCTCCCCTGTATAATAATAATAATAATAACAGGAAACCACAGGCTGCTCCCCCTGTATAATAATAATAACAGGACACCACAGGCTGCTCCCCCTGTATAATAATAATAATAATAGTAACAGGACACTACAGGCTGCTCCCCCTGAATAATAATAGGACACCAAAGACTGCTCCCCCTGTATAATAATAATAACAGGACAGCAAAGACTGCTCCCCCTGTATAATAATAATAATAATAACAGGATACCACAGGCTGCTCCCCCTGAATAATAATAACAACAGGACACCACTGGCTGCTCCCACTGTATAATAATAATAATAATAATAATAACAGGACACCACAGGCTGCTCCCCTGTATAATAATAATAATAATAATAATAACAGGAAACCACAGGCTGCTCCCCCTGTATAATAATAATAATAACAGGACACCACAGGCTGCTCCCCCTGTATAATAATAATAGTAACAGGACACTACAGGCTGCTCCCCCTGAATAATAATAATAACAGGACACCACAGTCTGCTCCCCTTGTATAGCAATAATAACATGACACCACAGGCTGCTCCCCCTGTGTAATAGTAATAACAGGACACCACAGGCTGCTCCCCTTGTATAATAATAATAATAGTAACAGGACACTACAGGCTGCTCCCCCTGAATAATAATATGACACCAAAGACTGCTCCCCCTGTATAATAATAATAACAGGACAGCAAAGACTGCTCCCCCTGTATAATAATAATAATAATAATAATAATAATAATAATAATAATAATAACAGGATACCACAGGCTGCTCCCCCTGAATAATAATAACAACAGGACACCACTGGCTGCTCCCACTGTATAATAATAATAATAATAACAGGACACCACAGGCTGCTCCCCTGTATAATAATAATAATAATAACAGGAAACCACAGGCTGCTCCCCCTGTATAATAATAATAACAGGACACCACAGGCTGCTCCCCCTGTATAATAATAATAATAGTAACAGGACACTACAGGCTGCTCCCCCTGAATAATAATAATAACAGGACACCACAGTCTGCTCCCCTTGTATAGCAATAATAACAGGACACCACAGGCTGATTCCCCTGAATAATAATAATAACAAGACACCACAGGCTGCTCCCCCTGTGTAATAGTAAAAACCGGACACCACAGGCTGCTCTCCCCATATAATAATAAAAACAGGACACCACAGGTTGCTCCCCCTGTATAATAATAATAACAAGACACCACAGGCTGCTCCCTCTGTATAATAATAATAACTGAAGACCACAGGCTGCTCCCCCTTTATAATAATAAAAATAACAATAATAATAATAGGACACCACATGCTGCTCCCCCTGAATAATAACAGGACACCACAGGCTGCTCCCCCTGTATAATAATAATAGTAACAGGACACTACAGGCTGCTCCCCCTGTATAATAATAATAACAGGACACCACAGGCTGCTCCCCCTGTATAATAATAATAACAGGACACCACAGGCTGCTCCCCCTGTGTAATAGTAAAAACAGGACACCACATGTTGCTCCACATGTATAATAATAATAGGACACCACAGGCTGCTCCCCCTGTATAATGATAATAATAATAAGAGGACACCACAGGCTGCTCCCATGTATAATAATAATAATAACAGGACACCAAAGGCTGCTCCCCCTGTATAATAATAATAACAGGACACCACAGGCTGCTCCCCTGTATAATAATAATAACAGGACACCACAGGCTGCTCCCCCTGTATAATGATAATAATAATAAGAGGACACCACAGGCTGCTCCCCTGCATAATAATAATAATAATAACAGGACACCACAGGCTGCTCCCCCTGTATAATAATAATAACAGAACACCACAGGCTGCTCCCCTGTATAATAATAATAACAGGACACCACAGGCTGCTCCCCTGTATAATAATAATAACAGGACACCACAGGCTGCTCCCATGTATAATAATAATAATAACAGGACACCAAAGGCTGCTCCCCCTGTATAATAATAATAACAGGACACCACAGGCTGCTCCCCTGTATAATAATAATAACAGGACACCACAGGCTGCTCCCCCTGTATAATGATAATAATAATAAGAGGACACCACAGGCTGCTCCCCTGCATAATAATAATAATAACAGGACACCACAGGCTGCTCCCCCTGTATAATAATAATAACAGGACACCACAGGCTGCTCCCCTGTATAATAATAATAACAGGACACCACAGGCTGCTCCCCTGTATAATAATAATAACAGGACACCACAGGCTGCTCCCCCTGCATAATACGGGTCACACTATTACCGGCTTCCGAATGTCTCCTCTGTCCCTCACTTACCCGGATGCAGAGATGCAAGACACGCCCTATTCTGTTCTTTGGAGCACAACAATCTAGACAGGTGGAACGCACAGAAAGGAAGTCAGGTGGACCGCAGACCGGAAGTCAGGTGGAACTTACAGACTGAATGGTATGTGGACCGCAGACCGGAAGTTAGGTGGAACGCACAGACAGGAAGTAGGCTGTGTAATAGGTTCTTTGTGGCGGGAAGCGGTGACTGTCGCGGTGAGCACCCATACAGGTAGCTAGTGACACCTGATCTAATATATATCTAACATAGATACACAGAGAGCTCACATACATGACACACACATGGTGTACCCCCCCATCACAGCCATTACCCAGCTCCTAAATGTATATACATCAATTATATCCTATTATTTCATAGATACCCCTGTACAGCTGCCCTTATCCCCTCCTTTATACCCCTGTACAGCTGCTCTTATCCCCTCCTTTATATTCCTGTACAGCTGCTCTTATCCCCTCTATATACCTATACCTGTACTGCTGCCCTTATCCCCTCCTCTATACACCTATAATGCTGCCCTTATCCCCTCCTCTATACACCTATAATGCTGCCCTTATCCCCTCCTCTATACCCCTGTACTGCTGCCCTTATCCCCTCCTCTATACACCTATAATGCTGCCCTTATCCCCTCTATACCCCTGTACTGCTGCCCTTATTCCCTCCTCTATACACCTATACTGCTGCCCTTATCCCCTCTTCTATTCCCCTGTACTACTGCCGTTATTCCCTCCTTTATATCCCTGTACTGCTGCCGTTATTCCCTCCTCTATACCCCTGTACTGCTGCCCTTATCCACTTCTCTATTCTGCTGCCCTTATCCCTCCTCTATATCCCTGTACTGCTGCCGTTATTCCCTCCTCTATACCCCTGTACTGCTGCCCTTATCCACTTCTCTATTCTGCTGTCCTTATCCCTCCTCTATACACCTGTACTGCTGCCCTTATCCCTCCTCTATACCCCTGTACTGCTGCCCTTATCCCCTCCTCTATACCCCTGTACTGCTGCCCTTATCCCCTCCTCTATACCCCTGTACTGCTGCCCTTATCCCCTCCTCTATACCCCTGTACTGCTGCCCTTATCCCTCCTCTATACCTCTGTACTGCTGCCCTTATCCCCTCCTCTATACCCCTGTACTGCTGCCCTTATCCCCTCTATTCCCCTGTACTGCTGCCCTTATCCCCTCCTCTATTCCCCTGTACTGCTGCCCTTATCCCCTCCTTTATATCCCTGTACTGCTGCACTTATCCCCTCCTCTAGATACCTGTACTGCTGCACTTATCCCCTCCTCTAGATATCTGTACTGCTGTCCTTATCCCCTCCTCTATACCCCTATACTGCTACCCTTATCCCCTCCTCCATACCCCTGTACTACTGTCATTATCCCCTCCTCTATACCCCTGTACTGCTACCCTTATCCCCTCCTCTATACCCCTGTACTACTGGCCTTATTCCCTCCTCTATACCCCTATACTGCTGCACTTATCCCCTCCTCTATACCAGTGTACTGCTGTCCTTATCCCCTCCTCTATACCCCTGTACTGCTGTCCTTATCCCCTCCTCTATAGGCTTGTACTGCTGCCCTTATCCCCTCCTCTATATTTCTGTACTGCTGCACTTATCCTCTCCTCTATATACCTGTACTGCTGCCCTTATCCCTCCTCTATACCCCTGTACTACTGCCCTAATTCCTCCTCTATACCCCTTTACTGCTGCCCTTATCCCCTCTATATCCCTATACTGCTGCCCTTATCCCCTCCTTTACATTCCTGTACTGCTGCCCTTATCCCCTCCTCTATACCTGTGTACTGCTGCCCTTATCCCCTCCTCTATACCCCTGTACTACTGCCCTTATTCCCTCCTCTATACCACTTTACTACTGTCCTTATCCCCTCCCCTATACTGCTACCCTTATCCCCTCCTCTATACCCCTGTACTACTGGCCTTATTCCCTCCTCTATACCCCTATACTGCGGCCCTTATACCCTCCTCTATACCAGTGTACTGCTGCCCTAATCCCTCCTCTATACCCCTGTACTGCTGCCCTTATCCTCCCCTCTATACACCTGTACTGCTGCCCTTATCCCCTCCTCTATACCCCTGTACTGCTGCCCTTATCCCCTCCTTTATATCCCTGTACTGCTGCACTTATCCCCTCCTCTATATACCTGTACTGCTGTCCTTATCCCCTCCTCTATACCCCTATACTGCTACCCTTATCCCTCCTCTATATAGCTGTACTGCTGCCCTTATCCCCTCCTCTATATCCCTGTACTGCTGCCCTTATCCCCTCCTCTATACACCTGTACTGCTGCCCTTATCCCCTCCTCTATACCCCTGTACTGCTGCCCTTATCCCCTCCTTTATATCCCTGTACTGCTGCACTTATCCCCTCCTCTATATACCTGTACTGCTGTCCTTATCCCCTCCTCTATACCCCTATACTGCTACCCTTATCCCTCCTCTATATAGCTGTACTGCTGCCCTTATCCCCTCCTCTATATCCCTGTACTGCTGCCCTTATCCCCTCCTCTATATCCCTGTACTGCTGCCCTTATCCCCTCCTCTATATACCTGTACTGCTGCCCTTATCCCCTCCTCTATACTGCTGCCCTTATTCCTTCCTCTATACCCCTGAAAATTTTTCTCCATCTCAGGCCTCTAGAAAAAAAAAATGGTAAATCACTATTCTTGCCTACAAATGTGAGGATTTATTTCAGAACCTCTTTTTTTGCCAAATTACGCGACTTACGAATATTTTTGGGGGCATTTTATCATTAGGGGTGTTGTCCAAAGGGTTCTGAAAGAAATCCCCACATTTTTAGGCAAGAATATGGATTTTCCATTTTTTTGTTCTCCAGGTCTGAGATGGAGAAAACTTTTCGCCTGTTTCTCACTATAACTGTGCGATAAATTATTATTTATTATAAAAATGTAATATAAAAATCGTCGATAATCGGCCGATAATATCGCCGCCATTCGAATATGGCCCATAGTATTAGCGTCTCAGTCCTCTCGTCAGCACAGCTTATTAGTGTGTGACTGCCTTTAGTGAAGAAATTAGACACAAAGCTCCTTCAGCTGCTCTTATCGGAGTCGGTACATCCACTATGTCAGCAAGTAGCTGCGAATTGTGCTCTTCTAAACTTACAGGATGCTTCCAGTCATCAGCGCTTGTTGAATGGCGGTCTGTAAAGCGAGAAAGCGTTCGTGCAGCGCCACAAGCGAGTCCCGCCTAGTTTTGCAATCTACTATCAGTGCTCATTCTGTACCTTCGTACGTTGACAAATTGTGAGGGAGACCTTTTGAAGATAAGAGCAATATTTTGAATCTTTTTGACAAGTTCATGTATGTTTCGCTCATAAGATAGGTGAGAGATATTATCATTCGAGGCTGAAAGGAAGGCTAAGCCCATGTCCATGTTTTTTACACTAACAGACGTTTAAATCAAACAGTAAATACGGCTGGTACGGTAACGGGCAATGCGAAGGCTGCCTCAGTCCTCCCTCGCAGTCCTGACTTCTGTCCTGACAAGTCCTCCTGTGGTGCTGCTGCAAGGTTGCAGCAGCGAGAAATACAACTGTCCTCAGGACCCCCACACTCCCACTCTGACTGTCTTTCAGTCTCTCTCCTCTCCCTACTACTGTCTACTGCAGACTCCAGTGACCAATCTCTCCTTTCCCGCCAGCTGATGTCTATCCTCGCCCCCTGCAATGAGCGGCAGTTGGGCAGCATATGAGTCGCACACATGCAGCATCCGAAATTTTGCGCTCGCGGATGTGGTCACTGAGACTACAGACAGTCACTGTGAGTAACTGTCTCAGTGACCACGAGAATCCCGGTTATACAAGGGTTTTGGTGCAGAAAATCCCAGGGACTGTGGGCATCTAAAACTGTCCGGAATTGGATTCCCTGACTATAGTACTGTATATCAGATATATTATATTGCTAACAGTATGTTGTGTTTTTTTCTATTGCTAACATGTAGACAGCGGAAGCTGCAGGAGGAATATTATATACTCCCATATATATATATATATATATATATATATATATATATACTTCTCTGAAAAAAGCGGCACTCCCAGACTTCAAACAATATGAGTGTTTACTGCATCAAAGCTTCAACGTTTCGGGGTCATCCCCCTTCATCAGGATACAGTTACAAAGTGAATTACAAACATTTTATACTCACAAACAGTGACGGTGAATCCCCACAGCGCGCCATCCAGGTATCCGGCGTCCAACTTCCGGTTTTCGGCTGTGACGTCATGCCGGAAGTGACGCTTAGCCGGGTCCACGGAATGGCCTTGCTGCTGGGAGTGATAGTTAACAGTGATTGAGACAGTGTTAGTTGTCCACAAAACATGTAGACCACACAATAAAATATTTAAGTTAGTATCAAACAGATATACACACAATACAAACTAATATAGACAGTTCTTCTATCCAATCCCTTGAATCTCAATATTTAACAATACTAAAACATTATTAACCCTATGTTTATACAATTGTGGGTCTGTTGTAATTATGGGCCCTTTTAGTAATTTCATGACTTTGTCTAGAAAATCTGTTAACCCATGGTACTACCCTTGAATCTATATCAGTTTTCTTTTTTTCTTGTAATAATGCCGCCCTGTCAATATTAGTGGCTTTCTTTTTTGATTCCTCAATTAATTCTCTCGGGTGACCCCTATCTAAAAACTTGTTCGTCATAATTTCCAGTTGTCTGTATCTCTTTCATCCGGTTCATTATTGATACGACAGACCCTAAGAAACTGTGAATAGGGTAGACTAGATATTGTCGATTTTGGATGACAGCTATCCAATTTTAATAATGTGTTACGATCTGTGCTTTTTACATGCAATTTAGTATAAATCTTGTTTTTCTGTATACTTAAATTGACATCCCAAAAATTGACATTATCATTACTGACTGTCATGGTTAGTTTTACCGGACTTAGGGATAAATTGTGCCGTTCAATAAGTGATTGCAAAGCATCAATAGTTCCTGTCCATAACAGTAAAAGATCGTCAATGTAGCGCCAGTATTTAAAGACACATTGACTGATTTCAATTGAGTCAAAAAATAACTTTTTCTCAATTAGGAACATATATGCATTCGCAAAAACCGGAGCAGCACAAGATCCCATTGCGCAACCTGACTTTTGTAAGTAGAATTTTCCATCATAAACAAAATAATGATGTGTTAAAGTAAACAATAATAATTTAAGGAGAAACTCTATATCTGGACCTTCATATAAAGTATTGTTCTCAATCAATAGACGTACTGCCTCCACCCCGGCTTCATGTGGAATGCAGGTATAGAGGCTTACCACGTCTATACTTGCCAAAACATGATCATTAGGTGTGGAATTAATCTGTGATAAATCTCGTAACAATGTGGACGTGTCTTTGAGATGTGCGAACGTATTGGTTATACATGGTTGCAAAAAAACGTCAATATAAATCGCCAACGGCTCACATAGGGAACCCCTGGCCGAGATAATGGGCCTACCAGGGGGTCTTACCATGTCTTTGTGTATTTTTGGGATAATATAAAAAAGCGGAGCCTTGGGATATTCTACCTCTAATGCCTTCCGCAAATCTGTTATGATTTTATCCGATACTGCCGATGATAATAAAACATGGAGTTCTTTTTTAAATTTCAATGTTGGATCTTGCTCTAACCGCATGTAAGTATCATCATCGGCCAGTAGTCGTACACATTCATCTTTATAATAGTTAATGTCCAAAACAACCACTCCACCACCCTTATCTGCCCCCCTTATAACAATGTCCCGTCTAAGGGACATATTTCTATATCCTACAGTTGCTACCCTTTGCGGGATTTCTTCCATCATTCTGGAAAAAGTCTTTATGGATGGATTAAAGGATTGGGGGTCAAACTGGGAAGAAGGACCCAATTTTTTTATTCGTGCTGGAATTTCCTGAGTCTCTGCAATCTTTTTTCCTTCTTCTTTCTTACCGAAAAAGTCTTTCAGTCTGAGCTTACGTTGTAATTTGTAATTATCTATTTTCCACTGAAAAGAATGATGTTCATTAGTGGGAATAAAGCTCAAACCCTTATTTAAGACGCTGATCTCATCTCTGGATAAAGGTGTATTAGAGAGGTTGAAGACTAGGTTCTGCGTACTCTGGGGGGCCTACTTCCTCTGCCTCTCCGATTGCCTCCCCCGTCTAGTTGGTTTGGTCTTAAACCTGCTCTTGAGCTGCGGGTATCTACTCCTAAAGGGATGGATTGATTTGCTGTAGGATGCAACTGAGGGCACTCATTATCACTGGCTGAAGTACTCGATTGTTCCATACGTCTCCAAGCCGACTGACGCATTCTCCCCCGTCCCTGTCTAGTTTCTCCTGGGGGGCGGCTAGCAGTATGCAGCCAATTATACACCCTAAGTTGCGAGTAATCCAACTGTACTTTGTGAAACTTTTCTTTTTTATAACGAATAAGTTCCTTACGATAAACATCTATCTGTGTTTTCAATTTCTCCATCCAATTAGTATCAGTATCACTGGAAAAACTATTACCATGTTCTGTTTCAAATGAAGCAATTTTTTCTTTAATACCATTTAACTCTCTAGTGGACTCTTCTATCACTAGAAGCATTAAGTCCATAGAGCACTTATTGAGGATCGATATCCATTTCGTACAGAAAGCGGCATTGTACCTCCCTATAGTCGGGGTGTTATGGACTCTAAATCCTCTAGGTATCTGCTTCATGCGGTAATATTCTGATAAAGTCATACCATGATATAAAAAATCAACCTCTCTTTTCTTCATCCTTAGTAGCTCACGAAATAAATCATCATTTGTGGCATTTTCTGTTGTTTCAAATGCGGCTCCACTATATAAAATATTGGAAGCCTCCACATCAGAAACACTAAGGACATCCTGTCTGTCACACTGTAACAGCTAACAGACAGAAAAATGACAAACAATCGTTGTCCCAATTAGCAACTGTGGCTGCCTTGTAAGATAAAGGGTATTATATTAATGTCTTCTGTTAATTGTGTGACAATCCGATAATCATAAAAACAGTGCACGTGATAAAGTGAAAGAACTCCTGAGGAGAACACAGTCCTGTTCAAATAAATGAGCTCACTTAGGTGCCTTCTGTGCTAAATGGTGACTATCACTCCCAGCAGCAAGGCCATTCCGTGGACCCGGCTAAGCGTCACTTCCGGCATGACGTCACAGTCGAAAACCGGAAGTTGGACGCCGGATACCTGGATGGCGCGCTGTGGGGATTCACCATCACTGTTTGTGAGTATAAAATGTTTGTAATTCACTTTGTAACTGTATCCTGATGAAGGGGGATGACCCCGAAACGTTGAAGCTTTGATGCAGTAAACACTCATATTGTTTGAAGTCTGGGAGTGCCGCTTTTTTCGGAGAAGTGCATTGGAGGGGTATATACCCCAGGGTTGAGCACCCCAGCGGGACATGTTTTTAAGCTCTGAATTTCTTTGAGTGCCGGTGACCAAGTTTGTGTATATGTGTATATATATATATATATATATATATATAGTCAGGTGCATAAATATTGGGACAATGACAGAATTCTCATATTTTGGCCTCTATTCACCACCACAATATTTATGCACCTGCCTGTATGTATATATATATATATATATATATATATAGCTAGCAAGTATAAATGTGCTATTTATATAAAATAGTACTTCATGTATATTTAGTGTTCATACTAGCTCCGGTGCGAGGCAGGGCGCTGGAGCTAGAGAGGGCACGATCTTGCGCGCGCCTTCGGCGCGCGGTCATTGAAAAGGGGGCTTGTCTATAAGACGCGTCCCCTTTTCGGCACTCTTGGGGGCGTTCCCGGCACTTACGGACACGCCGGGCAGCCCCCAAGCCCTGCAGACAGTGAGAATAGATGCCGGGCGCATGCGCCCGGCGTCTATTCTTTGGCGGTGACCGGGTCACCGCACATTTCTTCACCCGCAGGACACTGCCACCCGCGGGTGAAGACGGCTCCCGCAGGCTGTTAGGGCAGGGCGCTTTTTGCCTTCCAGAAGGAGGGCAGGGCGCCGCGCCTCCGCTAAAACAGCCTAGCGGGGACGCTATATATTATGCACTATTAACTCCTATTAAATAAATACAGATTAAGATTCATTTTTATTAAACATTTCCCCCAATACACAGGATTACACAGTAGTGAAGAGGACATCCTGTGAGTGTGAGCAGGACCCAGAGCCCCATCATGGTGCCTCCACCTCACTGATACATAATGAGCAGAAGATCCTGGAGCTCACAAATAAGATAATTCAGCTGCTGACTGGAGAGGTGACTGCTGGGAATGGGACATTATACAGTAACACCGGGGGATGTGTCTGGGTGATGACTGGACAGGTGACTGCTGGGAATGGGACATTATACAGTAACACCAGGGGATGTGTCTGGGTGATGACTGGAGAGGTGACTGCTGGGAATGGGACATTATACGGTAACACCAGGGGATGTGTCTGGGTGATGACTGGAGAGGTGACTGCTGGGAATGGGACATTATACAGTAACATCAGGGGATGTGTCTGGATGATGACTGGAGAGGTGACTGCTGGGAATGGGACATTATACAGTAACATCGGGGGATGTGTCTGGGTGATGACTGGAGAGGTGACTGCTGGGAATGGGACATTATACAGTAACATCGGGGGATGTGTCTGGGTGATGACTGGAGAGGTGACTGCTGGGAATGGGACATTATACAGTAACACCGGGGGATGTGTCTGGGTGATGACTGGAGAGGTGACTGCTGGGAATGGGACATTATACAGTAACATCGGGGGATGTGTCTGGGTGATGACTGGAGAGGTGACTGCTGGGAATGGGACATTATACAGTAACACCGGGGGATGTGTCTGGGTGATGACTGGAGAGGTGACTGCTGGGAATGGGACATTATACAGTAACACCGGGGGATGTCTGGGTGATGACTGGAGAGGTGACTGCTGGAAATGGGACATTATACAGTAACATCGGGGGATGTGTCTGGGTGATGACTGGAGAGGTGACTGCTGGGAATGGGACATTATACAGTAACACCGGGGGATGTGTCTGTGTGATGACTGGAGAGGTGACTGCTGGGAATGGGACATTATACAGTAACACCGGGGGATGTGTCTGGGTGATGACTGGAGAGAAGACTGCTGGGAATGGGACATTACACAGTAACACCGGGGGATGTGTCTGGGTGATGACTGGAGAGGTGACTGCTGGGAATGGGACATTATACAGTAACACCGGGGGATGTGTCTGGGTGGTGACTGCTGGGAACACCAGGGGATGTGTCTGGGTGATGACTGCTGGGAATGGGACATTATACAGTAACACCGGGGGATGTGTCTGGGTGATGACTGGAGAGGTGACTGCTGGGAATGGGACATTATACAGTAACACCAGGGGATGTGTCTGGGTGATGACTGGAGAGGTGACTGCTGGGAAGGGGACATTATACAGTAACACCAGGGGATGTGTCTGGGTGATGACTGGAGAGGTGACTGCTGGGAAGGGGACATTATACAGTAACACCGGGGGATGTGTCTGGGTGATGACTGGAGAGGTGACTGCTGGGAATGGGACATTATACAGTAACACCGGGGGATGTGTCTGGGTGATGACTGGAGAGGTGACTGCTGGGAATGGGACATTATACAGTAACACCAGGGGATGGAGAGGTGACTGCTGGGAATGGGGCATTATACAGTAACACCAGGGGAATGTGTCTGGGTGATGACTGGAGAGGTGACTGCTGGGAATGGGACATTATACAGTAACACCGGGGAATGTGTCTGGGTGATGACTGGAGAGGTGACTGCTGGGAATGGGACATTATACAGTAACACCGGGGGATGTGTCTGGGTGATGACTGGAGAGTTGACTGCTGGGAATGGGACATTATACAGTAACACCGGGGGATGTGTCTGGGTGATGACTGGAGAGGTGACTGCTGGGAATGGGACATTATACAGTAACACCGGGGGATGTGTCTGGGTGATGACTGGAGAGGTGACTGCTGGGAATGGGACATTATACAGTAACACCGGGGGATGTGTCTGGGTGATGACTGGAGAGGTGACAGCTGGGAATGGGACATTATACAGTAACACCGGGGGATGTGTCTGGGTGATGACTGGAGAGGTGACTGCTGGGAATGGGACATTATACAGTAACACCGGGGGATGTGTCTGGGTGATGACTGGAGAGGTGACTGCTGGGAATGGGGCATTATACAGTAACACAGGGGGATGTGTCTGGGTGATGACTGGAGAGGTGACTGCTGGGAATGGGGCATTATACAGTAACACCGGGGGATGTGTCTGGGTGATGACTGGAGAGGTGACTGCTGGGAATGGGGCATTATACAGTAACACCGGGGGATGTGTCTGGGTGATGACTGGAGAGGTGACTGCTGGGAATGGGGCATTATACAGTAACACCGGGGGATGTGTCTGGGTGATGACTGGAGAGGTGACTGCCGGGAATGGGACATTATACAGTAACACCGGGGGATGTGTCTGGGTGATGACTGGAGAGGTGACTGCCGGGAATGGGACATTATACAGTAACACCGGGGGATGTGTCTGGGTGATGACTGGAGAGGTGACTGCCGGGAATGGGACATTATACAGTAACACCGGGGGATGTGTCTGGGTGATGACTGGAGAGGTGACTGCCGGGAATGGGACATTATACAGTAACACCGGGGGATGTGTCTGGGTGATGACTGGAGAGGTGACTGCCGGGAATGGGACATTATACAGTAACACCGGGGGATGTGTCTGGGTGATGACTGGAGAGGTGACTGCCGGGAATGGGACATTATACAGTAACACCGGGGGATGTGTCTGGGTGATGACTGGAGAGGTGACTGCCGGGAATGGGACATTATACAGTAACACCGGGGGATGTGTCTGGGTGATGACTGGAGAGGTGACTGCCGGGAATGGGACATTATACAGTAACACCGGGGGACGTGTCTGGGTGATGACTGGAGAGGTGACTGCCGGGAATGGGACATTATACAGTAACACCGGGGGACGTGTCTGGGTGATGACTGGAGAGGTGACTGCCGGGAATGGGACATTATACAGTAACACCGGGGGACGTGTCTGGGTGATGACTGGAGAGGTGACTGCCGGGAATGGGACATTATACAGTAACACCAGGGGACGTGTCTCGGTGATGACTGGAGAGGTGACTGCCGGGAATGGGACATTATACAGTAACACCAGGGGACGTGTCTGGGTGATGACTGGAGAGGTGACTGCCGGGAATGGGACATTATACAGTAACACCAGGGGACGTGTCTGGGTGATGACTGGAGAGGTGACTGCCGGGAATGGGACATTATACAGTAACACCAGGGGACGTGTCTGGGTGATGACTGGAGAGGTGACTGCCGGGAATGGGACATTATAAAGTAACACCAGGGGACGTGTCTGGGTGATGACTGGAGAGGTGACTGCCGGGAATTTGACACTGTACAGTAACACCAGGGGACGTGTCTGGGTGATGACTGGAGAGGTGACTGCTGGGAATGGGACATGATACAGTAACACCGGGGGATGTGTCTGGGTGATGACTGGAGAGGTGACTTCTGGGAATGGGACATTATACAGTAACACCGGGGGATGTGTCTGGATGATGACTGGAGAGGTGACTGCTAGGAAGCGGACATTATACAGTAACACCAGGGGATGTGTCCGGGTGATGACTGGAGAGGTGACTGCTGGGAATGGGACATTATACAGTAACACCAGGGGATGTGTCTGGATGATGACTGGAGAGGTGACTGTTGGGAAGGGGAGATTATACAGTAACACCGGGGGATGTGTCTGGGTGATGACTGGAGAGGTGACTGCTGGGAATGGGACATTATACAGTAACACCAGGGGATGTGTCTGGATGATGACTGGAGAGGTGACTGCTGGGAATGGGACATTATACAGTAACACCGGGGGATGTGTCTGGGTGATGACTGGAGAGGTGACTGCTGGGAATGGGACATTATACAGTAACACCAGGGGATGTGTCTGGGTGATGACTGGAGAGGTGACTGCTGGGAATGGGACATTATACAGTAACACCAGGGGATGTGTCTGGGTGATGACTGGAGAGGTGACTGCTGGGAATGGGACATTATACAGTAACACCAGGGGATGTGTCTGGGTGATGACTGGAGTGGTGACTGCTGGGAATGGGACGTTATACAGTAACACCAGGGGATGTGTCTGGGTGATGACTGGAGTGGTGACTGCTGGGAATGGGACGTTATACAGTAACACCAGGAGATGTGTCTGGGTGATGACTGGAGAGGTGACTGCCTGGAATGGGACATTATACAGTAACACCAGGGGATGTGTCTGGGTTATGACTGGAGAGGTGACTTCTGGGAATAGGACATTATACAGTAACACCAGGGGATGTGTCTGGGTGATGACTGGAGAGGTGACTGCTGGGAATGGGACATTATACAGTAACACAGGGGATGTGTCTGGGTGATGACTGGAGAGGTGACTGCTGGGAATGGGACATTATACAGTAACACCAGGGGATGTGTCTGGGTGATGACTGTCATTGTGTGTGTCAGGTTCCTATAAGGTGTGAGGATGTCACTGTCTATGTCTCCATGCAGGAGGGGGAGTATATAGAGGAACACAGGGGTCTGTACAAGGACGTGTTGATGGAGAATCACCGGCCCCTCACATCACTGGGTAAGAGGAGACTGTCATTTATTGTACAGGGGAGAGCAGGTATGGATACCCCTATATACACACATCATCTGATAATTACATATATACAATGTACTCAGTCACTGTGTGTCTCCTACAGTTGGACCCAGTAACAGAAATACCCCAGAGAGATGTCCCTGTCCTCTTTATTCCCAGGATTGTACAGAGGAGAATCACAGGACCCCACAGGAGTATCAGGTAGTTGGGATTTAGGGTCTCATAAATATACTGTCACTATGGGGGCAAATTAATTCAACGCGATGTTGAATAGCTGCGGGAGGGAGCTCTCGCAGCTATTCAATTCACCGCGCTGCCTGGGCGTGCTTCGGATTTCTTCTCGCACCCCCCTGGGGATTTGAGGAGGAATCCAACCAAAGTGCCGGGTGCGCAGTTTTTTTTTCTGCTTAGCGTGGCGCTAACAGCCGCACGCCCAGCAGTTTGTTCAGAGAATGCCGGTTAACACGAATACAAAAAATGCTATTACTTGGTGCGCTAATCAATGCTGCCTAAACACCCTGAAACATACGAGCTTCACCAATACTCATAAATAAATAGCATATATCCAAAAAATAGTGACTGGTGCTTTGAACTCACAGCCGTAAACTTGCATCAACAACTCTTATGGGTATTTTTGATCTCTCCCCCTTTAGATATATGAAATAATGATTTGGGGTTTCCACCTATACATCACACTCACGATTTCCTCCTTAGGGTAATAGACATATCTCAAGTTCTTGAAGGATTTCTCCGACACTTTGTTTGATTAACTCTCACTTTAATGGCTCCCATACAAAAAGAGTTAAAAAATAATCTTATTCAAACAGCATACAATTCCCAAAAGGGATTCCAAAAAGAAGAGTTTAAACCAATGATGTCCCCACCGGATAGGGATAAATCTTACTGGACCTTCAGATGTTAGGGATCCCAAATAAAGTCCAAAGTATGACAGTTCTCCTTCCTCAGTGGGTAAAAATCACAAAATAGTATAAGCCAGTAATCCCCACCAACACATTTCGACCCACCAAACAGGGTCTTTTTCAAGGTGTGAGGGATATCTAGCTCAATTCCCTTATATACCCTGCTAATTACCCTCATACACTAATTAACCTATCCCTATTACCAAATAACCCTGCCACATGGATAACACATTAACAAATGCTATTAACAATCAAACAGTATTGGTCCATGCATATTGAAGGGTCCCACTATTCCCCGATTTACTCCGGCGATGTGGCCGGAAGTGACATCATCCTCGGGGTCCCGCACGGTCGCATGTTTATCATGCACTTCCGGATCGTGACGTCATACCGTAAGTGACATTCCGCTCTGTATCCTATTCCAACCTTACACCGGATGTCACGCGGCTGCCATTTTGTAGGAGTCCAATGTCTTGAAATTAAGACAACCATGTTGTTGTGAGCTAAAATCGCATGCACTTCCGGATCGTGACATCATCCCGGAAGTGACATTCCGCTCTATCTCATGTTCCAACCCTATACCGGATATCACACAGCGGCCATTTTGTAGAAGTCCAATGTCTTAAATTTAAGACAGCCATGTTGTTGTGGGCTAAAATCGCTATTGAAAATAACATATAAAATTACATATAAGATAGATTAATAGTATATCCAATAAAATACTAAAACATATAAACCTGTTAAAATATCTTTTAAAGAAACCATTTAAGCTCGAAATCATTGTTCAAACCATTGGGTATCAAAGTATCAAACACATAAATGAGCTTTATTTCAGTCTTAGCAATCTTGCTCGTTCAATTATTGCACCTTTGCCTATGTTTGACCTGTTTTATACCAATGAAATTTTTAATCCCATCGGTTGTACAATTATGATCTTTTTTACAATGACTTGACAGGGAGTGTGTTTCCAAACCTTCTTACATTCCTAAGGTGTTCTCCTATCCTTACTTTCAGGGGTCTTGTAGTTCTACCTATATAATACTTGCCACATCCACATTCTATTGCGTAAATGATATTTATCGTGTGGCATGTAATGAATCCTTAATTTCATACCTATGGCCATTAATGACGACCTCCTCATATTTATTTACGCCGGTCGTTCCCTTTATGATTCTGCATCCAATGCAAGAACCACATCTGTGGAAACCTTTTCTTAAAATTCTCCCTGTTTCTATTTTACTTAAATGGGCACTATTCACCAAACTATTCCTCAGATTGGATGCCCTTCTATATATAACAGTCGGTTTGATACAGAGCGGAATGTCACTTCCGGTATAACGTCACGTTCTTGAAGTGCATGATAAACATGCGACCGTGCGGGACCCCGAGGATGATGTCACTTCCGGCCACAACGCCGGAATAAAGCGGGAAATAGCGGGACCCTTCAATATGCATGGACCGATACTGTTTGATTGTTAATAGCATTTGTTAATGTGCTATCCATGTTGCAGGGTTATTTGGTAATAGGGATAGGTTAATTAGTGTATGAGGGTAATTAGCAGGGTATATAAGGGAACTGAGCTAGATATCCCTCACACCTTGAAAAAGACCCTGTTTGGTGGGTCGAAACGCGTTGGTGGGGATTACTGGCTTATACTATTTTGTGATTTTTACCCACTGAGGAAGGAGAACTGTCATACTTTGGACTTTATTTGGGATCCCTAACATCTGAAGGTCCAGTAAGATTTATCTCTATCCAGTGGAGACATCATTGGTTTAAACTCTTCTTTTTGGAATCCCTTTTGGGAATTGTATGCTGTTTGAATAAGATTATTTTTTAACTCTTTTTGTATGGGAGCCATTAAAGTGAGAGTTAATCAAGCAAAGTGTCGGAGAAATCCTTCAAGAACTTGAGATACGTCTATTACCCTAAGGAGGAAATCGTGAGTGTGATGTATAGGGGGAAACACCGAATCATTATTTCATATATCTAAAGGGGGAGAGATCAAAAATACCCTTAAAAGTTGTTGATGCAAGTTTATGGCTGTGAGTCTAATGAGTGGGGGCATCCCCAATAACATCCACAATTTAGACTCGGATCAATTTTGTCATTTATTATTGATATATGCTAAACAGGATTACACTATTGTATGTTGTTCTTCTCTTTTTCATATGCCTATCTGAAATAATCCGGTGGAAGCAAAGGATTATCATAATTAGGGGAGTATTTTACCTTAATTTCTTTTGTTCATAGCACCATAACACCTGTCACTATTTTTTGGATAAATGCCGGTTAACACGCCTTAACACCCATGTTAAGGTGCGATAACCGGCATTCTCTTGTGTCTCTCTTATACACGGATATACTGTCTAGTGTTTGAAATTGGAAATATATTAAAGTATTATTTTGTGTGTTAATTAGGGAGAACATATGACTGATATAAAGGCAGAAGATATAGAGAGTGAACAAGAGACGTATGTGACTGATATGAAGGCAGAAGATACAATGGGAGAAGAAAACACGTATGTGACTGATAATAAGGCAGAAGATATAGAGGGAGAAGAAGAGACGTATGTGAGTGATATGAAGGCAAAAGATATGGAGGGAGAAGAAGAGACGTATGTGACTGATATAAAGGCAGAAGATACAGAGGGAGAAGATGAGACATATGTGACTGATATAAAGGCAGAAGATACAGAGGGAGAAGAAAAGACTTATGTGACTGATATGAAGGTAGAAGATATAGAGGGAGAAGAAGAGACGTATGTGAGGGGTGATCAGCAGTGTAAGGAGGAGGAAATCCCTACGGATATCAGTACAGGTGAGTAATAAACACTTACTACCACTGTCCTGTATAATATAACTTCATGGGTTTCATTTTGCTACATATGTGTGCACATGGGGTGCATGGATAGATAGCACAGGGTGCTTATACCAGGGATTGACAAATCCTGGGGTTCAGGTCGCTATGGCGACCAGATTATCCTCGGTGGGAGGCGGCAGATTCTCGTCAGCCCCAGTGGAGATTTGTGGGCGTGACTGTACTGTGGAGGCCATATCACTTTAGAGTGCATGTAGTGAACACCACCAATTCTGCTGTGCTGACTGAAGTAAGAGGGTCTATGCATGGTCAGGGTAGAGGCTTCGGAAGGGATAGCCGAGTAATGACATGGGTGCGCAGTGGGAGTTTCCCCGGGTTAGCTAATGAGTGGTGTGACAGCAGGGGGTGGTTTGCCCGGGGTTAGCCGAGCAGTGGTTTGGCTACAGGCAGTGGCTTACCTGAGGGCAAACCAGTCCCCGGTTCTGCTGTGCTGACTGTCCGTTGCAGTGCTGACTCTCCATTCTCCAACTCTCCTTTAAGAGGGTGTATGCATGGTCGGGATGGGGGCTTCAGAGGAAGTAGCCATGCAATGACATGGGCGCACAGTGAGGGTTTGCCCGATGGTTAGCTGAGACGTGGTAAGACCGCGGGGTTGGTTTGCCTTTGGGTAGCCACGCAGTGGTTGGTCGCAGGGTGTGGTTAGCCCGGGGGCAGCCGAGCAGTGGTTGACCACGGGGTTGGTTCGTCTGGGGGTAGTCAAGCAGTGGATTGGCGCGGCTCTTAAACTTTTAAGCTAGCTCCTAGACTTTACAAAAAATTGGTGACCCCTGGAGTATACAGATGTGTCCTCAGTCACCCATCCTTTTTGTGCCATGTGGCATGACTTAGATGTTCCACCATGGATAGTGATTCTTGGAGTTTTGTATCTACTGTCAGGAATCATGCTTACCCTCTAGGTCGTGCTGCTCTGTCTTGGCGGGGGGCTGGCCGGGGGGTTCTTAGTGTGTGCTGTCAGCAAGCCCCCAACGTGGTGGTGGTCCCAGGGGCCCGGACCTCTGGAGGCGTTCCCTCCGGCTCTGGAAACTGGGCGCAGCTATGGCGGCTTTTGCTCGCCAAGGTACATTGTTCTTGGGTTCTCAGTGTGGTAGTTGTCTCAGGGGGCTTGGGGCTCCAGCTCCTACACTAACGGTCTTAGACATTCTGATGAATCCAACTTCAGTGTGTATTCCAAGTCTGGCTCCACTTCAGCTCTGGTCCATGTTCCAAGTTCAACTCCATTTCAGTTCCATTGTGTATTCCAAGTACCGGTTACATTCCGACCAGTATATGTTCCAAGTCTGGTTCCATTCTGACCTCATTGCTAAATCCAATGTCCAGTACTCCAGCTCCATTGTGTGTTTCAAGTTCAGTTCCAGGCTGGGTCCACTGATCATATAATACTGTCCTGCTGCATACCATATTATTTATTACATCTATGAAGAAGAGTTCCATACGACCATCTTTACTCTAAACTTCTCAAATCATCAGCGAGCTTGTATCCAGCTAACTTCTGGGCAAACCAGAGTCCTTAGCGTCAACGTTGCTGTTCCCAAAGTCGCTTAAAGTCTTCTGGGTGCTCAGGATTAGCACTTTTGTTATAGTCGGGTTGGTGTAACGTCACACGTAGAGCACAATGATGCGCGGCTTCCTGGTATCAGCCCTCTGCCTTTTGCCCCGGTTAACGGCTGATTCTCACACAGCTGCTGCATGAAACGCCAGCAGCAGCATTGTCCAGGGTACTCAAGCAAAATACTATTGTCGCAATCGGTGTGTGAATAAGATGCACATTCGGTACAAAATTGTGTGTTGGGATGTTTGGTGCAGCTTAGTTGCATTTTCTGTGGCACTCCAAATGGGGATATCAGATGTTATTTGGGAATAAGTTATTGAGGACACACCTCTATACAGCCCACGTCTTCTCTGCTTCCAAGGATCAAGCAGGGCTGGACCGAGACTAAAAATAGGCCCTGGTATTTAAAGCTCACAGGCCCACCTCACGTCATCATCTGAACACAGAGGAGGACACATCTGGGCACACCAAAGCAGAGCCATAACTACACATTTTGGTGCCCTATGTACGTGAAGTGCATTGGTGCCACCATCAACAAATGAAGCAGACATAGTGCGCGCCGATAAAAACAGGTATGGTCTCGTTGGGAAGGGGCGTGAGCACACAATAGTACCTTCAATTCAAATTATGCCACACAGTAGTAGTACCCTTATATATTATGCCACACAGTAATGGCCCTTATATATTATGCCACACAGTAATGCCCCTTACTCATTATGCCACACACAGTAATGCCCCTTACACATCATGCCCCACAGTAATGTCACACAGTATTGCCCCTTACATATTATCCCACCCCCCCAGCAACTCCCCCCTGTGTCCGCCCAGCAGCCTGTATTTTTCACCTGTGTGCCTTGTGAATTTGGTGCGGGGCCGCCTGCATCAAATCCTCGAGGAAATAGCGCTGATGTAATTTTTAATCAGACGCCGGTGAATGCTGACTGGTTAAAAATTACATTGGTGCTGTTCCTCAAGAGCTGCTGCGGCTACATGCATAAGGTCCCCACCCACGGTGGCACTCTGGCTGGACCTGCCCATCTGCCATTTGCCTGAACTGCCAGATGGCCAATCCAGCCCTGAGCTGTTTGTGTGCGTAGTGACTGGGTGCGGGTGGATTGTACAATGTCACTGGCTGGTGGCTTCCTGTCCTGTATTGCTGACTTGGCAATGTCTATGCTTGGACAATGTTATTCTGCATTTTGGGTATAATTGTCCAGTGTCACTGCTCTGCATGTCCCAGTGGCTGGGTCTATGCAGCTAATGTGCTTGTGTTATATTTTAACTGTACAAGAGTCATGTTTGCAGTTGGTACATTTATCATTGATAAATTGCAATTATCATAGTTTGCAAAGAAATTTAACTGCTTATCTCCTTCATCCAATGGGGGACACTGGAACACCGGGCTATAGTGGGGAACCTGACACTTTAATACTCAAACTGTTTTGAAGCAGACTCCTCCTCTTCTCCACCCGGGCTGTCCGGTCAGTTTTCTCTAAGTGCCTGTGGGAGCCGGGTCCTTTTCTAGTTTTATTATTTTTTTGCTCTTCTGTTCCTTGCCTGGGAACACTACTCACTCGATCCTTGGATGCTGCAGTGGCATCCCTGCTTCGAGGGCCTGCCTGCAGTGTGGAAGGTCCCTGAAAGGACATACCTCCGCCACAGCAGGTGTGTATCTGGGATTCCTGGCTCTGCCTACCAGCGGGTATGGGAACCTGTATTGTGCACTGAAGGCCATTGTAGATGGTGAATAGCTATCCATTCCTACTGATGGGAGGTATATATTTTTTTTATACAAGCCACAACTGCTTCCCCATCCTCCTTCCTGGTTAGACCAAGGAGAGTGTGTAGCAGGGTGTTGAGGGAGGAGAGAGGAGCGCCAACTGACTCTTTTACTATCCGAGACGAGACTTCCTCGGGCCATCCATTGGATTAGCCCATCTCCCCTATAGTGTTTCCAGGGGGGAGTCCTTTGTTTTTTTGTAAGAACTCCTCTCGAGACCTGTCCATCCATCCGAGGGTATAGAGGGGGAGGTTCCTGCTTCAAAACCGTTTGAGTTTTTAAAGTGCCAGTTTCACCACAGCACCTACTATGCTCAAGTGTTCCCTGTGGAATGAGAAGTTCAAAAATATTACCCGTACTTAAGTCTATGTTGGCACTTTTTGGGCTGATCAAATTCCAACATCCATATCAGTCATTTTTTGTATACAGCCCCCACACAAACTATAAATTGTTTTTCCAGTTGACATTGAATTTTCTGGAAGTAGCATACTTTGTGGTTCTTGCTTCGGCATGATTCTACCTTTCCAAAAACTACAAAGAGTAGTATTCTCCATATAGAGTTTTATAATAGGATCTGCTCTCCAAACTTAGAGCACTCAATTTGTTTTTCTAGTTTGAATTAAATGCATAAAACGTGTAGGAGTAATACATTTTGCCCTAATGAGGGTGTCCAAGGGTCTGCAGGTCTCAGGATGGGAGGGATTGGTCACTTTAAGTGCCCCCATTCCCCAGCTCTTTCTTTACCCGTATGTCTGCATTGTAGGATGTCACCATGATCACCAGATAATAATTACAAAGTGGGCGCATCATATGAAAGACTGTAACCCCCCTTTTCCAAATAAGGGTGACTTTAATTTATTGAAGCCAGAATGGAGGAGATCCTCCACTATTCCTGGGTTCTGTGATGATTTCCAGAGTGTTGGGGTTATTGTCTAATGATCACGCTGATCCTCAGACAATGGGGCAGATGTTCTAAGTTCTGGAAAGTGATAAACTACCAACCAATCAGCTCCTAACTGTAATTTTTCAAACAGTCATGAAAGTTAGGAGTTGAGTGGCTGGTAGTTTATCACTTTCCAATTGATCTCTTTCCAGAGCTTAGTACATCTCCCCAATATGTATAATTCGGCACAAGAGGTCTCTCACTTTCAAATGAGGGTAACTAATGCTGTTTACATTTGCCAGATTGGAGGAGATAGGGGACTTTGAGTACCCACTTATCCCATCCTATGGGTCAGTAATATATTCTGTGTAGTGTAGTGGCATAGACCCTTCCCATTTTGGGTAGGGTGAATCAGCCAGTGAGTTAACATTTTCATTGAACGCAGACAATTTTGGAATAGATCTGTTGACTATGTTTTATTGATGTAAGTCATATTATTCATTTACTAGACTTGTCTGTTCATTAGCTAGCATTGTGCAGTCACTCACTGGTAATATATACACCTCTCCTGTTTTTCATAAAAAATTCTAACTATTCATTCAATCTTTAAACCAAAAGTGTATTTTAAAAGTATACATAATAATTATGGCACATGTCTCAAATAGTTTTTTATATTGTATTTTCTACATACACCATCACCTTAAATATGAGAATTCCCTTAATCGTTCATTCACTGGGCAGTTTACTTTAGGTATGTTTTTTGTTTTCTTCCTTTGAACTCCTTCAATGCTGAGGAAGAGTTTGACTTGTCCTTAGTACTTTTGAGGTATATGCTGAGAACAAGCCACCCTCGTCCTTAGCATTGAAGGGATAAAACCACTAAACCACTTGCACTGACTAATAGTATGAAATTGTTATTTCCAGCAGATGGATGCACATGCAGGGATCCTAAGGAGGGACATCTTGTTTTATCGACAGGTTCTAAAATACAAGATAACAACATCATACAAGATTCTTCAGGGGAAATCCCCATTACCTTAAATATACAATCAGTACTTATCAATGTGCAACCTAATCATGAGCAATGTTCTCCTGATAAATCGATCATTACTGCGCATAGTACAACTGGTACAGGTGATACAGTGCTGTCATGTTCTGAATGTGGTAAATGTTTTAAGTCCATTTTCTTTGGGAAATGCTGTACAAACAGATCACATCTTGTTAGCCATGAGATAAGTCACACAGGTGAGAAGCCATTTCCATGTTCTGAGTGTGGGAAATGTTTTACACAGAAATCACATCTTGTTACACATCTGAAAGGTCACACAGGTGAGAAACCATTTCCATGTTCTAAGTGTGGTAAATGTTTTATACAGAAGTCAGTTCTTATTAGACATGAGAGAAGTCACACAGGTGAGAAGCCATTTCCATGCTCGGAGTGTGGGAAATGTTTTTCACAGATTTCAGATCTCATTAGACATCAGAGAAGTCACACAGGTGAGAGGCCATTTTCATGTTCTGAGTGTGGGAAATGTTTTACACAGATATCAGATCTTGTTAGACATCAGAGACATCACACAGGTGAGAAGCCATTCCCATGTTCTGAGTGTGGAAAATGTTTTAAACAGGAATCACATCTTGTTAGACATGAGAGAAGTCACACAGGTAAGAAACCGTTTACATGTTCTGAGTGTGGAAAATGTTTCACACAGAAGTCCCATCTTCATAGACATCAGAGAGATCACACAGGTGAGAAGCCTTTTGTGTGCTCTGAGTGTGGGAAATGTTTTATACGCAAATCACATCTTCTTGAACACAAGATGCGTCATACAGGTGAGACACCATTTCCATGTTCTGAGTGCGGGAAATGTTTTATAAGAAAATCACATCTTATTATACATCAGACACGTCACACACATGAGAAACCATTTCCATGCCCTGAGTGTGGGAAATATTTTAGAAAGAAATCGAACCTTGTTAAACATCAGACAAATCACACAGATGAAAAAACATTTTCATGTTCTCAGTGTGGGAAATGTTTTTCACAGATTTCAACTCTTGTTAGACATGAGAGAAATCACACAGGTGACAAACCATTTCCATGTTCTGAGTGTGGGAAATGTTTTAAACAGAAATCACATCTCATTGAACATCAGAGAACTCACACAGGTGAGAAACCATTTCCATGCTCTGAGTGTGGGAAATGTTTTACACAGAAATCAAGTCTTGTTAAACATCAGAAAAGTCACACAGGGGAAAAGCCATTTCCATGTTCTCAGTGTGGAAAATGTTTTACACAGAAATCAGATCTTGTTAGACATCAAACAAAACATAAAGGAGAAAATAAATTTACTATAAGCTAACAGAAATGAATCAGGTTCTAGCAATAATCTATGTAATATATGATCTGCAGTGGGTTGGAGATGTAATTTGTGGTTTGGGATGCTTTCAAATTATGTTTTTGTACTCTGAAGGTGTGACATGGTTTATATAATCTGTTCTTTAATCTGTTCCTGTCCCACAGCAGGTCATTTACAGACCTGCAAGAAATGGCCCATGGAGCAAATGTAATATTTATTTCACCTTTATGGCTAACATTGGGTGATAGAGGCTCAGTTGGAATTAGGGAAGTTTAAATGTATATGATTAGAAGCTTAACTCCTCTCTTTCTACACCGCTGTGGTCTCCTGGAATGCTCAGTTGTATTAAAGCACGGTAAGAGTCCAGCACTGTTTACTGGGCTTCCAATTGTAGCTGAACTTATTACATTATTTATTTAACATTTCTTGTATCTTCACTGTTGTAGCAATTGGGGGAGACTCAAATCGTGCCACAAGTGGTATCTTCTCCTGGAAACCACTGGCTATCACTGACGGGCTACTTCCTGGGGAAAAAATACCTTCTCCACTCCTCCTGTAGGTCAGCAGTAATGTGCAAGTAGGCTTCCAGCACCTAAGTTCATGGACAATTAGTAGGCATGATGGGTAGGCTGATCACCTATGGATCTCTGATTTTCTTCTGGGGGTACGGTGATTGGATTTCACATCACTGCCTGGGTGAGGGGAATCGGAAGTCTGGGATGCACCATAAATTTCCTCAAGTTCAAACCAGATATTTTTTTTTACCACTGACTTCTTGGAGATAATACGGAATTGTGCCTTAAGGAAAGTCATTCATTCGGATGGTAATATCACTCCCAAAATAGCAGAAGGTTTTTGGTTTCTAATTAAATCAGAAACCAGATGGATCCTTTTGGCCCATTCTGAACCTGAAGTCCCAGAACATCCAGCTTCCAATATACAGGGTCCAGATGGAGTCATTAAGATCTGTGATGCGCAATGGCTAACAATCACTCGAGCTGCGTAAAATCGGATTCAGTCCCTATGCTTGTGACCAATACCTTTTTTTACGGTCTCCAATGTCCATATCAGATCTGCGACTGTTTGTTTCTTGAGGGGCACAGCATGGAGTCTCAGCTGAACGGCTGCGTCGACTGGCAGCCTTGTCAACAGTCCACACCTCTAGTTTTTACATATTTACCATTTTTGTCTCCAATGAGTGTAGCCTTTTGTAGGGGCAGCTTTGGAATGTTCCCCCATAGGATGAAGAATACAAAATTTTTGTATGTACACTAAAGCGTACATTGGTGGACACAAGATTCCCTCTTATTCCAATGTTTTTGTTTCTAGTGATCTCTCTCTCTTTTGTACCCCCTTTGTGCCATTTTATTGGACTTTGTTGGAAATAAATGAGTTTCACAGTAGGGTAGAAAAAAAGACTTTTAGAGAAAATTTATAAAGTGGCCAGATTCCATCTTAGTTTCTGAACCCCAGTGTCTCCCGTTGGACTCTGACAAGAGGTCAGAAAGCCTTAAGGCAAAGTAATACTAAAATGTACACAATAAACATTATAGACAGTACATTCTAAAAAATATTTTAAAAAAATTACAGTAGGAAGTTGACCATGATCCACGAAACTCGTGTCACTACACTGACTTTGGATGAGTGAAAGCCTTTTTTTTACGTATATATATATTTTATGCTATTTAAAAAATATTGTTTTAATATTTAGAATGTGCTGTCTATGATGTGTTATGTGTACACTTTAGATTTACTGTGTCTTAAGGCTCAGAAATGTATTTTAGTTACTCTACTTGATTGTACTTCTGTTATAATTCTTGAATGTTGTGTGTATAGAGATGAACACCACAATCAACAAGGCAATTTTGTAAGTATTGAATGTATATACATTTTTATAAAGCTACTGGGAAATTAGCTGCCTGGTTATGTTGTAATAACTTATTTCTCAATAAATCCAATGGTATGTACTATGTGTTTTATTATTCATTTGTATGCACAGCTCCCTATGGGTGAGTAAGACAGATATTGTAATTGTATTCAGTATCTGTGGTGCCGTGAATTAAAATCTAGAATCGTATTATGATTTCAAGGTGTGAATAAACCATTCTTAGCCATACTATATCCAGTGCCGGAGATATAACTCCTTATTTTCTGTATCTATGGTTACTTGTGTCCCCTATAGCATTTTCATGTATATGTTTAAGGTTATGTTTGTCTCTAATGATCCATGTTATACAGTGTATTGCATGTTTATAAGGACGATTCAGGATTAAAGTAATACTTTTATTATTACACTGTACCTTATTTCTGATTTCATGTTTTCATTATATTTCATTGATTTAAGTCATATGTCCCCCAGATAAATGAAATACCCATCACACTCCTTCCCCTGCAATGGTTCTAATAGTTTCCTTTATTTATTTTGTATGTTCCCGTTTTGATATCCTATTAAATTATTAATATTTCAGGTGGGTTTCTAGTTTCCGGTCTTTTTATCCGTTATTATTTATATCTTCATTATGTAATATCTGGTTAGCTGCAAGAGAGATGGGTATGGATCATAATATTTATAGTCTCACCTCCCCTGTAGTATTTTACCACTGTATACAACTAATTACACCTGATACAAATCTCTGGTTGGGATTTTCTTTTGCGGATAACCCCACAATATGTGCCACGGATCCCAGGAGAGTAATTCCATAGTCTACAAACATCCGGCAGAGCAGGAACCATTCTACTAACAACAGTCAGGTACCTGCAGCATTAGGTGAGAACCTTAGACTTGGTCTCCAAGACCATCAACATTCTTCCCCTTTGAGATGTATGCAGTGTTATTCAAATCACATTTCCAGGCTAATGTAAGTTTAGGAGGGAAGGCCAAACATCCTAAATGATGAACTTATAAATCTAGGGAAAGTAATGGATAGTACAGACTGATTAAATTGGGGTCAGATCTCTACCGAGAGAGTTACCTCAGTTTAAGTGCTGTATGTAAACCATACCTGCCTACCCTCCCGATTTGGTCGGGAGCCTCCTGACCTCCCGGTAAGGCAGGCAATCCTCCCGCAAGCTGCCGACCCCTCCTGCCCCCCCCTTGTGACACGATTCACGCTGAATTCCATCATTTTGGCCCCGCCCCCTGCTTCATAATGCCGGGATTATCGTCATTGAGTAGCGGGGGCGGGGCCAGAATGATGCGTGTGCGTGGCCATGCCCCCAATTCCGCCCACACCAGGCGGTCACGCCCCCCGGTTTTGCAGATTTGGCTGCCCCCTCCCGGAAAGGGGCAGCCAGAGTGTAAACACAGTGCTGTATATTTGTTGGGAAAAGGGTTTACAGTAAACATTAGGGGTGTAAACATTGCATAAAGCATATGGAGCATCACATAGTCCCATCTAATAGAACAAAGCAACCTTCAGTATCCACGACACTGGAGTGGATTGGAATCGGGCCTTAGTGGTATAGGGGGTTGTAGCCAGCACCATAAGCTGTAACATATTCAGTTTGAGTATCTCCTGCAGGAGGAGCTATGTGAATAGACAACACATCACAATAAGAAATAGTAATACATATGATTTTGGGGGAATATGTTACGGCTTACTTCACAGATATTAGGTATCATATGGAGAGGAAGCCATGAGATAACAAAATGGTAGACCAAAAAAGAAAAAGTAGTAACATACCTGAATTATGTAGAGCAGGGATGGCATCAAAGTAGTGACAGAGGCAATGGTGTGAGAGGGGAGAGGAGGGATAGAAGGTGGTGGAGGAAACGGGAGGTAAGACAAAAAACAGATACATTTAAGTAGCAGTAACACAAACATGAAATGTACATAGGACAAGTAGGGCGCTATGAGGACTAACTCCAACAGGGACTTCCAAACATTTAAAATAAGTAAAGTTCATGAGGAGCAGGGTGACGAGTCAAAGGAGTCGCTCCAAACCATCATGGGCAGATCAGGCAAAAAATGGTAAGGGGCGATGCCGAAGGGACTGCACTAAGCAACTGGGAGACGGTGAGGGACAGCAGAACATGGATACGGTGACAACTGACAATATACAGGCCGGGGAAATTGGAAGGTAGACAAATGTAAATGGAAGAATGTCCGTTATCCATCAGGGAAGGTTCAGAGGACAACCCTGAGGATGGTTCTGCTTCCCGTAGATAGGCTTTAGAATACGCTGCTGTGGTGAAATCCTTGTAATAGTTGCCGTCATATAAGTGTAGCCCTGCAGAATACAACAAAATGTTGGGTGAGTTAACAGATTGGTGAAAATTCCTTACACCCGTGTCAGGAGTAATCCTGAAAGATAGTTTATTACCCTCCCAATGGAGGTTACAGCATTTTCGGGATGCAGTCCATAGTATTGCCTTTAGGACATAATTGAGGCAGCGTAAGATTATGGCATGGGGTTTACCGCCGTCAGTAGCATGGGTAGATCCAATATGGTGAGCACGATCAATAACCAGATCTGTGCAGTGCTGTGGAACACCCAACAGCTCTGGTAAGGTAGTTTTGAGGAAATGATATAGAGAGGACCCTTTAAGAGACTCAGGTAACCGATTATCCTAAGGTTACTGAGTCAGGACCTGTTTTCCAGATCATCTAATTTATTCCATATTTGATGATCCTTTTGCAATCGGGCAGTGTCCGTCTTCAGAACATTAACATCTTTTCCCTTACATATTGCTCAGCAGTAATCATAGGCTGAGACAGTCGTAGCTGTGTTTGAATATCCTGCAGCGACTGAGTAAATTGGGGTATCTGTTCCAGGATTTCCTGAATGGCCCTGACCACATCAAAACAAGCTGCCATGGTCAGCATGGGGAGGAGGGGGGGTATAACATTACCTGTAGTGGAGGAGTAGAGTCCAGCTTTGAGCCAACTGTGGTGGCCATATTGGAGTCTGTGCATGTCGGAACGTGACCACTGTTCTTTAGCTGGCATCGGAGAGTTCACTCTACCAAGCCAAAAAGGGGTTTTTAGTGCCATTTCCTAAGGCCTGATTGCACTTCTGCACTTATAGGAGGGAAGTTGGCACTAAACATATAGTCCACAGACCTGGTAAGGGTTCCGGACTATAGACAGACAGTAATTAGTTAGACAATGTCTAGATAGACACCATATGTTAGACAGTTAATAGACAAGGATAAAAGTTCGACAGACAAAAGTCAGACACACTAAAGTTAGACATGTAAAAAGTTCGACAGGTACAAAAGATCGACAGGGTCACAAGTTCAACCTGAAAAAGATCGACACAAAAATGGTCGACACATTTTTATTTTTTTTTAGGATTAGGGTTAGGCACTTACCCAGACGGTTAGGGTTAGGCACCAGGAGGGAGGATTAGGCATCAAGGGGAGGTTTAGGGTGAAGATTAGGGCTAAAAAAAACAAACAGTCGACCATTTTTGTGTCGAACTTATGACCCTGTCGACCTTTTTACATGTCTAACTTTAATGTGTCTGAATTTTGTTTCTGTCTAACTTTTTTACCTGTATAACTATTGACTGTCTAACATCTGGTGTCTATCTAGACATTGTCTAACTAATTACTGTCTATCTCTTATACCACACAACCTGGTAATACCATCAAGTTTTTTTTTATTTTTAAAAAGATACCACTGTGAAAGCTACAACTGAGCAGTTTGAAGGGGATAGAGACAGCAGAGAGGACAGTTCAGCTGCTGCATCTGGTCTCTGTATGGTGGGGACACTTCAGGAGGCTGGCTGGAGAAGGTTGTGCAATCAGAAGGGGAACAGAGGAGCACAAGAGCCACGGACAGAGAGATGAAAGCACTCAAGAAGGAAATGTATGCTGACTTGTTAAATAAAACTGAAAATAATTATAGAAAACACATCTCGTCTTCCACAAATTCATGTAAAGCCTAAACATAATTGAACAAAAACAATATCTTAATATATAAAAACAAATGTCCTGACTCACTGACTCAACGCCAAGTCAAAACCCCTGGACCTAGAAACATGAACTTCGGGGAGTATATTCCTTCCAAGACCTGAGCACTAAGCAGGGATTTTTTTTTTTAATTCGACTCCTAAGGATGTGAAAAGGGGTATAATGTTTACTCTCGACCGAAGTGACAAAGTAACATGGCCCAAGTGCTGTAAGCTCATTGGGTGGAATGGCGGCTTCAGAGGTGGGGCTGCAGCTAGGTCCAATATTCAATTAGGGGGAGCCACACCAACTACCAGAGATGTTTGGCAGCAGTTGGGGTGGCAGTTGGTGTGACTTCCCTATATGAATATTGGACTGCGCTGCCGCCCCACCTCTAGAGCCACCACTAAGGACTTAACAGTGTGACTAGGTTTTTTCTTTTTAGATAATTGACTTGATTTGTATTTGGATATTGAAAACTTACCTTGATTTGGTTTGTACTATGGTACTTTAATTAGCAATTTGGATTTTGAACATGGTAGTTGAGGTTTTGAATGTTAATGGGGTGATGGTGCCTCATATCACTGTCCTCATCACAGCCTACCTGTTCCGGACCCTCTCCTATCTCATGCATGGCACTCAGCTAATGGTTAGGGAAGTGCATGAGCTACTCATGAGGCACGTGGTGAACAACTCGCCGCCACTTTCCCTCCCAGTGACTCGCCGTCACTTTCCTCCTCAGTGACTGACCATCACTTCCCCTCCCAGTGTCTCACCACCACTTTCCCTCCCAATGACTCACCACTTCCCCCAGCAGCTTACCATCACTTCCCCTCCCAGCGACTCACTGCCACTTCCCCTCCCAGTGACCAATTCCCCTCCCAGTGACTCACCACTTCTTCCCCCTGTGACTCACCACAACTTCCCCTTCCAGTGACTCGCTGCCACTTTCCCTCCCAGTGACTCACCGCCACTTTCCCTCCCAGTGACTCACTGCCACTTTCCCTCACAGTGACTCACCACCACTTCCCCTCCCAGTGACTCACTGCCACTTCCGCCCCCAATGACTTACCCCCACTTCCCCTCCCAGTGACTCACCACCACTTTCCCCCTCATTGACTTACCATCACTTCCCCTCCCAGGGACTCACCACCACTTCCCCTCCCAGTGACTCACTGTCACTTCCGCCCTCAATGACTCACCACCAATTCCCCTCCCAGTGACTCACCACTTCCCCGTGACTCACCACAACTTCCCCTTCCAGTGACTCGCTGCCACTTTCCCTCCCAGTGACTCACCGCCACTTTCCCTCCCAGTGACTCACTGCCACTTTCCCTCCCAGTGACTCACCACCACTTTCCCTCCCAGTGACTCACCACTACTTCCCCTCCTAGTGACTCACCGCCACTTTCCCTCCCAGTGACTCACCGCCACTTCCCCTCCCAGTGACTCGCCGCCACTTCCCCTCCCAGTGTCTCGCCGCCACTTCCCCTCCCAGTGACTCGCCGCCACTTCCCCTCCCAGTGACTCGCCGCCACTTCCCCTCCCAGTGACTCGCCGCCACTTCCCCTCCCAGTGACTCGCCACCACTTCCCCTCCCAGTGACTCGCCGTCACTTTCCCCCTCATTGACTTACCATCACTTCCCCTCCAAGTGACTCACTGCCACTTCCCTGCCATTATACAGTGAGTTCCCCTTGTCCATGACCCTCTTCGTCTGTCGGTTTATTAATCTGGGAACTCTCCTCATCCACGAGATAGAGAACATCGGTATGAAGTGAGGGGAACTCTTCTCCCCTGGTTCCATGGATGAAATGACTGAGGGACGTCTCTTCAGACATCACCCAATCTTTCTCCTGTATTAGATGAAGCAGATTTTTATACTTTTTGAGGTTTGTTTTATACTGAATATTGCGACAGGTCTGTGATATTGTTTCTTTATGTTGATGAACTCTGATGTTCTCATTTGTTTATCCTGCTCTCCCTTTCTGCACCCAAATGCCTTTTTTGTCTCTGTACCCCTTTTCCAGTCACACAATAAATATTTTTATGAGGCAAAAAAAATAAAATTAATTTCTAAAGACATTATGTATAGTGACTCTATTATTGCCGTGAAGGACATGTATGGGTGGGGTTTACATTAATGTACAGATTACTCTGTGACTTATTTTTTATGTTTAGTATTTTATTACAGATCGTGACATTTTAGAAATCTAATGTTCATACCTGCCAACTGTACTGCTGCCTTAATTCTGTTCTACGTGCAGTAATGAGTAGTTGTGTTTTGTTGTATGGACGGACAACTCTACTTGTGTTATCTCCAGTAGCATTCGATGTGGACTTCTCTTGTTCCGTACAGTCTGGGTGATATCTTTGAACCAGTGTTTAGTGCCCTGACCATGTTCCCTTCCATGTTCCTGATTTCAAACTGCAAGAGCCGGCAGTGGCCAATTATGCAGTTCGGTAGCATCTTACACTCGGTGAATAGGCAACATTGTAACTCAATTGCACTTGCTGCTATTTACAGTAATTCCGGCGCTCAGTAACCCGATGCCGGAATCCTGACAGGAGTGAATGCCGGCAGCAGCATCCCGACACGTGAGATCCCGGCAGGTAAGTATGACGGTTAGGCACTACGGGAAGGGTTAGGCTGCGAGAGGGGAAGGTTAGGCTGCGGGAAAGGTGGGTTAGTGACAGCTGACAGCTGGCATCCCGACTGCCAAGATCCCATACCCAACCCCTGATTACAAAAAAGTATCTGTTGCAGTTGCATCTGGGACAACAAGTTATAGAAACCCTCCTGTAGAAATCCGGCATTTCTAGCTGTTTGGGGCTGTAGAGAAAATCTCCCCCCTGTATAAGGACTTGAGTTTCATAAGACCTAGGAGGAGGCAGAGCTGATCTCAGTGGGTACCAGTTGTACCTTCCAGGAGCATGTGAGGCAGGATAGCACAATTGTTGGCACAATAAATATAATACAACCATCCCATCGTATAAATGTGCAACATGTAGTGCAGACAGTCCCAGTGTCCTCCGACTTTACATATTCATAGTATAACCCGGTTATAACAGGCAATTATTTTAGGCAAATTATTAAGGGTGGTGCTGCTGGGATGCCGGGCAGGACGCTGCAATGATGTTTTTACCGGTTTTCTGTATTGACTTATATAACCCACAAATGGTCACATTGGGGCTGACGCAGAACTGATGACATATTGAGCTGAGATTACACCGAGCGTATGCACAAAGACACTGCTGAGGTTGTGGAGAGATCGGAGACACACTATTGTGGAGAGAGCGGAAGAACACTGTATTGTTGAGAGATCAGAAGAACACTGTATTGTGGCGATAGTGGCGAAGAAACCCCCCCCCTAAAAACTGTATTGTTTCCAGTCATTAATCAGATGCAGCAGTGGATCACAGAAGCCGCCAGGGGGCATCTATTTATACAAGACGCCTCCTGCGGCATTAGCGTATTATTGCACTGTAACTGTGTACAAAGTAAAAGATAACTGAGCCAAATTAGTCTGGGGAAACTTTGCCTGTTTTCCATTTATATAAATAAAGTATTTTAATTACCGATGATCACACCTGTTATGATCACCCAAATATCTCTGTAAGATTTCAAGAGTCACGCTGATGAGGTCTTCTGCCAATAACAGCCCCCAGGTGTTTCCTTAGAGCTTAGTATGCTCACCAGTACTTAGGTTGCCACCTGGTCTTAGACTCTGGACAGTAGCTTACATGGCAATTCAGGTGATCGCTAGGTGTTATACGGCTGATGGTAAATTCAGGCAAAAGGATTGCAGAGATGTGACCTTGATGGGTGAGGTGCGACTTTGATTGCAGAGGCGCGACCTAGGTGACGATGAGGTAACAAAGACAACAGATGGTGCTGACCAAGGTGGAATAAGCCGTTAGGTTGGGGAGCAGAAGTCGCCGCTCAGGGGTGAAAGTTGCAAGTGCGGTGAGGCCGTGGACGAAAGCTTCTGCTCGAGATGGTAAAAGCAGCTGTGCTACGAGTAGATAACGGCTGTCGAAAATCGCTGCTCAAAGTGGAAAATGCAGGTGCGTGAGGCCTCAGCAGAAGCCGCTGCTCTGGTTGGTACTAGCAGCAAGACTGTGAGCAGGTAGGTGGTCAGCAGGTGTCACAACAAATAGCAGACAGCAGTCTGCAAGGTTTGGCAGAATTCCAGCAGGCAGAGATTCTAACAGGACACATATGGGAACCCAGGGTTTACACGCACGGACTAAACTTTAACCGGCAAGATGGTGTTGGTCTGGTAGGCTTATAAAAGATACTCCACCAATCAGCATGCAAAGATTAACTGATGGCCAGCTGCTGGAGTGCAGTACTCGCGTCTGTCCGGCGTCTTGGTCTCCAAGCAACTGTACGAGCCGTCCTAGTTCGGCATCTACATTGCCTGGTGACCAGGGAGATGGTCAGATCCTGTGGACTGCGACAACCGAAACCCGTGAAGGTAACAATCCGTGATGGCAGCTTGTAACAGCACCAGGGCAAGTAATTCTCTATCCTTTTGTTATGAGCCAACATATTGTACGGTTGCCAAAAGGTCCACCCGTTCCGGCAAGTGCCAAGCAGCTGATAGGGGAGGGAGTCCCTTCCCTCTTCAACTGAGGATTGGTTTACCGTATATGTATGTCTATAGAGGATATCATCTTGGCTGCAATAGACATGATGACTGAGCTGCATGGTTTAGCTGGCTTCAGTGTAAGGAATCAGTTTTCTATACCAGATACGTGTTCTCTTCTTCAGCTCCTTATAGTGCATAGCCCAGAAGCACACGGGGAACCTCCGTGTCCCCCTCCGCCTCATTGTGTACATGTCGCTTTGAACCAACGGTGTCATGTGATGAGACAGCGCTGATTCATGCATTTCTAATCAGCCAATAAAAAAAGCTTATACAAAAAGAAAACATTGATTGAATTTGAAATTCCGCAATTTAATAACTGGAATAACAGGCAGCTCAGGGAGTGGATAGTAAATGAGACCGAGTACATGGGAGTGGCCCAGGCTGGATTGCAACTGTACATGGCAATGTGGAACGCTGGGCTGGAGATCCAGGATACAACCCAAAATGGGACCATGTTACCGGACCACTAAAGGAAATCGTCAAATAGATCAAATATTTCTGACAAAGCGCACATGGGATCCAAACACACACTCACTCCTCCCCATACATTATACAGGCTATCACCTCATCACCTACTTACTCCATCTTCTTTTCTCTTTCAAATCATCTTAAAAATGACGAGCAGTGAACTTGGGAGGTAATTACAGATTTTATTTGTGTACAGTCCATAACACTTTATATCATATACATATATACACTGGTATTATTTTATCATCTGCTTATTCAACAGGATGTATTCTCATGGACATTGTTAGTCACAAAATGGCTGCCTCCGCTGTAAATGTTATAAAAACCATCCTACATTTGGTATTATGATCAGAGAAGGGATCGTGATACAAATAACATACACCATGACACATACAGGTTTATGTATGAAGCAGTAAAACGCGTGAAGTGGCCCATAAATACCAATCAGCTTTGAAGTAGCATTTATCAAGTACAGTTGAGCTGATTGGTTGCTATGGGCAACTTCTTTACTGGTCCACTTCTCCACTGCTTCATACATAAACCCCAACAGGTGAAGATGGTTTAATTGAGCTTGAAACCTAAGTGGTAGGGAAACACTAGGCACATAAAGGCAGCAGAATAAGAATTGAAGCTATTGGTTGGGATACATGTCCATTGGTACAATGGCTGTGCCAAAGTCCTGGCACCAGGCATTGGTGGATTAGACTATGTTATTAGTCCATGGCAGTTAATAACCAGTGTCAATAGGTGACCATTCAGTACATCGTAGCTGCAGTAATCAGGGGAGTGTGACTGTGTGTCTTGTCACCTATAACAGACTGCAGTGTACTTCACAGTCTTAAAAAGTCAAAATGCCTATATTTTGTGTGGGTGTATCTGCATGTGAATTGCTACGTTACAGTGTGAGCGGCTGTGACACTAACGTAGCATTTCGCATGCAGATACACCCACAGAGAATATAGACATGCCGCATATCATATTAATCAGCAGAAGCTGCTCGTGAATCCGATTCGCATAACGATAAGACGAAAGGTAAAAAGTCGCACGGAAAGATGCTCTGCACTAGAGTTGCACGACGCTCTCACATTATGTTTAACGGGACTTGTAGCGCACGGATGTAAGATGTATATGGACCTATCTGTATCTCGGGGGCAGTCAGTGGTGAAAAAAATGTCTGGTGGGGACCTGAGGTCTATGATGCATCCCAGACTTGTGATTCCTCTCACTCAGGTGGTCGAATTACCGGTCCCCTAGAGTAGCACCCACCATGGGAATATATAAGGCGAGCAGCCTGCCCATCATGCAACCTATTTGTCCAAGGGCTTGGGAGCTGGAAGACTAATCACACAACACTGATGACCTTCACGAGGAGTTGAAGAGGTATTTTCTTTCACAGTAAGTAGCCCACACAGTGGAAGCCAGTGGTTGGCTGGAGGAGATACCTCTAGCAGCACTTCTTCCGAATGATTCCAGGCTACAGCAGATATCTCATCTATCAATGGAAGCCTAGCAAAAAGTGCCTAATTCAGACAGTACTTTAAAACAACTGGAGGTTACAGGGATATAGAAAGAGGAGGAGAGGTATACAAAGAGAAGTTACATTTAAGAAGATCTGTCTAGTCTTACAGTAGGTTGATGGTACCCAATCCATCTTTGTCTGTTAACAAAAAATAAAATTATGTTATTATACCTGAAGGTTACAGTTGCTCTCCTTAAAGTACACACTAGAAATGTATTTTTTTTAATAACCTAATTTGATAAGGTAGACATGCTGTATGTTACAGTTTTGAGTGTATAGCTAGAAATTGTTTTATGTCTAATAGCTTATGGGAGTTTCTGTTCTCCTTTATGTGTTGTCTGATGTTTAAAGAGAGCTGATTTATGTGTAAAACAATTCCCACACTCAGAACATGGAAATGGTTTCTCACCTGTGTGACTTCTCTGATGCTTAATAAGACTTGATTTGTGTGTAAAACATTTCCCACACTCAGAGCATGGAAATGGTCTCTCACCTGTGTGACTTCTTTCATGTTCAACGAGATGTGATTTCTGTGTAAAACATTTCCCACACTCAGAACATGGAAATGGTTTCTCACCTGTGTGACTTCTCTGATGTTTAAGTAGATTTGATTTCTTTCTAAAACATTTCCCACACTCAGAACATGGAAACGGTTTCTCACCTGTGTGAATTTTCTGATGGTCAAGAAGGTTTGATCTCTTTGCGAAACATTTCCCACACTCAGAGCATGGAAATGGACCCTCACCTGTGTGAGTTCTCTCATGTCTAACAAGATGTGATTTATTTGTACAGCATTTCCCACACTCAGAACATGGAAATGATTTCTCAACTGTGTGATTTTTCTGATGTGTAACAAGATATGATTTCTTTGTAAAACATTTCCCACACTCAGAACATGGAAATGGTCTCTCACCTGTGTGTCGTCTTTTATGTTCAACAAGATGGGATTTCTGTGTAAAACATTTCCCACACTCTAAACATGGAAATGGCTTCTCACCTGTGTGAGTTTTCTGATGGTCAGCAAGACCATCTTTGCGTGTAAAACATTTCCCACACTCAAAACATTGAAATGGTTTCTCACCTGTGTGACTTCTCTGATGCCTTATTAGACTTTTCTTTTTAAAACTTTTCCCACACTCAGAACATGGAAATTCAATCTCACCTGTGTGACTTCTCTGATGTTTTATAAGTTGATATGTGTGTGTAAAACATTCTTCACACTCAGAGCATGAAAATGGTTTCTCATGTGTGTGACGTCTCTGATGTATAATAAGATGTGATTTTCTTATAAAACATTTTCCACACTCAGAACATGGAAATGGTATCTCACCTGTGTGACGCATCTTATGTTCAATTAGAAGTGATTTACGATTAAAACATTTTGTACACTCAGAGCACACAAAAGGCTTTTCACCTGTGTGTTGTCTCTGATGTCTATGAAGATGGGTTTTCTGTGTGAAACATTTCCCACACTCAGAACATGGAAATGGCTTCTCACCTGTGTGGCTTCTCTGATGTCTAACAAGATGTGATTCCTGTGTAAAACATTTCCCACACTCAGGACATGGAAATGGCCTCTCTCCTGTCTCAGCTGTACTATGAGCAGTAATAACCGATTTATCTGTCGAACATTCCTCATGATTAGAGGGCACACTGACAAGTACTGAATGTATATTTAGGGTAATGGGGTTTTCTTCTGAAGTCTCTTGTATAATGTTATCATCTTCTATTTTAAAATCTGTTGATAAAACGAGATGTCCCTCTGAAGCATCCCTGCTTCTGCATCCATCTGCTGGAAATAACAGTTTCATACTATTAGTCAGTGCAAAAGGTTTAGTGGTTTTATCCATTCAGTGCTAAGGACAAGGGTGGCTTGTTCTCAGCATATACCTCAAGTCAAACTCTTCCTTAGCATTGAAGGAGTTCAAAGGAGAAATCAAAAAATGCACCAACCATTCCTGTGTGTGTGTTTTAACAAAATAGGCAGGGTTTATCCACTACACTTCAGAAAATACTGACAAACCATGGGATGTGGTAGGAGGGTACTCAATCCCCAATCACTTCCAATCTGGAAGATATAAGCACGGGAGCGTCCTCATTTGTAAGGAGAGTCTACTATGTGCCCACTAATAAATATTGTCTGATAATCAGTGTGATCACTAGACAATAACTCCAACACTATGGAAATCATCACAAAATCCAGGAATAGTAGGAGATCTTCCCCATCCTAGATTTAATAAATTCATGTCACCCTAATTTGAAAAAGGGGAGCTATGGTGTTTCAAATGAAGCATAAACTTTGTGATTATCTGGCGAGAATAGTGACAATATAAAATACCAAAAGGTGAGAAAAAAACACCAACTCTCATGGCAGAAACTATATCAGAAGAAAAATGGTCTCCCATATGAAATATTTAAGGCCTACCAACTGCAAAGGCTTAAACGGAGATGATTGTAATGTCCTATACACCAAACTGAGGTCCCAAGGCACCACAGGAGGCTGCATATGAAGGTGGTCTGATTATCAGGTATTAAGGCTAGACGCCTCTAGAAGGTAACAGGATCATCGAAGGCACAGCTCTCTGTCCTAACTGCAAACAAGCATTAAACCTGTACTGAAGAAACTGAAATTTGAAGTGGGAAAAATAATCTTCACATCAGGAAACATAGTTTGTATAAAGCTGTCAGATAAGCTCTTGGATTTTAAAATGGTGGCTTCAATAGCCATCACGTTACTGTCAACTGAAGTAAAGCCGGATTACTGAAGAGACCTTGGGATAAAATCGGAACACAGAGGCAGATGATATATTCAAGCTGCAAATAAACTGAGATCAGAATACCAAGCTCTTCTCTGCCAATCTGGGACCACGAGAATGATCCGTACCCTCTCTCAATCGTTTCAGAACCCTTGGTTGCATTTCTACTGGGTAGAACAGATAAAGTGGAAACGTCCATTGACAAACCAAGTTGTTCAAGTAGGGTCTCTTCTGAGAGCAGTAATTGCTCACCTTGTAGTTTTGCCATGTCAAAGTCCAACATATCCCAATTCTCCAACAGAAGTTGAAATACCTTCAGATGGAAGGATCCCTTTATAGGATGAAGGTCCTCCCTACTCTGGTAATTGGCTTCCCAGATTTTTACATCTAGAATGAAGGCGGCTGTGATGGCTGGTACATGTTTTTCTGCCCAAGTCATGATTCTGAAAGGCTCCCTCATGAGCTGGGAACATTTGGTTCCTCTTTGGTGATTTAGATGTGCTACAGCCATAGCATTGTCTGATTGAATTTTTACTGGTTTCCACAGAGAATATTCTGAGCACTGTATAGAATGAGGAAAATTGCCCTTATCTTCAGATGTTGATAGGAAGTGTAAACTCCTCCGGGATCCAATAATGATAAAATAAGTAATGTAGAGACTGGCGTCTGTTGAAAAGGAAAGTTTAACCCAAATGGCTGCTAGGCGCCCCCTGTCCAGGTAGTCGGCAACCCACCACCAAGAGGGAGACACACAAGTCTTTGAAGACATTTTGTTGAGAAAAGTGCAGGTGAGATTTGTTCCATTTCTTTTCTGTGGACCTCTTGAGTATGGAACCGGGCAAACTGGATGGCATTGAATGTTGACACCATTTTGCCCAGGAGTCTCATGCATAAATGGATGATCACCCAGGACGGAGTAAAAATAGATTGCAGCATGGTTTGAAGGGATATAATCTGGTCTAGAGAAGGGTAAACTCTCTGAAGGCAAGTGTCGAAGATAACCCCTAAGAACACCATCTTCTAAGATGGAGCAATATTGGATTTCATGGTTGACAATCCAGCTGTTAGAAACCAAACCGCATTCTGCCAAGTCCAACTGGGTCCTCATCACCCCTGGAGAGTAAGCTTTTACCAGGAGATTATCCAAGTCTGGGATTGCCGTCACCCCCAATGTCCTCATACGGGCCACCATAATCTTAGTGACAATATGAAGGGTGGTAGGAAGTCTGAAGGGTGGAGCTAGAAATTGGAAGTGATGTTCCTGCACAGCAAATCATAGATGTTGATGTCTGTCCCAAATGGAAACAGAGATAGGTATCTTGTATGTCTGCTGACAAATTCTCCCTCTTCCATGCTGGCTATGACAGACCTCATTGACTCCTTTATGAACTTGTCCAACTGTAAATGGGTATTTAGATACTTTAGATTGAGAATGGGTCGACTGGACCCTTCCAGCTTCTGAACCAGAAACATATTACTATAGATACCTACTCCTCTATGTTCTGGAGGAACATATATCATCACCAATGCCAAGAGATTTTGAATAGCACACTTTTTTGCATGGATAGTTATTTGATCTGTAAGATCTGAAGTGAAGAAATAATAAGGATAAGTATGCAATCTGGTATCCTCTGGATAGAATTGCTGACACAAAGGCATCAGAAGTGATCTTTTGCCACATATCCTTTAATTGAGGGTAGACTGGCTCCCACCACAGATTTTTTTTTCAATAAGAGACAACCTCTTCATACTGTAGGTTTGTCGGGGAGCTGAATGATGGCCAGTCCAGGCCTGTCTACATCTTGAATGTCCTCCTCGGCAAGACGAAACCCAACCTTGTGACTTGGAAGGACCTCTTGCCGGCATGCAAAAGGAATAAAGGAAGGAACTTCTGACTTTGGGGGAAGATGAAAGAAAAAGTACTTTTTCCTCTCATAGATAACACTATGATCTTATCCAATTCTGGACCAAAAAGAACTTAATTCACAAATTGTAAGGCTTCCAGAGTCTATTTGAATTCATCTCCATGCCATAATTGCAGCCAGATATGAGCATTAATCAATTCTGCATCTATAGAAGCCTCTCCTAGAAAAGCAGAGTCTAAAACCCCCACTGGACTTCACCAGCAGCCCCCCACAAGAGGACATGACTTAATTGAGTGAGGGCGCAGGATGCGGCCCAGTGTTGTTGGTCCCCACCGTGAAAGCAACAGAGTACTTAGCTGGTATGAGGATCCTGACTAGAAACACTGTAGATGGAAATGCGGGTATGGATCTGCTGCTGTCGAGGAAACTGAACCCCGGAAATGATAGAATACTGTAAGAGTATATTTCTAAAGAGGGAGCACCTATGTAGAACACAATTGGTACTCAGGCACTGAAAGAGCACACTGAGCAGGTTCTTCTAGCGCCTGGCTGATGGGTGATTCCCCGCATGAGGCATCAATGCTGGAGTTTAGTGGTAACACCTGAGAGAGGTATTATGTCATCTCTAGCCTGAGACTAAACCCACCTAAGTTCTGTTAAGAATTCACATTAAGAGATGCAGCAATTAGTAACATGCAGAGTGTTGGAGGCAGGTCAGTGATGTCTAAGACTGCTGGTACTAACAGTTTCCTTTTGAAAATATAGGTATGTGGAATTTCAGACTTTGCTGAATCCGGGATACGTAAAGCTGGTTTCACCAAAAATATATTTTCCAGGTCATCCTCAGGAGGAGATAAATTACCTTTTTCTTATTTCTCCATAAAATCAATCTTGAGAATAGAGTTCCAGTATAGAAGAATTCTCCCATGAACAGAAGACCTCTGGAACCTGGAATTTCTGTCGTCTAAAAGTATAACCTTACATTTTTCTCCAGGGAGGGCGAAACCTGTACCAGGCCTAACAGCAGAACAAGCCAAATCCTGCACACAGGAAGGCTCTTCTGCTGGAAAAAATAAAAAAGAACACTAAAGATGCTAAAGTAACCCCAGTTGAGAAATCATGTACCTTAGAAAGACCTGCCACCACACTGGAAAAGACAGGAAGCCTTGACGACTGTTTATTTGCAGTCAGTTGAATGGAAAGCTTAATCACAACCTCTGTAAGGATGGTAGCCCAAGCAGGTGCATCTATAGGAGCAGGCCCAGACGAGTATGGACGCTGACCCCCAACCTCACAGGCTGCACAGAAAGCATTCTGGTCAGGGTGTGCATGTACACATTTAGACTGACCCTTTGCACAAGCAAAAAAAATTTCAGTGAGGGACTTGACAAATAGCTCTTCCTAGACGTGATATAGAAATAAACTAAATAAAAAGCAACAGAACAGTAGTTGTAGATCGACAAGTGAACACTATAATGTTATATAAAAAGTGGCCGTCTGTATACCTTCTGTTAATGTAGCTCAGAAGGAAAATCCTACAGATGAAATTGGTAGGAAAATAGATATATGTTAATCCTAAACACCGAACGCTTAGGAAATTAAATCAGTAAACGTACAGAGTAATACACATCGAGGCTGTTTGCCATAAAAACATGCTCCCCTGAATGCCTAGGTATAGACGAGGAGGGGCAATGAGAATGACCCTGTTCCTGAAGATGCCCGCTGCTGCTGAGTGCAGGCACAGTTTGGGTAGCTTTGCCCAAGGTAAAAAAATGGCTCAGGAGGAGAACTTACAGGAAAACAAATTCCTCCCCGCCTATTAACACTATAGAGTAGAATCCAAAGGATGGACCACAGTAGTCTCCTCTCTGTTAATGCAAGAGTCTGCAGAAGCCGCCATTGCACAACACTCCTCTCTCCTCAGACACCCTGCTACACACTCTTCTTGGTATATCTGGGAGGGAAAAGGGTTCGGGCCACGGTTTAAAATAAAAAATATATACCTCCCATCAGTAGGAATGAGCAGCTATTCACCATCTACAAGGGTCTCCAGTGCACGGTACCGGTTTCCATACGCCATGTGGAACAAAAAGGATGGGTGAAGGAGGACACATCTGTATGAGCAGCATAAGCGATCCGCGCCATCCATGTGCACACATAGGTAGCAAAAGGAAACCCGTGAAGCAGCCGCTGTAAGTCGCCCAAGTAGCAAAGGAGAGCTAATAAGTTATATTAAAGCTTTGGTAGAGACAATCACTGAGTGGACAGGAAAGCCACAGGCTAGTGGTAGCAAGTGTTTATTACTCACCTGTGCTGATATCTGTAGGGATTTCCTCCTCCTTACACTTCTGATTTCTCCTCACATACGTGTCTTCTTCTCCCTCTATATCTTCTGCCTTCATATCAGTCACATACGTCTCTTCTTCTCCCTCTGTATCTTCTGCCTTCATATCAGTCACATATGTCTCTTCTTCTCCATCTTCTGCCTTTAGATAAGTCACATACGTCTTTTCTTCTCCCTCTGTATCTTCTGCCTTTATATCAGCCACATTAGTCTCTTCTCCCTCTATATCTTCTGCCTTTATATCAGTTACATTCGTCTCTTCTTCTCCCTCTATATCTTCTGCCTTTATATCAGTCACATACGTCTCTTCTTCTCCCTCTACATCATCTGCCTTAAGATCAGTCACATACGTCTCTTCTTCTCCCTCTATATCTTCTGCCTTCATATCAGTCACATACGTCTCTTCTTCCCCCTCTATATCTTCTGCCTTTATATCAGTCACATACGTCTCTTCTTTTCCCTCTATATCATCTGCCTTAAGATCAGTCAGACTTTCTCCCTAAATAACCGAAAAAAACAGGATTTTTATACTTACCATTAAAATCCATTTATTTGATTTCATGGGGAGCACTGGAGAATACCTAGGGGGCAAAGGGAATGGTGGAGGAGCCTGGCACTTTATTCATACAAAAAGTCTGAGATGTCTCTTCGCCTTACCACACCCCAGCAGGCCCAGCGAGCTCAGTTAATAGTAAATAATAGAAAAGGGGAGGAGGGAAAAAGACCGGAACAGACAACCATACAGAGCACAGGGAGGGCATCCAATGTACCCCATGGAATTAAAGAAATGGATTTAATTCATAAGTACATAAATCCGCTTTTCTTTTTCATCCATTGGAGGGTACGCTGGGGACATGTCAAAGCAATCCACAAGGAGAGCACTGTATCCTCGGTCATGTAAACGGAACAACCACGGTGGCGGAAACATCTCTCAAAACAGCTGAGAAGGAATCCACAGTGGACATCAGAAAGGCCAGCCAACCCCGTGGGAGCATGGGCCACACCGAGGGCCACGCACACCGACACGACTCTAGTCCAGTGGACAGAGGAATAGAGAAACACAGCACAAGTCGATGCATGGAAGAACATGACCTCCACAAGCAGGGAATGAGGACAACCTAGACGCAGAATACAATCTCTAGGAGAGCAGAGCCTAGAGATGAGGAGGATTGCCATAGCAATTCTTCTGATGGATCTAGAACCCCCCCCTTCATGGGAGAAGTTGGACCAAAGATCCAAGAAAGGAAGAAAAAACCAAGGAGAAGAGCCAAAGGCATACGGCTCCCACACCAAGTACAGGAGGCAGAACACCAAGGAGACCCCCGGAGGAACACAAGAAGAACCACACCCAGTGGTTCCCTAATCATAACATCCACAGCCTAGGATCAAATCGTGAGAGGCTACACATACCTAAGGCAAGAGCCTTGAGCCTCATACCAGGAAAACTAGGACCACTATAGTCTGCCGTGAAAAGCTTTTGAGAAGCATGTAATAGAAAAATGGCGACACAACAAGGAACATCTTTAAGATCTCTCAGACATAGAAACTATGCAACCGGAAGCATTGGAGACTAAGCATCACCATGATGAGTCACTAATTACAGACTGGACAACACAAAGGTCCTAGAAAAATAAAAAACATACCAGAAGACTTCACAGTACAGTGATCGCGAAAAGCGGAAAAATTTGTGGGTCCTGGAGACCTTTATAAAATTGGAGTCTGTTTCTGGGTCCCATCACATATTATGGTGGGGTGAAAGCAGGCAGCAGCTGGGACAGTGCTGGTGGGCAGGTAGCAGTTGGGGTAGAACTGGGGGAAAAGGCAGGGAGAAGATGGGGTAGAGGGGAGTAAGGCCAGGCAGTGCTGGGGCTAGGGAGGGGGTAAGTGCAGACAGCAATTGCGACAGTGCTGGGGGGCAAGGATAGATAACAGCTGACACAGTATTGAGGTGCAAGGATGGGGCTAGGGGCAGACAGTCCAGAGAGTAGAGAGGGGGCAATACTATGGGCAAAGAGGTAGTTAGGGGCAGACAGTGCTGAGAGTAGAGAGGGGGCAATACAATGGGCAAAGAGGTAGTTAGGGGCAGGCAGTGCTGGGGGTAGGGAGGGGGCGAGGATAGCAACTTGGGCAGTACTGGGGGCAAGGAGAAAGTTAGGGCTGGGTAGAGAGGGTGAAAGTGCAGGTAGCTGGGGCAGTACAGGGGGCAAGGAGAAGGTTAGTGGCTGGCAGTGCTGAAGGGTAAGGAGGGTGTAAGAGTAGACAGCAGCTGGGGCAGTACTGGAGGCAAGGGGCAGGCAGTGCTGGGGGTAGGGAGGAGGTAAGGGTAGACAGCAGCTGGGGCAAGGAGGAGATTAGGGTTAGGCATATTTACAGTGCATCACACAAAGGAGTACCCCATAAATATAGTGGCCCACATACAGCAGTGCATTTAGAGAGTGTAACACACTGGAGTGCCCTCAATTTTTAACAATATTTTATTGGGAGGACATTGTAATGAAATAATGTAAATAGTCCCTCACCAGCAGTGTACAGCTCCCTGGAGGACAGTGTAATAATAATGTATCTAGTCCCTCACCAGCAGTGTACAGCTCCCTGGAGGACAGTGTAATAATAATGTATCTAGTCCCTCACCAGCAGTGTACAGCTCCCTGGAGGACAGTGTAATGATATAATGTAACTAGTCCCTCACCAGCAGGGTACAGCTCCCTGGAGGACACTGTAATGATATAATGTAACTAGTCCCTCACCAGCAGTGTACAGCTCCCTGGAGGACGGTGTAATGATATAATGTAACTAGTCCCTCACCAGCAGTGTACAGCTCCCTGGAGGACACTGTAATGATATAATGTAACTAGTCCCTCACCAGCAGTGTGAGGACAGTGTAATGATATAATGTAACTAGTCCCTCACCAGCAGTGTACAGCTCCCTGGAGGACAGTGTAATGATATAATGTAACTAGTCCCTCACCAGCAGTGTACAGCTCCCTGGAGGACAGTGTAATGATATAATGTAACTAGTCCCTCACCAGCAGGGTACAGCTCCCTGGAGGACAGTGTAATGATATAATGTAACTAGTCCCTCACCAGCAGGGTACAGCTCCCTGGAGGACAGTGTAATGATATAATGTAACTAGTCCCTCACCAGCAGTGTACAGCTCCCTGGAGGACAGTGTAATGATATAATGTAACTAGTCCCTCACCAGCAGGGTACAGCTCCCTGGAGGACACTGTAAAGATAATGTAACTAGTCCCTCACCAGCAGTGTACAGCTCCCTGGAGGACAGTGTAATGATATAATGTAACTAGTCCCTCACCAGCAGGGTACAGCTCCCTGGAGGACGGTGTAATGATATAATGTAACTAGTCCCTCACCAGCAGTGTACAGCTCCCTGGAGGACAGTGTAATGATATAATGTAACTAGTCCCTCACCAGCAGTGTACAGCTCCCTGGAGGACAGTGTAATGATATCATGTAACTAGTCCCTCACCAGCAGTGTACAGCTCCCTGGAGGACAGTGTAATGATATAATGTAACTAGTCTCTCACCAGCAGTGTACAGCTCCCTGGAGGACAGTGTAATGATATAATGTAACTAGTCCCTCACCAGCAGTGTACAGCTCCCTGGAGGACAGTGTAATGATAATGTAACTAGTCCCTCACCAGCAGTGTACAGCTCCCTGGAGGACAGTGTAATGATATAATGTAACTAGTCCCTCACCAGCAGTGTACAGCTCCCTGGAGGACACTGTAATGATATAATGTAACTAGTCCCTCACCAGCAGTGTACAGCTCCCTGGAGGACAGTGTAATGATAATGTAACTAGTCCCTCACCAGCAGGGTACAGCTCCCTGGAGGACAGTGTAATGATAATGTAACTAGTCCCTCACCAGCAGGGTACAGCTCCCTGGAGGACGGTGTAATGATATAATGTAACTAGTCCCTCACCAGCAGGATACAGCTCCCTGGAGGACAGTGTAATGATATAATGTAACTAGTCCCTCACCAGCAGGGTACAGCTCCCTGGAGGACAGTGTAATGATATAATGTAACTAGTCCCTCACCAGCAGTGTACAGCTCCCTGGAGGACACTGTAATGATATAATGTAACTAGTCCCTCACCAGCAGTGTACAGCTCCCTGGAGGACACTGTAATGATATAATGTAACTAGTCCCTCACCAGCAGTGTACAGCTCCCTGGAGGACACTGTAATGATATAATGTAACTAGTCCCTCACCAGCAGTGTACAGCTCCCTGGAGGACAGTGTAATGATATAATGTAACTAGTCCCTCACCAGCAGTGTACAGCTCCCTGGAGGACAGTGTAATGATATAATGTAACTAGTCCCTCACCAGCAGTGTACAGCTCCCTGGAGGACAGTGTAATGATATAATGTAACTAGTCCCTCACCAGCAGTGTACAGCTCCCTGGAGGACGGTGTAATGATATAATGTAACTAGTCCCTCACCAGCAGTGTACAGCTCCCTGGAGGACAGTGTAATGATAATGTAACTAGTCCCTCACCAGCAGTGTACAGCTCCCTGGAGGACAGTGTAATGATATAATGTAACTAGTCCCTCACCAGCAGTGTACAGCTCCCTGGAGGACACTGTAATGATATAATGTAACTAGTCCCTCACCAGCAGTGTACAGCTCCCTGGAGGACAGTGTAATGATAATGTAACTAGTCCCTCACCAGCAGGGTACAGCTCCCTGGAGGACAGTGTAATGATAATGTAACTAGTCCCTCACCAGCAGGGTACAGCTCCCTGGAGGACGGTGTAATGATATAATGTAACTAGTCCCTCACCAGCAGGGTACAGCTCCCTGGAGGACAGTGTAATGATATAATGTAACTAGTCCCTCACCAGCAGTGTACAGCTCCCTGGAGGACAGTGTAATGATAATGTAACTAGTCCCTCACCAGCAGTGTACAGCTCCCTGGAGGACAGTGTAATGATAATGTAACTAGTCCCTCACCAGCAGGGTACAGCTCCCTGGAGGACAGTGTAATGATAATGTAACTAGTCCCTCACCAGCAGGGTACAGCTCCCTGGAGGACGGTGTAATGATATAATGTAACTAGTCCCTCACCAGCAGGATACAGCTCCCTGGAGGACAGTGTAATGATATAATGTAACTAGTCCCTCACCAGCAGGGTACAGCTCCCTGGAGGACAGTGTAATGATATAATGTAACTAGTCCCTCACCAGCAGTGTACAGCTCCCTGGAGGACAGTGTAATGATATAATGTAACTAGTCCCTCACCAGCAGTGTACAGCTCCCTGGAGGACACTGTAATGATATAATGTAACTAGTCCCTCACCAGCAGTGTACAGCTCCCTGGAGGACACTGTAATGATATAATGTAACTAGTCCCTCACCAGCAGTGTACAGCTCCCTGGAGGACAGTGTAATGATATAATGTAACTAGTCCCTCACCAGCAGTGTACAGCTCCCTGGAGGACAGTGTAATGATATAATGTAACTAGTCCCTCACCAGCAGTGTACAGCTCCCTGGAGGACAGTGTAATGATAGAACGTAACTAGTCCCTCACCAGCAGGGTACAGCTCCCTGGAGGACAGTGTAATGATATAATGTAACTAGTCCCTCACCAGCAGTGTACAGCTCCCTGGAGGACAGTGTAATGATATAATGTAACTAGTCCCTCACCAGCAGTGTACAGCTCCCTGGAGGACAGTGTAATGATAATGTAACTAGTCCCTCACCAGCAGGGTACAGCTCCCTGGAGGACAGTGTAATGATATAATGTAACTAGTCCCTCACCAGCAGGGTACAGCTCCCTGGAGGACACTGTAATGATAATGTAACTAGTCCCTCACCAGCAGTGTACAGCTCCCTGGAGGACAGTGTAATGATATAATGTAACTAGTCCCTCACCAGCAGTGTACAGCTCCCTGGAGGACAGTGTAATGATAATGTAACTAGTCCCTCACCAGCAGTGTACAGCTCCCTGGAGGACAGTGTAATGATATAATGTAACTAGTCCCTCACCAGCAGTGTACAGCTCCCTGGAGGACAGTGTAATGATATAATGTAACTAGTCCCTCACCAGCAGTGTACAGCTCCCTGGAGGACAGTGTAATGATATAATGTAACTAGTCCCTCACCAGCAGTGTACAGCTCCCTGGAGGACAGTGTAATGATATAATGTAACTAGTCTCTCACCAGCAGTGTACAGCTCCCTGGAGGACAGTGTAATGATATAATGTAACTAGTCCCTCACCAGCAGTGTACAGCTCCCTGGAGGACAGTGTAATGATAATGTAACTAGTCCCTCACCAGCAGTGTACAGCTCCCTGGAGGACAGTGTAATGATATAATGTAACTAGTCCCTCACCAGCAGGGTACAGCTCCCTGGAGGACAGTGTAATGATATAATGTAACTAGTCCCTCACCAGCAGGGTACAGCTCCCTGGAGGACACTGTAATGATATAATGTAACTAGTCCCTCACCAGCAGTGTACAGATCCCTGGAGGACAGTGTAATGATATAATGTAACTAGTCCCTCACCAGCAGTGTACAGCTCCCTGGAGGACAGTGTAATGATATAATGTAACTAGTCCCTCACCAGCAGTGTACAGCTCCCTGGAGGACACTCTACCTCCCCAGTCACCAGTTCTGCAACTCCCCAGGGTCCCACTCTTCCCTGCTGGTAGATCTGCAGCTCACTGGTGGTCACTACTCCTCCGCGTTGGTAATCCCCGCGGCACGGTCACTCTGCTCCCCGATGCAGGGGCAAATGCAGGACTTTTAAAGGGGGGTTGATAGATAGATCTTTGTATATAAACCTAAACACACAATCATGCGCACACATAGCTTACATACATACATAGTTTACACATACACAAGCATACTTGCACACACACACACACACAACATTCATAGATACATACATAAGCAAACTTACACACAGTGTACATACATACACACACACACACTCACAGTATACCTACATATCAGCATACATACAGGACATACACACAAACAAACACAGTATACATAAATAAATATACACACATACAGTACACACAGTATACACAAACATACTTACAGTATACATACACACACAGTACACACAGTATATACACACACACATACTTACAGTATACATACATACACACACAGTATACATACATACTGTACATACACTCACATAAACAAACTTACAGTATACATACACACACAGCATACATACACACACAGTATATACTGTACACACACACAGCATACTGTACACACACACAGCATACATACATACTGTACACACACACAGCATACATACATACATACAGTACACACACACACACATCAGTATACAGTACTTACAAAGCTGAGGGCTGAGTGGTAGTAGGAGATCACTGCTGGAGTCCATGTTGGCGGAGACATCCTGTGCAGAGAGCTCTTCCAGTCAGCTCTGTGTCTGTAATAGCTCCGTCCCTCCTGCAGGTGGCCTCCGGGGGCAGAGACAAGGCTGTCTCCTCTCTAGTAAACACATTTGGCTCACAGGGGGGTTTCTTCCCCGCTGCAGTCAGTGCTGTTGCTCCCGCGGAGTGGCCACTCTCCTCCACACTACTGACAGTGCCGCAGGGAGAAGGACCAGAGCTAGCAGAGAAGGGAGAAGCCTTGTGGCGGGCGAGAATTCCTCCGCGCAGACGTGCAACATCCCGCCCACTCCCGTAACTACCAATAGTTAAAGCTACTGTACACTACAGAGGGAGGGGTCCAGCCCGGGAAGCATATTCCCCTCTCTCTGCCTCGCAGCCCAGCCCGCCCTTGTCAGTCACTTAATTGGCAGCAAGGGATTGGCTGTAGCGGAGCGCGTCCCCAGGGAGCCACTCATTTGTAAATAGTGAGTCCCTGGTCCTCAAAAGTGGGTAAAATACGCGCTATAGCGCGTATTTGCGAACACAGAAAGTAGACGAAAGCATTATTCAGACAAACCAGTAGGCCCACAAACCAGTAGGCCCACCTAAACCTCCCATAAATAGCCGAGGCAATAAGGGGAGAGCTGAAGATGCACACGGTCATCATACAGGGAAGAAAATGGCAGGTTCTCAAGGCCAAGGACAGAAACTGTAAGAGGTGTTCAGAAGACCCTACCATGTCTAGGTCAGGGTGACCCAACTAGCCCCCCAGAGGTTGACAGCAAAAAATGGTCATGGAACAGGACAGAGAAGAAAAATGCAAGAGCTCCTTAGGAAGATGATCTGAACCTTACCGGTGTAAGAATAACCACGCACTGAAGGGGCCCACAGAGACCTAGGGGTGTACTTAGATTATGAGCAATACACCAGCTAGGAACAGCAACAAAAAAGGAGAAAGAACTAACTTGGTTTAAACCAAACCTAAAACTGGAAAAGGCCGGTACACAGGGCTGCATCTCCGAAGACCACCAACTCTGTGGATAAGAGGAACTAAAGGTGACAAGGAGTCAATAGTAGACGTGAATCTTCGAGATCTGCCCTTAATTGCTGTCACCCTTGAAAATTTTACTGCATCTGTCCGCGGATGGACCAAGGATGGGTGTTGAAACAAACATGAAGGAAAACTATACAGACTAAAGAACAGGACAGGCTTTAATGGAAATAGTGTCCTAGTGGGCACTGGGCAGTAGTCACAGGAAGCCCGACCCAAGGGCAATGAAAAATGGCAGCATAGAAATATAAAGAGGATGACAACGCCTGGAAGGTAAGACACCTGGTACCGTGCTCGAGAGGCCTTTCTCCAACCATACCAAACAATTGCTCAAAGGCAAATTCAAGAAGACACCAGGAGGTGTCTTTGTTAACATGACGGTCCTTTTTTGGGCACCTGAAGGGGTGTGTCAAACGATGTCTGTGGCAGTTGAAAAGTACTAGAGTTCACTATTAAAATATTGACCAGAAGACGCCTGGACAACGTTCAAGGTTACTGACCCATGTTTGAAGTGCAGAGAAAAGAACCCTCCAGCAGGTTGTGTACAAATGTGCACTATATGGGGTCCATGACCCTGCGTTTTACTTCCTGATCTTGAGACCTGAGCCTCTACCTCAGAAGCGGCGGGTCCCTCCGGAGGTGTTCCCACGGGTCAGGCCGACTCCTGTAGCCAGAGTCTGCCCGTAGGAAAAGGAGAAAAATAAAAGAACAAATTAATCAGGCTGCCCAGAAGACTTAGGAAAAACTGCCTGGCTCCACCGGGATGTCAACCTAAACTAAGCTCGCTAGGCAATCTGGGAAATGGAGGTGGTGGAGCCAGGTAAGAGTTATTAAAGTGCCAGGCTCCACAACTGCCAATGCCCCAGAGTAATCTCTAGCGCCCCCCAGTGGATAAAGGAGAAAACAACAAAAATATATTTAAATAGAGACAGATTATACTCACTGAGATAACAGTATAATATCAGTGTATAATACACACACAGCTTCTTTACAGATTATATAGTGACAGTCACTTTGGTATATTAGTGAGACCCTAAATCCCACCTACCTGATGCTCCTGTGGGATCCTGTGATTCTCCTCTGTACAATCCTGGGAATAAAGAGGACGGGGACATCTCTCTGGGGTATTTCTGTTACTGGGTCCATCTGTAGGAGACACACAGTGACTGAGTACATTGTATATATGTTATTATCAGGTGATGTGTATATATAGGGGTCCTCATACCTGCTCTCCCCTGTACAATAAATAACAGTTTCCTCTTACCCAGTGAGGTGAGGGGCCGGTGATTCTCCATCATCATGTCCTTGTACAGACCCCTGAGTTCCTCTATATACTCAACCTCCTGCATGGAGACATAGATAGCGACAACCTGACACCTTATAGGAACCTGACATACACAATGATACAGTCATCACCCAGACACATCCCCTGGTGTTACTGTATAATGTCCTATTCCCAGCAGTCACCTCTCCAGTCATCACCCAGACACATCCCCTGGTGTTACTGTATAATGCCCCATTTCCAGCATTCACCTATCCAGTCATCACCCAGACACATCCCCTGGTGTTACTGTATAATGTCCCTTTCCCAGCAGTCACCTCTCCAGTCATCACACAGACACATCCCCCGGTGTTACTGTATAATGTCCCATTCTCAGCAGTCAACTCTCCAGTCATCACCCAGACACCCCCCCGTGTTACTGTATAATGTTCCATTCCCAGCAGTCACCTCTCCAGTCATCACCCAGACACATCCCCTGGTGTTACTATATAATGTCCCATCCCCAGCAGTCACCTCTCCAGTCATCACCCAGACACATCCCAAGGTGTTACTGTATCATGTCCCATTCCCAGCAGTCACCTCTCCAGTCATCACCCAGACACATCCCCTGGTGTTACTGTATAATGTCCCATTCCCAGCAGTCACCTCTCCAGTCATCACCCAGACACATCCCTCTGTGTTACTGTATAATGTCCCATTCTCAGCAGTCAACTCTCCAGTCATCACCCAGACACATCCCCCGGTGTTACTGTATAATGTCCCATCCCCAGCAGTCACCTCTCCAGTCATCACCCAGACACATCCCCTGGTGTTACTGTATAATGTCCCATACCCAGCAGTCACCTCTCCAGTCATCACCCAGACACATCCCCAGGTGTTACTGTATCATGTCCCATTCCCAGCAGTCACCTCTCCAGTCATCACCCAGACACATCCCCTGGTGTTACTGTATAATGTCCCATTCCCAGCAGTCACCTCTCCAGTCATCACCCAGACACATCCCTCGGTGTTACTGTATAATGTCTTATTCCCAGCAGTCACCTCTCCTGTCATCACCCAGACACATCCCTGGTGTTACTGTATAATGTCCCCTTCCCAGCAGTCACCTCTCCTGTATGTAGAGGTAGGGATAGAGGAGGATGTGTGTAGAGGTAGGGATAGAGGAGGATGTATATAGAGGTAGGGATAGAGGAGGATGTGTGTAGAGGTAGGGATAGAGGAGGATGTGTGTAGAGGTAGGGATAGAGGAGGATGTGTGTAGAGGTAGGGATAGAGGAGGATGTGTGTAGAGGTAGGGATAGAGGAGGATGTATGTAGAGGTAGGGATAGAGGAGGATGTATGTAGAGGTAGGGATAGAGGAGGAGGTATGTAGAGGTAGGGATAGAGGAGGAGGTATGTAGAGGTAGGGATAGAGGAGGATGTGTGTAGAGGTAGGAAGATGTATATAGAGGTAGGGATAGAGGAGGATGTATGTAGAGGTAGGGATAGAGGAGGATGTATGTAGAGGTAGGGATAGAGGAGGATATATGTAGAGGTAGGGATAGAGGAGGATGTGTGTAGAGGTAGGGATAGAGGAGGATGTGTGTAGAGGTAGGGATAGAGGAGGATTTGTGTAGAGGTAGGGATAGAGGAGGATGTATATAGAGGTAGGAATAGAGGAGGATGAAGGTGGGGATAGAGGAGGATGTATGTAGAGGTAGGGATAGAGGAGGATGTATGTAGAGGTAGGGATAGAGGAGGATGGAGGTAGGGATAGAGGAGGATGGAGGTAGGGATAGAGGAGGATGGAGGTAGAGGTAGGGATAGAGGAGGATGTATATAGAGGTAGGGATAGAGGAGGATGTGTGTAGAGGTAGGGATAGAGGAGGATGTATGCAGAGGTAGGGATAGAGGAGGATGGAGGTAGGGATAGAGGAGGATGGAGGTAGGGATAGAGGAGGATGTATGTAGAGGTAGGGATAGAGGAGGATGTGTGTAGAGGTAGGGATAGAGGAGGATGTGTGTAGAGGTAGGGATAGAGGAGGATGTATATAGAGGTAGGGATAGAGGAGGATGGAGGTAGGGATAGAGGAGGATGTATGTAGAGGTAGGGATAGAGGAGGATGGAGGTAGGGATAGAGGAGGATGGAGGTAGGGATAGAGGAGGATGGAGGTAGGGATAGAGGAGGATGTATATAGAGGTAGGGATAGAGGAGGATGTGTGTAGAGGTAGGGATAGAGGAGGATGCGTGTAGAGGTAGGGATAGAGGAGGATGCACGTAGAGGTAGGGATAGAGGAGGATGTATGTAGAGGTAAGGATAGAGGAGGATGTGTGTAGAGGTAGGGATAGAGGAGGATGTGTGTAGAGGTAGGGATAGAGGAGGATGTGTGTAGAGGTAGGGATAGAGGAGGATGTGTGTAGAGGTAGGGATAGAGGAGGATGTGTGTAGAGGTAGGGATAGAGGAGGATGTGTGTAGAGGTAGGGATAGAGGAGGATGTGTGTAGAGGTAGGGATAGAGGAGGATGTGTGTAGAGGTAGGGATAGAGGAGGATGTGTGTAGAGGTAGGGATAGAGGAGGAGGTGTGTAGAGTTAGGGATAGAGGAGGGTGTGTGTAGAGGTAGGGATAGAGGAGGATGTATATAGAGGTAGGGATATAGGGGGATGTATGTAGAGGTAGGGATAGAGGAGGATGTATGTAGAGGTAGGGATAGAGGAGGATGTATGTAGAGGTAGGGATAGAGGGGGATGTATATAGGAGGTAGGGATATACGGGGATGTATATAGAGGTAGAGATAGAGGAGGATGTATATAGAGGTAGGGATAGAGGAGGAGGTATATAGAGGTAGGGATAGAGGAGGTCGTAGGTAGAGGTAGGGATAGAGGAGGATGTATATAGAGGTAGGGATAGAGGAGGAGGTATATAGAGGTAGGGATAGAGGAGGATGTATGTAGAGGTAGGGATAGAGGAGGATGTATGTAGAGGTAGGGATAGAGGAGGAGGTATGTAGAGGTAGGGATAGAGGAGGATGTATGTAGAGGTAGGGATAGAGGAGGATGTGTGTAGAGGTAGGGATAGAGGAGGATGTATATAGAGGTAGAGATAGAGGAGGATGTGTGTAGAGGTAGGGATAGAGGAGGATGTATATAGAGGTAGGGATAGAGGAGGATGTATATAGAGGTAGGGATAGAGGAGGATGTATGTAGAGGTAGGGATAGAGGAGGATGTGTGTAGAGGTAGGGATAGAGGAGGATGTATGTAGAGGTAGGGATAGAGGAGGAGGTATATAGAGGTAGGGATAGAGGAGGACGTAGGTAGAGGTAGGGATAGAGGAGGATGTATATAGAGGTAGGGATAGAGGAGGAGGTATGTAGAGGTAGGGATAGAGGAGGATGTATATAGAGGTAGGGATAGAGGAGGAGGTATGTAGAGGTAGGGATAGAGGAGGATGTATGTAGAGGTAGGGATATAGGGGGATGTATATAGAGGTAGGGATAGAGGAGGATGTGTGTAGAGGTAGGGATAGAGGAGGATGTATATAGAGGTAGAGATAGAGGAGGATGTATGTAGAGGTAGGGATAGAGGAGGATGTATGTAGAGGTAGGGATAGAGGAGGATGTGTGTAGAGGTAGGGATAGAGGGGGATGTGTGTAGAGGTAGGGATAGAGGAGGATGTATACAGAGGTAGGGATAGAGGAGGATGTATATAGAGGTAGAGATAGAGGAGGATGTAGGTAGAGGTAGGGATAGAGGAGGAGGTATATAGAGGTAGGGATAGAGGAGGAGGTATGTAGAGGTAGGGATAGAGGAGGATGTATATAGAGGTAGGGATAGAGGAGGATGTATATAGAGGTAGAGATAGAGGAGGATGTAGGTAGAGGTAGGGATAGAGGAGGAGGTATATAGAGGTAGGGATAGAGGAGGATGTAGGTAGAGGTAGGGATAGAGGAGGATGGAGGTAGGGATAGAGGAGGATGTATGTAGAGGAAGGGATAGAGGAGGATGTATGTAGAGGTAGGGATAGAGGGGGATGTATGTAGAGGTAGGGATAGAGGAGGATGTATATAGAGGTAGGGATAGAGGAGGATGTATGTAGAGGTAGGGATAGAGGAGGGTGTATATAGAGGTAGGGATAGAGGGGGATGTATGTAGAGGTAGGGATAGAGGAGGAGGTATATAGAGGTAGGGATAGAGGAGGAGGTATATAGAGGTAGGGATAGAGGAGGATGTATATAGAGGTAGTGATAGAGGAGGATGTAGGTAGAGGTAGGGATAGAGGAGGATGGAGGTAGGGATAGAGGGGGATGTATATAGAGGTAGGGATAGAGGAGGATGTATATAGAGGTAGGGATAGAGGAGGATGTATATAGAGGTAGGGATAGAGGAGGATGTATGTAGAGGTAGGGATAGAGGAGGATGTATATAGAGGTAGGGATAGAGGAGGATGTATGTAGAGGTAGGGATAGAGGAGGAGGTATATAGAGGTAGGGATAGAGGAGGATGTGTGTAGAGGTAGGGATAGAGGAGGATGTATGTAGAGGTAGGGATAGAGGAGGATGTATGTAGAGGTAGGGATAGAGGAGGATGTATGTAGAGGTAGGGATAGAGGAGGATGTAGGTAGAGGTAGGGATAGAGGAGGATGTAGGTAGAGGTAGGGATAGAGGAGGATGTGTGTAGAGGTAGGGATAGAGGAGGATGTGTGTAGAGGTAGAGATAGAGGAGGATGTATGTAGAGGTAGGGATAGAGGAGGATGTATATAGAGGTAGGGATAGAGGAGGATGTATGTAGAGGTAGGGATAGAGGAGGATGTAGGTAGAGGTAGGGATAGAGGAGGATGTAGGTAGAGGTAGGGATAGAGGAGGATGTAGGTAGAGGTAGGGATAGAGGAGGATGTAGGTAGAGGTAGGGATAGAGGGGGATGTATGTAGAGGTAGGGATAGAGGAGGATGTATGTAGAGGTAGGGATAGAGGAGGATGTGTGTAGAGGTAGGGATAGAGGAGGATGTGTGTAGAGGTAGAGATAGAGGAGGATGTATATAGAGGTAGGGATAGAGGAGGATGTATACAGAGGTAGGGATAGAGGAGGATGTATATAGAGGTAGAGATAGAGGAGGATGTATGTAGAGGTAGGGATAGAGGAGGATGTATACAGAGGTAGGGATAGAGGAGGAGGTATATAGAGGTAGAGATAGAGGAGGATGTATGTAGAGGTAGGGATAGAGGAGGATGCATATAGAGGTAGGGATAGAGGAGGAGGTATATAGAGGTAGGGATAGAGGAGGATGTATATAGAGGTAGGGATAGAGGAGGATGTATATAGAGGTAGGGATAGAGGAGGAGGTATATAGAGGTAGGGATAGAGGAGGATGTATATAGAGGTAGGGATAGAGGAGGAGGTATATAGAGGTAGAGATAGAGGAGGAGGTATATAGAGGTAGGGATAGAGGAGGAGGTATATAGAGGTAGGGATATAGGAGGAGGTATATAGAGGTAGAGATAGAGGAGGATGTATATAGAGGTAGGGATAGAGGAGGAGGTATATATAGAGGTAGGGATAGAGGAGGAGGTATATAGAGGTAGAGATAGAGGAGGATGTGCACCAGGTGAGGTCACAGGCACTAAGTGATGACGTCAGGGTGGTCTCCGTGAAGGGGATATTAGACATACCGACTCAGCAATCTCTCCCCAGCTCCCGGGTGACGTCACTTCCGGGCACAGCCACCCCCCCTCTGATCAGTGACGTCAGCTGTGATGTAGTCAGTCCGCCCGGAGCCTCCCGCGCTATAATATCTGATCTACATCCTATAAACTACATTACCCGTCATCCTCTGCTCGTGCGTTCCAGCTGACTTCCTGGTTCTGCGTTCCAGGGACAGGAAGTGATTTCTCCTCTATGGTCTGAGCCCTGATGCCCCTCACCGAGCGGACCCTGACGTCATCAGTCCCTGCCCTCCACGTGGGCATAGAGAGGGGGGCACAAACATATAGATGCCCAGTCCGCAGAATTGGGCTTGTGGGCTGTGTGTGGGGGCATTGCTGAGGCGCCCCTGCAGGTAAGTGACCGTCATTACACTCTGCAGTGACTGAGGGGGGAGGGAGGAGGTTGTGTCTGGGGAATACAGGGGGCAGCAGCCAGAGGACAGGGTGAAGTTGGAGGGGGCAGGCAAGAGGGAGGGGGTATAATAGATGACGGACATGGGGCGGGTACATGGGGGGTGTTATTCCTCTGTGCTCGATAGCCGGGGGGAGAGGGGGTTTTATTGTACTGAGATGGGTACGGGGTGCCAGTGCTCGGGATCCCGGAGGTCGTTATCCGGACACTGGCATCCAACAGGGTTATAATACTGACACCTGTTGGTCAGTATCCTAACCCTCCCCCTCTCTCTAACCCTCTTCTCCCCCTCTCTCTAACCCTCCCCACCAGGTGCGTAAACCTAACCCCCCCCCTTAGTGCCTAAACCTAATCTCCCCCTTCCCGCACCCTAACCTCCCCCTCTCTCTAACCCTCCCCACCCGGTGCATAAAGCTAACCCCCCCTTAGTGCCTAAACCTCCCCCTTCCTGCACCCTATACCTAACCCTCCCCCTTAGTGCCTAAACCTAAGCTCCCCCTTCCCGCACCCTAAACCTAACCCTCCCCCTTAATGCCTAAACCTAAGCTCCCCCTTCCCGCACCCTAAACCTAACCCTCCCCCTTAATGCCTAAACCTAAGCTCCCCCTTCCCGCACCCTAAACCTAACCCTCCCCCTTAGTGCCTAAACCTAACCTCCCCCTTCCCGCACCCTAAACCTAACCCTCCCCCTTCCTGCACCCTAAACCTCCCCCTTAGTGCCTAAACCTAACCCTCCCCCTTCCTGCACCCTAAACCTAACCCTCCCCCTTAGTGCCTAAACCTAACCCTCCCCCTTCCTGCACCCTAAACCTAACCCTCCCCCTTAGTGCCTAAACCTAACCTCCCCCTTCCCGCACCTTAAACCTAACCTCCCCCTTCCCGCACCTTAAACCTAATTAGTGCCTAAACCTAACCTTCCCCTTAGTGTCTAAAAATAACTCTCCCCCCCAGTGCCTAACCCTAAACCTCCCCCTAACCCCGCTACTTACCTTCCCGATGCCGGGATTCTAACAAGTGCCTGGATTCCGGCGACGGCATTCTTGCCGCTGGTATCCCTTTTGTCAGAATATTGAACACATCCCTTTGCACCAACTGGATTAAATTTGTCACTGTTAAGGGGTAAGGATATCCATTGCCTCTCTCACCGAGCCCTTCTGATCCTGTTGTCCCCACCTCCTTGAATATTGTATCATGAAACGTCGAGGGCCTAAATACCACCCATCAAGTGCAATACATTTCTTGCTCACCTTAAGAGTTTGTGGGTTTACAATGAAGGGACGTATTGGAAGAAGGGTGATGACTCCTTTCTATGAAGCTATGGGATGTGGGATTGTGTCTAGGACCCCTTTTATTACAAAATCTAGGGGTTTTGCCTTCTTGACAACTAAGCACTTACTCTATTTTGCAGATGGCCTTAAGCTGGCTATACACTGAATGATGTGCACCCAGCTGATGTCGTAAGCGGCGGACCCGGCATCGGCAAGTGCATATACAGTTGCCAATCTCGGGAGTGACATCACGATGGCATTCGGTAGCATGGACCCCGCTGATAGGAGCGTGTATTGTCAGAGACATTGAGGGTACACACTGCACGGTTTGTACGATTTGTTGTTCCGATGCATCGGAATCGGCCAAATCGTGCAATAAATCGTCTAGTGTGTACCCACCTTTAGACCCTAATGACCTCTGTGTGGTTTTATTTTCCATTTGCCTCTTCAATTTCATTTTGGGTGGTAACATCATCATTGTTGTTGATAACTGTCTCCTCTAGAGGTCCCTAGTACCACTCCACCCCAGACTGTCTGATCGTGGACCTCTCTCTCATTTAAACTTGTCTCCTGGTCTTACTGAGCCATGGTGACTTTAATTATTCATATTCTTTTCACTCTGTGGCTCACCTTTCTTATTCCCAAAACTGATCATTGTTGATAACCTCATTTTGATATTTCGTTAGGCAAATCCTTCTCTTGATCATGCCCTGTATATCTTCTGTGCTAAAATTAACCTTACTGTGTCCCTTTTCCCAATTTAGGTGTTCTTCTTCTATGTCTGAGAATTTTCTAAAAATTGTGGAAACCTAAATGTGTGATGACAACAATGTGGAATATTGAGACGAACCCATCCTCCTTTGGGAGACCTGTAAAGCGGTCATGAGTGGTGACATTGTCGCCATCCATTGGAAAGTTTTTTTGCGCTACCAGGCCTAGCAACAAATTTATCAATAGAAAAATAAATTCTAGCAGTGGAGGGTAAGGTACTATAGAAACATATAGTTATCCTGCATTTAACTCATTCAGCTGATAGCAGTAGAATGTTTGTTGACTATAACTTGAGTCTTTACACTGGAGACTCTCCAGTCCCTCATGTTCTGGATGACATTTTGGTGTCAGTTAATTTACCTTCCTTGAGCTCTGGCCATTGAGCTTTTCTTGATACAGAGATTACACCTAAGGAAGTGGTCTCTGGTGAGCTGGTTCCAGTTTTTTTGGAACTTCTTTGCCATGTTCTTCAATCTCACCCATCCTTCCTATGGTTCAAATAAGCCAATACAAACCTCATTTTGAAGCTTTATAAGGCTCCCCTATTGATGTCATCCTAGCGCCCTATAACTCTCTCTTGATTCTCTTGCTTGCCAAAATAATGGCCTATCGGGTGCAAACTGTTCTTGTCTAACCATCCGTTGGCCTTCGTCAGGGGCCATCACTCGGTTCTTTGTTTTCTCCAACAACGATCTGTTCTCAGGGGTATTTGTGTTGGTTTGGAAGAGGTGAGGATATCTGCTTTCGCTGATAGTTTAATATATCCAATCCTGAATTTTCCTTAGCTCTTTTAATGTCCAAAATTACAGAACTTGTTGTCCTATCTGGCTTTAGAGTCTATTTTGGACTTCACCCAGCAATCACACCACCGAGATGGGCTTGTACCTTTCCACTAAAGTGGTTGCCAGCTTCCATTCTTTATTTGAGAAAAAGTCTCCCCATAATATATCCAACTATATCACTGTAATATTACCAAATTAAATTCTACAATTGATGCCGTGACACATAGGTGGAAATGTCCCTATATTTCCAATTTTGGCCATCTCCTTAAAATGCTGATTAAATCCATTATCCACTTCTTCTGCCCCGTAAGGATGATACTTGTGTAGACTCTATATTTTGAACATTTCTGTTGGGCAAGAAGAGGTCTCTGCTGATTTTTATGAAATTACAACAACCCAAACACCGGGCTGGGACTAAATTCCCTAAGTGGGTTTATAGCCTAGCGGCGCAGCTACAGGGATTCGATCTCCGATACCTGTGTTTATGCAAGTACTACCTCGGAGCAGGGATTGATCCCGATAATACAGCTTACTGCATTTCTTCATAGTCTCATCCCATTTTGCCAAAAATCCCCTTCTTATGTCAGTATGTAAAACCTGCCACATTTTAAGATGGAGGCACAGGATAAATCCTCAATACTCACCTTATCTTCCCTTATTGAAAATCCCATTTTACCATGATGGCATGGCAGCCTACCTCATTACTGTCACGACCAGGGTTTCCCGGCTTAGGGGACAACGGGTATTACCTGTGAGGGCGCTGTGACGTGGTCCTTCCGGCGGAGGGACTGGTGGCAGGCGTTGGCTGTGCGAGGTGTTCCGCAGGCACTGTGTCATTCTGGCTGGGGTAAGCCTGGTGGTGTTTCCATTCCGTTCTGGTATGGGCGCCGCCATCTTGCTTCTGGTCATGTGACTTAGTTGCTCCAATCCTGGCATGTCACATGCTCTCTCCGACCATTCACGATCCTGCACTGAGTACTTAAGGGAGTTCAGAGCTCCCCATAGTTGCCTGTGCAAAGTGTTTCACAGCGCATGCTGTGAGAGAGTTCCTGTGCTCCTGAGACCTGTCTGTTCCCTGCTCGCCTGTACTCTTGCTGGATCCCAGCTTCCAAGCAGCCTGCATCGCTCTGCCTGCTCCCAGTCTCCTGCTGGAACCACCCTGCACCTTCTATTAACCCTCTCTCTGCCTAAAGACCTGAGTGTGCAGTTAACCCTGTCCCTACACTGCCTCCAGTTACCTAGCTCTCTGCAGCTATCCAGTTGCTACACTGAGCCATCTCAGTACTATTCATCAGTTAATCAACTACTCCTACTATTCAACTACTCCATAACCTCTGTATTTCATCACACCAGAATCAATTTGTAACTTGATATCCTGTCTGCAACCTCGCAGTAACCATTTGGATTACAAATACTTTTTATTATTTCTGTCACTACCTGGACATAACCCACTTGCTTCACTTCAGTTTCAAGTCATCACCTCCCCATCTATATTCTGGACTTTATATTATCAGTATACATGTCTTCAAGTTCACCAAATAAAACACCCACTTTTCATTTTAAGACTGTTCAGGTGTCTGCTCCTGTTACCACCCCAGTTCCACAACAAACTCAGATCCTAACAATTACTTTATGGCAAAGATTGGGTTTGCATCATATAGGTCAATTTTTGAATCTATCCACCAAAATCCCATTTTCATTTCATAATCTATTTGGCAGATACAATTTTTTTAGATTTTTGATTGCAATTTCTTCAAACTAAACATTATAGTCAAGTAGCTTGCTTTCTGTTGTCTCGTGATTGGCATGTGAATATTTTTGAATTCTTTACCATCTAGGTCCTCTCTGGGAACCAAGACAATTTCATCCTATTATGTGTTCCTGAGATACATTTTTGATTATGTCAAGACCTCTAGAGGTTTAGTGAAATGGTTGTATTATTTTCCTATCTCCTAGAATTCTCCTCAAAACCTTGTCGGGGTCGAACACAGAAAAGTGTCCTTCAGACATGGATTTAAAACAAACCTCCACCTATGTCTCTATTTTGTCAGAATTTATATTCTATCCTTAGGTTGGACTGGGCTATGCGTCTTTACAAAAATACTCCAGCAATGTTTTTGATACATAGAAAACTTTCCTATCTATATTCTAGAGCAAATTGTGATTTGTTTCAAAAATACTCTTCGGTATGAGACTGGCTTATAGGGAAGTGATTACCAAACCCCCCCTTCCCCAATCCTTTTATTATTGGTTAACTATGATTTGTGTTTTTGTTAACTGAGGGGTCTTCTTGTGTCTAACCTTTGTTATTCACTTAAGTCTTATTAGACATTGGTTACTTTCTGTTCATTAATATGTCATGTTCTTTTCATATTTGTATTCTAAAGTTTGCTGTATTACTATGTAACCTTCATTTGCTTTTGTGTTCTATGTTCTACACAGTTTTGTGACAGGTTTCAATAAACCAAAGTTTAAAAAGTATTTTAAATATTTATACTTCTACACACAATACACAGGATTGCACAGTAATAAAGAAAGTATCCAGTGGGCGTGTAACTCCTAGAAACTGTCCCTGTGTGTCAGGAGGACTGAGCAGGACCCAGAGCCCCATCACAGTGCCCCCACCTCACTCACTGACACATGAGAGACACAATGACCAGAAGATCCTGGAACTCACCAACACGATTATTCATCTGCTGACTAGAGAGGTGACTGCTGGGAATGGGACATTATACAGTAACACCAGGGGATGTGTCTGGGTGATGACTGGAGAGGTGACTGCTGGGAATGGGACATTATACAGTAACACCAGGGAATGTGTCTGGGTGATGACTGGAGAGGTGACTGCTGGGAATGGGACATTATACAGTAACACCAGGGGATGTGTCTGGGTGATGACTGGAGAGGTGACTGCTGGGAATGTAACATTATACAGTAACACCAGGGGATGTGTCTGGGTGATGACTGGAGGGGTGACTGCTGGGAATGGGACATTATACAGTAACACCAGGGGATGTGTCTGGGTGATGACTGGAGAGGTGTCTGCTGGGAAGGGGACATTATACAGTAACACCAGGGGATGTGTCCGGGTGATGACTGGAGGGGTGACTGCTGGGAATGGGACATATACAGTAACACCGGGGAATGTGTCCGGGTGATGACTGGAGAGGTGACTGCTGGGAAGGGGACATTATACAGTAACACCAGGGGATGTGTCTGGGTGATCACTGGAGAGGTAACTGCTGGGAATGGAACATTATACAGTAACACCAGGGGATGTGTCTGGGTGATGACTGGAGAGGTGACTGCTGGGAATGGGACATTATACAGTAACACCAGGGGATGTGTCCGGGTGATGACTGGAGAGGTAACTGCTGGGAATGGGACATTATACAGTAACACCAGGGGATGTGTCTGGGTGATTGTATGTGTGTGGCAGATTCCTATAAGGTGTCAGGATGTCACTGTCTATGTCTCCATGCAGGAGGGGGAGTATATATTGAGGATCACAAGGGTCTGTACAAGGACATGATAATGGAGACTCACCGGCCCCTCACATCACTGGGTAAGAGGAGACTGTCATTTATTGTACAGGGGAGAGCAGGTATGGGGTCCCCCTATATACACACATCACCTGATAATCACATATATACAATGTACTCAGTCACTGTGTGTCTCCTACAGATGGTCCCAGTAACAGAAATACCCCAGAGAGATGTCCCCGTCCTCTTTATTCCCAGGATTGTACAGAGGAGAATCACAGGATCCTACAGGAGGATCAGGTAGATGGGATTTAGGGTATCGCCAATATACCAATGTGACTGTCACCATATGAGCTATAGAGAAGCTGTATGTGTCTTATTCACCGGTATGCTACTGTTTAATTTTAATTTAAGTATTATTTTATCTGAATTGTGGGTCATTTAGGGAGAATATATGACTGATATTAAGGCAGAAGATACAGATGGAGAAGAAGAGACATACGTGGCTGATATGGATTTAGAAGATATAAAGGGGGAAGAAGAGACGTATGTGACTGATATGAAGGCAGAAGATATAGAGGGAGAAGAAGGGACGTATGTGACTGATATAGAGGGAGAAGAAGAGACGTATGTGACTGATATAAAGGCAGAAGCTAGAGAGGGAGAAGAAGAGACGTATGTGACTGATATGAAGGCAGAAGATATAGAGGGAGGAGAAGAGATGTATGTGACTGATATGAAGGCAGAAGATATAGAGGGAGAAGAAGAGACGTATGTGACTGATATGAAGGCAGAAGATATAGAGGGAGAAGAAGAGACGTATGTGACTGATATAAAGGCAGAAGCTAGAGAGGGAGAAGAAGAGACGTATGTGACTGATATGAAGGCAGAAGATATAGAGGGAGGAGAAGAGACGTATGTGACTGATATGAAGGCAGAAGATATAGAGGGAGAAGAAGAGACGTATGTGACTGATATAAAGGCAGAAGATATAGAGGGAGAAGAAGAGACGTATGTGACTGATATGAAGGCAGAAGTTATAGAGGGAGAAGAAGAGACGTATGTGACTGATATAAAGGCAGAAGCTAGAGAGGGAGAAGAAGAGACTTATGTGACTGATATGAAGGCAGAAGATATAGAGGAAGAAGAAGAGACGTATGTGAGGAGTGATCAGCAGTGTAAGGAGGAGGAAATCCCTACAGATATCAGCACAGGTGAGTAATAAACACTTACTACCTCTGTCCTGTTTTTCTTTTCTTCTAGCCACTCAGTGATTGTCTCTACTGAAGTTTCCATATAACTTAGTAGCTGCCTTTACTTCTTGAGGGACTTCTAGCATTTGCGTTACAGTTTGATTTAGCAAATTGTTAATCCCGTGCTGGAATTTAGGTTGGCACTTCTTGGGATGATCAAATTCCAGCATCCAAATCAGTTATTTCTCCTTCATTCACTAGGAGACACTGTAGCATAGACAATGGGGTATAGACAGTGGTAGAGTAGAGCCTGGCACTTTAATTCAGAAATGTTACTGGCTCCTCCCCCTCTGTACCCCATCAGCCCCAGTTTAGAAATTGTGCTTGAGAGAGCCGGGCCACAGTGGGGCTCTCTCCAGCCTATTAGTATTTTAATTTTATTTCCCTAATCCTTTTTCCTGTGAGGACAGGCAGACTGCGGCTATCTGCCTGCTATGTGGGAGTCGCCCGGAAAGGACCACCACGTTTAGCGCAGCCAGTGTCCGGTGCCCTAAGGGGGGGGGGGGCTTCCTGAGACACCTGTCTCTGTGAGGCCCGCCACAGCTGGAAACGGCTTGTGTCTGGGTTCCTCACGCGCCCCCTGAGCCCAGCATCCCGGCCACAACAGTGCTGTAAGTATACCACCGCTCCAGAGTAGCAGGAGCAGTGGAGAAAGACTGGGCTCAGTGACAGCGTGCCTCCACGCGGCTGTCACAGTTATATACTCCCTCCTTCCACATGAAGTGGCTGAAGGAGAGGAGACTTATTACAGCCAGTAGTGGCTTTTTCTGCTGGAATTTTATGGCTGCAGCGGCTGTCACTATTGCTAATCCTCACAGCACAACTCGCCCATTTCCCCTTCCGCACCCTCCCCCCACTATTAGCGCTCACAGGGGGTTCTCCGTGTAAGACACCATGGTAGCCGTTTTAACGGGGGACTTATTTACACAGCGGGGTCACATCATAGGCGCCATTTTCTAGTGCCTGCTCTCCAGGCATTATACTAACTATAAGCCAGCGCTAGCGGTAAAGGGGGGTGGGGCTGTGGCTGTGGCGCAGTTCTCCCAGATCTACCCTGCTCGGGTACGGGAGCTCCCTATTCATGCTTGCTTCCCTGTTGCCTATTGGCACAGTTTCAGTCTTGTGCGGACCGCCAGCCCAGCGGAAACAACTAATGTAAACTTCTTACACCGGACATAGTAACTGCCTTGGCGCTACCTTTCCGGCTGTATATACCCTACAGGTTAGGCATGTACTTAAAAGCCACATTCGAAAATGGCGCTGGGGCGGAGCTTAACGGGGCGATGTGTCTCCTGCTCGTATGAGGGTTTTTTCATCATGTGCATAATGCATAGCTCAGCACTGTATTGTTCCTTCATGCTGGCGCTCTCCCTTGCACCTACAAACATTAGCAATAGGTAGAGTCCCTGTCTAATAGCGCTGGCCTCATAGTGTGTTGGATTAGCTAAGCCCAACTTGTTTGCTATTGGCATACTGGCGCTATAGTTTACACCTATGACGTGTGTCCGATGTTCCAGAGGCAGTAAGATTCAGCTGAAGGCTATTCATGCCTCTCAGCATGACCATAAGCGAACACAGTCTGGCATGGTGGCACGTGCCTTAGTGCTGCATCTGGGGCGCCTCCAAAGCAGGTTCAGATGCTGCCCCCTGCGCAGTCGCATGCAAAAAAATGACAGCCGTCCACACGCGGCACATGAGCAGTCCTCCTGTGTGGAGGCAAGCCACGTGTGTGTATATAATATTTGTCTACCTTTTTATATGTGTGTATATGGGTATGATGAACTGGGTTACAATAACCCCATTACCTAAAGCTCTGTTTTAGAAAACATCCCCTATTATAGTATAGTGGGTCTATGGCTTATGGTCTAGTGCACATGTTCTAATTTAAGGTATAAAAGTCACTTATGACTAAACCCGTTTTGGACTCTCTCCCCCTAGGGTGGGGATAGCCATTCTCCTTTCCTCTAGTGATATTATTTTTGTTTATAATGTATGTCTGTGTATATGTGTTTGTGTTTATATACTGTTGGCCCTTTTCTGGGTTATAGTCTGTCACTCTATCCCTTCCTTTAGATGATGTGATATGACTACAGGGTTATTATTTACTATCCCTCCTTTGGTTGGGATCACAAATATCTATGCTCACAGACTGGGGTTTGTATCCCAGTGGTAAGAAGATATATATATTTTAGGTGCATGGACTGTTGTTTCAGCGGCTACCGTTACAAGCCCAGAGGCCCCTCTCTCTGTAAGTGTCAGGTCTGGTTGAAGTATATTGTCAGGCATTAGATACACTAGGTAAGTAGGTTCTGCTGTCCCCTTATAATGTGGGTTTTCAGAATCCTTGTTTTGTATTCTCCTTATCTACTGATCAGTGGTCACTCGTTCGAGGTAGAGGGATAGATCTGGGCATTTCTCTTAGCACATAGCTTGGTTAGGAAGACCGATTTGCGTGTGTATATGTATTTTTTTCTGTATATACACCTGCTCAGGGGAGCACTCTCAGGACTCTCCCCTGACCCAGTTCCCTGTCTTGGTGTGCTAGTGTATGTGCTATGGTGATTCTAGGAGTCAAACAGTGCAGTCCTGGGGTGTAGTTAATAGACCGACGGACTCAATGTTGCCGGTCTATATCCCGACACGAGGAGCCCGGCAAGGGCAGAAGATAGGCATCGAAATACTGACGCCTATCTTCATCCCGATGCCGAAGGATGTTGGACCGATGGAAGTAAGTCCGGCCATCCATAGCACTTAGCCAAAGGAGGGGGGTAGGTTTAGGCAAACCCGGGGAGGACTTAGGGTTAGGCACCCCCTCAGGGAGGGTTAGGCTAGGGCAAGGGGGGGTTAGGGTTAGTCATCTACGGGGGGGAGCTTAGGGTTAGGCACCCCTAAAGGAGGGTTAGAGTTAGGGGGTAAAGAGGGGAGGGTTAGGTTACTTACCGCCGCTGTCTGGATTTCCTCCACTCGGGCTGACGCTGTAGGGATTTGAACCGGCGGCTATATAGGCGCCGGCATTTCAGTCCCATTCCTCGGTCCTTTTGTTTGACCATACATGACTCCACTAACAATTCTACACCGGATGCATCTTCTACAACAGCTTCAGTCTGAAGGCCAAGATGTAGAACACCGGGTCTCCGACAACAAACGGAACTTATTGGTACTCCCTTCCCGGAATAATACGATTGTCTGTTATACACTGGTGTTTTATATTCCTTGGTCAGTATTCCAGTGATCATGTTATTAATAGGTGTGACACCTTGTTAAAGGGCTGTGCTGCAGTCCCTGGTTCCGGTACCAGGCTTGAGGGGGGATCATATCCTAATATCTTGTTTTTCTTTTATAGTGTTCCCCCATATCGGCGGGACTTCTTCTCGGTCAAGGATCTATACACACATATATATATATATATATATATATATATATATATATATATACACACTCTAAACTTCTCTTCCCAGTAGAAGAGCTACAGTTCTCGCTTTGGTTCTTTTGGACTTTTCCCGACTCGTTTATTAGACTGGAATAGAGGGAAACAGAATCCATTGGGGTTTCTGCGGCAGTCTAGACTGCTGCACGGGAGGATGTAGTTATTTTTGCTGTGCTGTATCTGTTCCTCACGTCACCAATGGACATGTCTTCCTTTACGTAATCTTGTCTCACAGTCCACCCTTGATTACCTCTTGAGACAGGTACCGTTTATTCTCTGGTCACGGGTGACCCAGGTTGGTGTATTCACAATGGGTCCATGTCCCTTCTACACACAGATTCTCTGTCTAATCTATTGCAACTTACGAATGTCCTCCTGAAGTTCTAGCTTCTCTGATCAAGGTGTTTTTATATTCGATAGTTCTTGCAGAGGGCCCATGGCAGTTGCCTAGTGGCTAGCAGTTAGGCACTCATGAACTCAAGCTCCATTTCATTAGCAGAGCTTGTTTCACCTCCTGAGTATTTTAGGGGTCATTCAAGGTCCTCGCACTACCGGTGTGACTGTTGCTGTCATTATTCTGAAGTGTTACGGTATCCCAGTTTGCCGTTTCCCTACTATGCGACTGCACTCTTCCATCTCGATGAAAGCCTTATGTCACTTAATGACACCCCCTTCCCTGCTGCTCAGATCTTGTTGTTCTTGCAGGCAATGTGGACGCTGGTCTTCGCCTAGGCTTGCTGTAAGGGACAGGTAATTGTGTTTATTCCAGCGTTTTCGGCGTCAATTGGTCTGCTATGTGTGCCTATGCAAGGGGTTCTTTTTTTTCTGTAGACTCCGGACTCCCTTGGTGCCGCTTCAGCCTCCTGCCCTGTGGGCTCTCAACCTGTTTGTGACTTTTTACACTCCAACCCTTCCGCTGGTTGGAGCCTCTAATCTAGATAGACCTTCAAAGCGGTTCTGGTCACCTGCTCTGTAGTTGGCTCTTGTCTTGTATACTCTGGTTTCTCTTAGGTCAAATACATCCTTCGCCTTGTTTGAATTTTCGTGGGTGGAACTGCTGTGAGAATATATAACTGTATGGTGTCCGGCAGTTGCTGGCCTTCTATTGTCGGTTGTGGTGCCATATTCTCTGTCTTGACTTGGTTTTCTGGGGCAGCTCTTCAGATCTGGTCAGGTTATCTCGAGTTGTTCTTGCTTTATTCCCCTCTACCACAGTTCCTTGTTGGAGATATCTGCTGCCTTGTGTCAGGGCCAGTGTTCAGGTCAAAAATTACGATACTCTATGCAGTTCTTGTCCACTTGGTGTCGACTTCCCCCTCGTTCCATTCTGCTCATTTTGGGCATGAGTGGGACTCTCTAAGGTGTCATGTAAGGAGTTCTGATCCATCCTTTGCTACCCGAAACTTGGTTTTCAGCGCTTGCTAAACTTTCATTTTACCGTCGGTGTTGATGGTCACTGCTTTGGGTTGGTCTCTAGGTTGGCAGTTTCTCAGCACTTCCCTTGTCAGCTTTAGGACATCCTCTATCTGTACTCCAGTGTCCCCTAGTGGATGAAGGAGAAAACAGGATTTTGGTACTTACCGGTAAATCTCTTTCTCTGATTCCACAGGGGACACTGGACGCCCTCCCAGTGCTTCTCACCTGCCTTTATTTTTAGTTGTCTTCTAGTTGTCTCGCGGTTGTCCGCATTCTGTGGTTGTGTGACTGCAGTGGGTTATTCTGTGCCCCTTCAGCCAGTTTTGTTCCAGTCTGTGGAGTTCTCCTTCTCTTCCTCTTTTGTCCTCCATTTTCTCCCAGGCTCAGTTTCTTAACTGGGGCTGATGGGGCAGAGAGGGGGAGGAGCCAGCCACACTTCTGCATTATTTAAAGTGCCAGGCTCTACTCTACCACCATCTATACTCCAGTGTCCCCTGTGGAATCGGAGAAAGGGATTTACCAGTAAGTACCAAAATTCTATTTTTGTATACAAACTACACCTTGTTCTTCCACATGAGGGTGGCTTCAAATAATCTACTTAATGTACTCTCCCATTCTATGGGTCATCATTTTTTTTCTGTAGACTAGTGACTCTTTTGTGACATCATCATACAAGGTAATCCCCACCCCTCCCCCTTTGTTCTCCTTCAGTGTACGATTTGAGGTATAAATCTTCCTTGTCCTTAGTACTGAAGGGATTAAACAACCAGACCTCTTGTACTCACTAATAGTAAATGGTGTTATTTCCAACAGATGGATGTACAAGTAGGGATCCTACGGAGGGAAGTCTCGCTTTGTCTGCAGTTTTTAAAATAGAAGATGTCACCCAAGATTCTTCAGGAGAAAACCCCATTACCAGAAATATACATCCATTAGTTTTCAGTGCAGATAAATCACTTGTGCCCTCTAATCATGAGGAATGTTCTCCTGATAAATCTGTTATTGCTACAGATAGTACAACTGATACAGGTGATACGGTGTTTTCACGTTTTGAACGTGGTAATAGTAAGTCCGCTTCAGTAATTCATCAAAGTCACGCAGGTAAAAAAAAAATGTCATGCTCTGTGTGTGGGAAATTTTTAAGGAGCAAATCAGATCTTGTTAGACATGAGAGTAGTCACACAGGTGAGAGGCCATTTCCATGTTCTGAGTGTGGGAAATGTTTCACACAAAAATCCCATCTTTATAGACATCGAAGTTGTCACACAGGAGCTAAATCATTTTCGTGTTCTGAGTGTGGGAAATATTTTATACAGGAATCAGATCTTGTTACACATCAGAGACGTCACACAGATGAGAAACCATTTCCATGTTCTCAATGTGATAAATGTTTCACATACAATTATAAGCTTATTAGACATCAGAGAAGTCACACAGGGGAGAAACCATTTCCATGCTCTGAGTGTGGGAAACGTTTTACACAGAAATCACATCTTGTTAGACATCAGAGATGTCACACACATGACAAACTATTTCCATGTTCTGAGTGTGGTAAATGTTTCACATACAATTATAAGCTTATTAGACATCAGAGATGTCACACTGGTGAGAAACAATTTCCATGTTCTGAATGTGGGAAATGTTTTAATAGGAATAACAGTCTACTTAGACATAGGAGAAAGCACACAGGTGAGAAAGCATTTTCATGTTCTGAGTGTGGGAAATGTTTTACACGCAAAGATGGACTTGTTGACCATCAGAAAATTCACACAGGTGAGAAACAATTTCCATGTTCTGAATGTGGGAAATGTCTTAATACGAATAAAAGTCTACTTAGGCATAGGAGAAAGCACACAGATGAGAAAGCATTTTCATGTTCTGAGTGTGGGAAATGTTTTACACGCAAAGATGGACTTGTTGACCATCAGAAAACGCACACTGGTGAGAAACCATTTACTTGTTCTGAGTGTGGGAGAAGTTTTATAAATAATACAGGTCTTGTTAGACATCTGAGAACTCACACAGGTGAAAAGCCATTTTCATGTTCTGAGTGTGGGAAATGTTATACACGTAAACAAGAACTTGTTACACATCAGAGACGCCACACAGGTGAGAAACCATTTCCATGTGCTGAGTGTGGGAAACGTTTCACACTTAAACCGGAACTTGTTATACATTATAGAGATCACACTGGTGAGAAACCATTTACTTGTCCTGAGTGTGGGAAATTTTTCATAAGGAAATCAAATCTTGTAGAACACCAGAAAAGTCACACAGGTGAGAAACCATTTCCATGCTCTGAGTGTGGGAAATGTTTTACACGTAAACCAGAACTTGTTAAACATCAGAGACATCACACAGGTGAGAAACCATTTCCATGTTCTGAGTGTGGGAAATGTTTTACACAGAAATCAGCTCTTGTTACACATCAACGATTTCACACAGGTGAGAGACAGTTTCAATGTTGTGAGTGTGGGAAATGTTTCTTAATGAAAACAGCTCTTGTTATACATCAGAGAAGTCACACAGGTGAGAAACCGTTTACATGCTCTGTGTGTGGGAATGTGTTTACACATAAATCAAGTCTTGATAAACATCAGAGACGTCACACAGGTGAGAGACCATTTCCATGCTCTGAGTGGGGGAAATGTTTTACAGATAAAGCACATCTGGTTGAACATCAGAGAACTCACACAGGCGATAAACTGTTTGCATGTTCTGAGTGTGGTGAGTGTTTTACTAAGAAATTACTTAAACATCGGAGAATGCATGCTGGGGAAAATAAATCTCTGAGCTTATAGACACGAGATAAGGCTACAGTAATACTTGAAATATAATTGATATTATTCATCAACATTACAAATGCAAGCATAAACACATTTTCTGAGTATACTCAAAAGTATGTAGACATCTCAAGTTATGGAAGAAAGGTAAAATAATACATACAAATGCTCTCTGTATTGTATGACGGTCACTAGAATTCTCTCTATTATATATCATATACTATGATGCTCTCTGTATTGTATGGCGCTCACTAGTATGATCTCTAATTGTATGGCAATCGCTAGAATTATTTCTATTTCAGTTAGTATGATGCTCTCTGTATTGTATGGGGCTCACTAGAATTCTCAATTAATTACTATGCTCTCTGTACTGTACGACACTCATTAGGATGATCTATTGTATTGCACAGTAGAATTATTTCTATTTTATTTCAGTTACTGTGATGCTCTCTGTATTGTATGGCAGTCACAAGGATGCTCTCATTATTGTGTATCAGTCACCATGATGCTCTGTATAATGGTCACTAGGATGCTTTATTGTTTGGTTTCATTAGGATGCTCTTAATAGCACCAATGTTTCACACACCCCTCCCCCCACACACACAAGATAAGAGGTGGGGGAGTGTTGGCTGCCTTAAATTAGCAATGTTTCTACATTGAATACAGGTCAGATCTGCTAGGTGTTGCCGTTGATCATGGCTTTGATATAACAATTTTTACACATTTTTCAGTGACTATATCAAACCGCGCCTAGAATAGAAAAAGTTCCTTCTCACAATTTGGTAGAAGAGACGTGGACACCCTGTTGTTATGCTCCCAGCGGACAGCTACCAGACCGTCCCTGCGGATCTGCCCTGTGACCTTATACAGATTGTGGTATTATAATGTGAGCATTATACACTACACTGCAATATCTGTTCTAGGTTTTTTTTAATTTGCATTTGATCTTAAACAGAGCCCATGGCCACTTATACTATAATGTGCACATATGATACGGCTGGCCAAAGTTCTGTAATGGCTCATACAGTATATTGTAAAGAATAGGTGTCAGGATTAGTTTAATTCTATTTTGTATCTTTATATCGTAAGTACATTAAACAGCACTACTGTGCATATATATATATATATATATATATATATATATATATATATATATAATCATGTACTGCTGTAATGTGGCCTGTACACAAATAGAGTAATAAAATCCTGTATTTACTAAACAAGTTGTCTTGATTTTCTTAAGATTATTGAATTGGATAAATGCAGATAAAGGAAAGATACAGCTGATGAGAGGATCTTTTTGGTAGGGTATGAAATAGCGGCAGTCGGGATGCCAGCTGTCAGTATACCGACAGCGGCATCCCGATGCTCAGTATCCCGACAGGGGTACGTAAGTAGGCTAACCCTCCCCCTTCTGCCTCTAACCCTGCCCCCTTCTGCCTCTAACCCTCCTCCCTTCTGCCTCTAACCCTCCCTCCTTCTGCCTCTAACCCTCCCTCCTTGCTTGCACCCTAACCCTCCCCACTTAGTACCTAACCCTAACTGCCCTCCAGTGGCTCCAAACAAACCCCCAGGGGTGCCTAACTAATCTCCCAATGCCCGCAGCCTAACCCTAATCCCCCCGTCGCGGCTAACACCTACCCGGCCCTGCTATACTTACGTTTGGGATGCTGGCTGTCGGGATTCCGCCGTCGGTGTCTAAACTGGCGTAGGGATTTAGACGCCTATGTTTAGTCCCAGGTTGGGATTCCACAACCAGGATTTCAACAGCCGGCACCCCATCTACCAGAAAACTATCTACATCCCGACATCCTGTATAGCGCATGGGGGCAGAGTGAGTGGGGGTGGGAGTCCCATGTGTGCGGTTACACTTGGTAATTTATGATTTATTTTCCTATGGTAGCCCATAGGCACCTCATATTGTCATATATAGTGCCAATCTAATGCTGGGTACACACGGGACGATCTGTTCAGCCAACGATATCACTGAATGATCTCCCTTGAAATTCCTGGTGTGCTGGATGAACGATATTGCTCATCCACATACCAACAACCATTCTCCCCTATGGCAAATGCACGATATCGTCCAGATTGGCCTGCATGCATGCCCGATACTGCTATCGTCCAGCGGGAGCGTGCATCGTTGGTCGCTCATTGCATACACACGGAACGATATCGTTATTCATATCGTAACGATATATCGTTCCGTGTGTATGCACCTTAACACGTGCCATTATAACCCAGTCTTAATCATTCCGTCTCTGCCCTTAGTTTGTCTGTTCCAGTTTTGAAATGATGTAATCACGGACATTGGGCCTGATTCAAGGAGCGCAGCTGTGAATTCGCACTTACTCGCTCGATTGTTTTGCACTGTGCATGCGTCCGTGTGCGTGAACTGGCCACTGCGATCGGGTAGCGATTGCAGGGAGCTCGCAGCCTCAACACACATTGACTGGAAGTGATCGTTTGTGGTTGGTGACGGAGGGGGCTGGTCAGCTGAACACAGGCGTGCCAGTGCGTTTGGACACCGTTACAGGGGCATGCATAATTAACCCCCTGCGACGGAAGGTGCGGCCAGAGCTCTAGATGCACACAGGAAGTTTAGAAGTTTGTGAGTGAGGTGAGGTCAACCGCTATTGTGCGTATGGGTCCGATGGCTCTCGATGTTACCGATTCATTATATGTAGCCTCACTGGACCCCTAATAGGGACTGAAGCAATTTGATGGATACCTATGGGGTTCTGGGGTTAATTCACTGATAAGCAACTAAACAGATTAATTATAACCAACATGGAGGCTCATAGACACAGCTACAATGAATACATTAAATAACCATCAGTCATATAAACACAGAGTGGCCAAATGATTAGGACCATAGAGTTAGTACTTTGTTGGACCTTCTTTTGTCCTTACCCACTTAAATAACATTTTTTCCCCAGAAAAAAGGTAAAAAATTTAAGTTTTTGATTTTATAACGTTTTAAATGTATTTTTAAAAATATATTTAAATATTTTATTTAAAAAATATACCAAGGAGGTGTTTTACACCCCCTTGTGTCCTCAGGCCCCCATTGTAAAATCTCCACCCCTAGAGGAAAATAGACCCCAATGGGAAAGATCCCCAGCAGCGTAATTCCCCCCTCCCACCTCTAATGGTAAGAGATCCCAGTGTCAGAGCACCCACCCCCAGTGTCAATGAGCCCCCATGTATTGGTACCCCACCTCCCCATGTGTTACTTTATATGGCTGTGTATATATGTTATCTCCCCAGCCAAATATCCTTCTCGTAGGGCATCACCTACCCCCTACCCCGAAACTGCAAAATTTACACACACACCCCCCTTGTGCCATAGCTTTGCCCCCTCACCTAATTGTAGCACACAGGGGAGACAGATCATCGCACTTTTGTTACGGATTATGCGTCCCAGAGGTGTGATTTCAGGAGTGATGTCATAGACCGTGACATCACTCCCCGGGGGACCAGGAGGAGAATTGCTCTGCACAGAGGTAGAACGGATCTGCTCCGTAACAGACGGGGATGCAGCAGACGACACGGACCTATGAGATGCAGCCGTGTCAGGTAAAACCCAGGTGGCCGCTGTCACCAGGTAAGCGTTTAATGGCTTGAACTCTTTCAAGCCATGTTTTCTACTGTATGTTTCATGGGGAATATTAGCCCAAACGCAATAAGCTACATCTCCATGACTGAAGATCCAGCTGTCATGCTGATGCTTCCATATACTCGCCCTATCGTCTGCATGGTGTGACTGATAGCGTTACCACATCAGGGTCACATGACCCATGCATAAGCATTTGCTGTCTAGCTCCTGTGTTCCTGAGCAAACTGGAGGCGTCTCACCCTGTTTGCAGCAGATAGCAATGATGTACGGAAAGGCTTTCTGCCTCGGTAGCTTATGTGACGTAATGTGCGGTGCACGGTTTGATAAGAGACCATCTTCATTGGTCCCTGAGTCAGATTATCCGAACATGATGCACTGTTTCCCATCTGTGGGACTGACCAAGTCAGCCCACCCTCCGTTCCTAAATGGTTGTCTGCCGCCCTGGAACAATTCACTGTGCAGCCACTATAAAAACCTGCTCAGTGCTCAGATCTTGTGCCAGGGGCTCCTGCTTCAGAAGTAATACTTTCCAAGATAGTTTGCTTCCAGTGCTTGAACTCTGGTACTTGGTCTTTTTGACAGCAGCACATCCATACCCATATTTCCATCGGCTGTGTTTCCAGGCCTCACACCAGCTAAGTACTCTGTTGCTTTCACGGTGAGAACCAACTACACTGGGATGCGACCTGGGTCCTCTCTAAAATCCATATCCTCCAGCGAGGATACCTGTAGTCTAGTGGGGGTCTTAGGCTAACACGCTGAGAGCTCACGCGCTGCGCAGGAGAACGCGATGGCTAATTTATGCTCACCCATGAAAGGGCGTTTAATAGGCCATACACGCCTGCATTTGCCTAACTACCTCCCCCCCCCGTTACCTCCTCCAAGCGCTGACTACCTGTCACTCAACTTGTGAGTGAATCCTTTGTGCGGGTGTAATCGGAAAACAATTGCTGCATGTGCGCAGTGTGGATTTTACGTGTGCGCATTAGCTAAGAGTCGCCCAATCTGCATAAAAATCGGCTTTGCGTCCATCTCTGAATCATGCTCATAGACAGGTTCGATGGTGGATGAATGGTGATGGTAGAACCCATTGGTGGTGCTGCAGGGGCGCAGTAAATGGATGTGTCAGGACTGGCACGTGTCTGTCACACACTAGTGCACATGGGAGGTGCTGGAATTAGCATTTGTATCTAATTACATCCCGGACTACGGCAGGGCAGACGCAACAGCGAGGGGCTTCTAGGTCATGCGCGATGGCCAGTTTGCGCATGATTAACCTGGCGTGGACCATGCCAGTGCCTGGAAGAATGGATGGCGAGAGCCATGCGGTGTTACATACAGAAAGCATGACCTAACCCCTCTTACCAATGCTAAAGGGGTTATGTCTAGTTGATAAATGGGGCCCTATTTACTAAGCCTTGGAGAGAAAGTGGATGAAGATTAACCAATCGGCTCCTGTCATTTTTTCAAATACGTCAGGAGCTGATTGGTTGGTACTTTATCTCCCTCCTAGGCTTAGTACCTAGACCCCTTATTGTTTTCCCCTGCCCAGGGTCCCTTCCACCTCTCACCCCCTCTCCTCTATCCCCCAAGGCCACTGCCTGGGGTTTATTCTGTGTCAGACGCTGCCACGGCTGCATCTTTTCCTGCAGCCACGTCTAATGCTGCGGCCAATATTCTTACTATTATGACCCTTATTAGCAGCGTGTTGCGGTTCCGTCTAAGGTCTATAGGAGGCGCAGTGTCTCCGTCTGAGTATGGGCTTCTGTGTGAGCGGTTTGTGCGTCTTTGGAAGCAGCTGCTTACTGCGTCACGCCTGCGTCTGCTTAGCCACGCTTGTTACCTCCCAGGAACGGTGATATTCAGACTCTGTGTCCATATCTGCGCTGCGTCTCCATGTGGTGACCATCGGGGGGCATGAGCTGTGCGACTCAGACGCATGCGCAGACTTACATCGGCCATCTGCATGCGGCATCGACACTGTGGCTACGTCTGAAACCGGCCCTTGGTGTCATCCTCAACTCCACTCACTCCCCACATTCAGGCCGTCTCTCCATCCAGCTGCTTCCACCTCCTGACCATCACCAGAATCTGGCCCTTCCTTATTCCCAATGTCACTAAAACTGCCATTCATTTCCTGCTTAGACTACTGTAACCTCTCCCTGGCCTCCCTCTTCATGGCCTTCCACTCCCTGGCCTCCCTCTTCATGGCCTTCCTCTCCCTGGCCTCCCTCTTCATGGCCTTCCTCTCCCTGGCCTCCCTCTCCCTGGCTTCTCCTCACTTCAATTCATTCTCAATCACATTTTCATTTCCTGATGAACGTCGTCTGCTTCCTTCCTCTGCAACCTGCTTGACCGGCTCCCAATTAGGGATGACCATCGACGATTCATAATCATTGATGGTTTTTGGCCGATGTTGAATACTTTTACCATTGACGGGGGAGAACCAGATGGTTTCCCTGTATCGATGGCAAGGCATAACCGAATGCGTGCTGGGACACATAGCATAGCTTCGCCCCCAAAGCCCTGTCCCCAGGTTCTGATTGGCCCACGGACCTTTCAGTCAAAGAACGGGATGACCATCGGTTGATGAAACCATCAATGGTCATCCATTGCATAGTTGGTCACCATAGATGGCCACTTAAATCGCCATCGATGGTAACACCGATGCCCGTCCCTACTCCCCATCCCACTTAGAGGTCCTCTTTCAGTAAAATGCGATTTTTACGCAATTTTTCGATGTTTCGAGATTTGCGCATATGCCCATCTCGGCTGCAATGTCAAACAGTGTCCCTAAGCCACATCCTGATTGAGAGGCTGAGGCCATTTAGGTGGTGGCGTGGGGGCAGCTAGCTTCCCAGAGAACGATGGTGATAGGCCCCATTTTCTGGGTGTGCCAACCCAGTGGCTGGGTCTTTTGGCCCTGGCTCTATGAAAACACCGGCCATCCTGAGTAACTGAGGGTTACTCAGACCAAAGACGCAGCTGCTGTGAGAACTGGGGGCCTGATTCACCATCGATGGCTATTGCGATCGAAGCTGCAATTAAGCATGATTGTCCGCTGTGCAAATATGCTAATGAATGTAATCAACGAAACCATGTATACCCATCGTTTCCATCAATATTAGAAATTAGCCCTTTATTGTTAGACAGAGGTGGTTTAAAAAAGAGGGTCTGTGTGCAGGCTCCCCTCTTCTCTGGCGGCGCAGTAGACAGTAGCTTTTGTGCAGGTCTCTGGGAACACAGCGCCCGTGCCACATTCTCGGAGACTTATATAGAAAAGCGGTGGGATACGCTTGGAAAAGATGTAAAACTAGCAGCCATTCATGGTAATTGCAAATACTCAATGATGGTGACAGGGCTTGAACTACTAAAACGTTTGTGATTGGCTGTTTGCAACGCTCAGCTGACAGCGATTGGCGAGTTGTTCACCGCTTGGGCCTAAATCGTACACCCTCCCTCCTAGGGGTGCCTAACCCTAACCTCCCCCCAAAAACCTAACCCTACCCGGCTAACGCTAACGGCGCCAAGGACTTACCTCGTTCAGGCTGGTGTCCTTCAGCGTTCCGGCGTCGGGATTAAGATAGGCATCTGTATTTCGGTGCCTACCTTAAGTGCCTTGTTGGAATTCAGCTGTATGTATTGAGTCCGGCGGCATCGCGGCCGCCGGTCTCATAGGTACGTCCCTTTCTGTTGTAGTAAAGAGGTTTTAGATATTTATATGCCGCAGTTAATTTTTCCAACTGCTTTTCCTCCAAAAACAAAAAAATCTCCTTGCAGACTCATCCTCTCACCCCCCACACCCGGCTGCCAACTGTCTTCTTTCCGCCCAAGTCCATAACTTTCTCTCCTCTTCCTCCCATCAGTTTTCTCCTGCTCCCACATGCCTTCCTACTTAACCTATCCCTCTCCTCCGGTACCTTCCCCTCTTTCTTCTGATGTGCCGTGTTATCCCCATTCTTAATAAACCAACCCCTTATTCCCTCTACAACTACCTCCCCCATTTCTCTTCATCCCTAGGCCTCCAAACATCTTGAGCAGGGTGTTTACAACAGACTCCCCTCATTCCTCTACATCAAGCTCTCCTTGACCCCCTCCAATCTGGTCTTAACCTCTCCATTCTACCAAACCCACCCTAACCAAAGTGAGTATTGACAGCCTATCTGCTAAATCCAAGGGTCACTTTTTTCTCTACTAATCCCTCTTGACCTTATGGGGACTCTTAATAGTTGTCCACCCCCTCCTCCATTGCATCCTCCACTCTGTTGGCTTCCGTGACACGGTTCTCTTCCTACCTGTCCAAGCACTATTCCTCTGTCTCCACACTTCACTCCACGTCCCCTTCTTTCCACTTAGCTCTCTGTCCTTGGCCCCATCTTTTCTCTGTGCACCTCTTCCCTTGGTGGGCATCAGCTCCTTCGGCATGCAATTTTATCTATATGCCTGTGACACCAAAATGTACCTCTATTCCCCTGACCGCTCCCCTCCTATCCTCTCCCGTGCCACTCGTTCCTCTTGGATGTCACACCACTTCTATCCTCTCTAAAACTGAAGTTACTGTATCCCTCCACCGTTCCATCTCCATTAATATCTCTCTTTCCTCTTTTCCACAAATCTGATGTATGGGTGTCATACTTGCTTCCACCTTCTTCTCTCCATGCAGTCACTTCCTCTCCCAATCATGTCATTTGTTTCTCTGCAGTATTTCCTGGATCATGCACCTTCTTACTCTGAAAGCCACTAAAACCCTCATCCTTGCCCTCATCATCTCTCTCCTTGATTACTGTAATATTTACTCACCCACAGCCTACATATCTCTGACTGTTTTCCCCTTCTGTGTCTTTTTCCTCTGCTGCCATGACTTATTTTCTTCTCTCACTGATCCACCTGCTTTCTCTAATACTTTTGAAATACTGGCTAAGGTGGTCAGTGCTCCATTCCGGTATCTGAAATGTCTAGCTATTGCGGTCAGCCCCCTATTGCGGCACCTGGAATGGCTATCTAAGGTAGCTGTACCGAGTGCTGGAATGGGGCACAGACCATCAAAGGTGGTCCGTGCCCCGTATTGCACTTGGAATGGCTATCTAAGGTGGCCTGCTCCCCGCTACGGCACCAGGAACTCCATAATAAAGTGGTCAACGCCCTGTACTGGTTGCGCGGAACGGCTAAGGTGGTCAGCGGCCATCTAAGGTGGTCAGGGACCAGTTCTGTCACCCGGAATGGCTATCTAAGGTGGTCAGAGACCAGTTCTGGCACCCTGAACTGCTATCTAAGATGGCCATCTCCCCGTTCTGACACCTGGAAAAGCTATCTAAGGTGGCTAGCTCCCCATTCTGGCACCCAGAATGGCTATCTAAGAAGGTCTGTGACATGTTCTGGCACACAGAACGGCTAAGGTGGTCAGCAGCTCATTCTGGTACCCGGAACAGCTATCTTAGCTGGTTTGCTCCAAGTCCTGGCACCCGGACTGCTATCTAACCTGGTCTGCTCTCTGTTCCGCTATCTATGGTGGTCTGCACACAATTCTGGTACCCGGAACGGCTATCTAACTTAGGGGCTAATTCAGCAGAGGACGGAATTGCAAAGCTGCACACAAGCCGCTTTGCAATTTTGTTCTTGCAAATATGAAAATGCAGTAGGTGGTGTATGACGGCCCCTGTATGACACCTCCTGCTGTATCTGCGATCCCAGCACTGCTACTGAGGTCGCAGGCTGGGATAACCTCTGTGACCATTGGTTGCAATGGTGGACGGCGTTGGCCAACTAACCCTCAGCTTACATAGGCTGTCTGGCTTGCAAGGCCTAGAAACTGGAATGGCTGGATAAGGTGGTATGTGCCCTGTGTAGGCAGCTGGAATGGATAAGGTGGTTAGCGCCCTGTGTCGGCAGCTGGAATGGATAAGGTGGTTAGCGCCCTGTGTCGGCAGCTGGAATGGATAAGGTTGTATGCGCCCTGTGTTGGCAGCTGGAATGAATAAGGTGCCCTGTGTCAGCAGCTGGAATGGATAAGGTGGTAGGTGCCCTGTGTCGGCAGCTGGAATGGCTGGATAAGGTGGTATGTGCCCTGTGTCGGCAGCTGGAATGGCTGGTTAAGGTGGTAGGTGCCCTGTGTCAGCAGCTGGAATAGATAAGGTGGTAGGCACCCTGTGTCGGCAGCTGGAATGGATAAGGTGGTAGGCACCCTGTGTCGGCAGCTGGAATGGATAAGATGTTCCTAATCACACAGCTAAGGATTACACCCCCTGACCTCCCATCAGTAACAGCCATTACTAGTTACATGTAACACAGTATCCTAATATCTTCCCCCCTATGCAGCCAGTGTGACATAGATGTGAGATGTAGCAGCAGCCGCCATCACCCTGCTCCCTCCTCCTCCTCCTCCTCCTCCCTCTGACACAGGAGACGACACAGTAATTATCCCATCACATCCCCCTGCTGCTGCCTCCGCGCTCTCATCCGGAACCACAGTCACAGAACCTATGTTCCACCCGACTTCCGGTTATTGCAATGCATGAGACTTCCGGTATATGCGTTCCACCCGTCATTCTCCTGCGTTCCACTGACTTACGGTCTCTTCTATTCTCCTGCATCACCCCGGAAGTCATTATCAGTATTCCACATCCACTTCCGGGTGCGAGGACAAGGACGGGGCGGTGCAGAGAAAGAGCCATTGTTGTCGCTGGCAGCAGGTAACTGTTATACAGGGGGAGCAGCATGTGGTGTCCTGTTATTATACAGGGGGAGCAGCCTGTAGTGTCCTGTTATTATACAGGGGGAGCAGCCTGTGGTGTCCTGTTATTATTATTATACAGGGTGAGCAGCCTGTGGTGTCCTGTTATTATACAGGGGGAGCAGCTTGTGGTGTCCTGTTATTATACAGGGGGAGCAGCCTGTGGTGTCCTGTTATTATTATTATACAGGGGAGCAGCCTGTTGTGTCCTGGTATTATTATTATATAGGGGGAGCAGCCTGTGGTGTCCTCATAGTATTATTATACAGATGGAGCAGCCTGTGGTATCCTGGTATTATTATACAGGGGAGCAGCCTGTGGTGTCCTGTTATTATTGTTATACAGGGGGAGCAGCCTGTGGTGTCCTGTTACTATACTGGAGGAGCAGCCTGTGGTGTTCTGTTATTATACAGGGGGAGCAGCCTGTGGTGTCCTCATAGTATTATTATACAGATGGAGCAGCCTGTGGTATCCTGGTATTATTATACAGGGGAGCAGCCTGTGGTGTCCTGTTATTATTGTTATACAGGGGGAGCAGCCTCTGGTGTCCTGTTACTATACTGGAGGAGCAGCCTGTGGTGTTCTGTTATTATACAGGGGGAGCAGCCTGTGGTGTCCTCATAGTATTATTATACAGATGGAGCAGCCTGTGGTATCCTGGTATTATTATACAGGGGAGCAGCCTGTGGTGTCCTGTTATTATTGTTATACAGGGGGAGCAGCCTGTGGTGTCCTGTTATTATACTGGAGGAGCAGCCTGTGGTGTTCTGTTATTATACAGTGGGAGCAGCCTGTGGTGTACTGTTATTATTTTTATACAGGGGGAGAAGCCTGTGGTGTCCTGTTATTATTATACAGGGTCCTGTCCTGCTTTTATACAGGTGGAGCAGCCTGTGGTGTCCTGTTATTATACAGGTGGAGCAGCCTGTGGTATCCTGTTATTATAAAGGGGGAGCTGCCTGTGGTGTCCTGTTATTATACAGGGGGAGCAGCCTGTGGTGTCCTGTTATTATTATTATTATTATACAGGGGAGCAGCCTGTGGTGTTCTGTTATTATACAGGGGGAGCAGCCTGTTGTGCCCTGTTATTATTATTATACAGGGGGAGCAGCCTATGGTGTCCTGTTATTGCACAGGGAGAGCAGCATGTGGTGTCCTGTTATTATTATTATACAGGGGAGCAGCCTATGGTGTCCTATTATTATTATTATTATTATACAGGGAGAGCAGCCTGTGGTGTCCTGTTATTATTATTTTACAGGGGGGAGCAGCCTGTGGTGTCCTGTTATTATTATACAGGGAGAGCAGCCTGTGGTGTCCTCTTATTATTATACAGGGGAGCAGCCTGTGGGGTCCTCTTATTATTATACAGGGGAGCAGCCTGTGGTGTCCTGTTATTATTATACAGGGGGAGCAGCCTGTGGTGTCCTGTTGTTATACAGGGGGAGCAGCCTGTGGTGTCCTGTTGTTGTTATTATACATGGGAGCAGCCTGTGGTGTCCTGTTATTATTATACAGGGGGAGCTGCCTGTGGTGTCCTGTTATTATTTTTATACAGGGGGAGAAGCCTGTGGTGTCCTGTTATTATTATTATACAGGGTCCTGTCCTGCTTTTATACAGGTGGAGCAGCCTGTGGTGTCCTGTTATTATACAGGTGGAGCAGCCTGTGGTGTCCTGTTATTATACAGGTGGAGCAGCCTGTGGTGTCCTGTTATTATACAGGTGGAGCAGCCTGTGGTATCCTGTTATTATACAGGGGGAGCTGCCTGTGGTGTCCTGTTATTATACAGGGGGAGCAGCCTGTGGTGTCCTATTATTATTATTATTATACAGGGGAGCAGCCTGTGGTGTCCTGTTATTATTATTATACAGGGGGAGCAGCCTGTGGTGTCCTGTTATTATACAGGGGGAGCAGCCTGTGGTGTCCTGTTATTATACAGGGGGAGCAGCCTGTGGTGTCCTGTTATTATACAGGGGGAACAGCCTGTAGTGTTCTTTTATTATACAGGGGGAGCAGCCTGTGGTGTCCTGTTATTACTATTATACAGGGGAGCAGCCTGTGGTGTCCTGTTATTATTGTTATACAGGGGGAGCAGCCTGTGGTGTCCTGTTATACTGGAGGAGCAGCCTGTGGTGTTCTGTTATTATACAGTGGGAGCAGCCTGTGGTGATGTCCTGTTGTTATTATTTTACAGGGGAGCAGCCTGTGGTGTCCTGTTATTATTATACAGTGGGAGCAGCCTGTGGTGTCATGTTATAATTATTATACAGTGGGAGCAGCCTGTGGTGTCCTGTTATTATACAGGGGAGCAGCCTGTGGTGTCCTGTTATTATTATACAGGGAGAGCAGCTTGTGGTGTCCTGTTGTTATTATTATTATTATTATTATTATTATACAGAGGAGCTGCCTGTGGTGTCCTGTTATTATTATACAGGGGAGGCAGCCTGTGGTGTCCTGTTGTTGTTATTATACATGGGAGCAGCCTGTGGTGTCCTGTTATTATTATTATACTGGGGGAGCAGCCTCTTGTGTCCTGGTATTATTATTATACAGGTGGAGCAGCCTGTGGTGTCCTGTTATTATTATTATACAGGAAGGACACTCTTTCTCATCCTGTGACCAGAGCTATATGACATGGGGGGAATAGAGGAGGACTTGATGGTCACTTAGTGCATCATATACGATTATGCTACATCGGTAGTCTGTGGTGTTTATTATAGTTATTATACTTTCTCCTAGACAACTGAGCTGTGAGGAAGCCGAATGTTTACTAGATGTCACTTGAGGATGAGATGCATCACTGATTCCCTGAGGATGGACACGGACAGGAGTCACATGACTGAGAGGATCCTAAATCTTACCCTGGAGATCGTCTACCTGCTGACAGGAGAGGTGAGGGGATCTGGAAGTGTCACAGTGACATCACTTATATCTATAGTAATAATACAGGGACATGACTGGGGAGGTGAGGGGATCTGGGAGTGTCACAGTGACATCACTTATATCTATAGTAATAATACAGGGACATGACTGGGGAGGTGAGGGGATCTGGGAGTGTCACAGTGATATCACTTATATCTATAGTAATAATGCAGGGACATGACTGGGGAGGTGAGGGGATCTGGGGGTGTCACAGTGACATCACTTATATCTATAGTAATAATACAGGGACATGACTGGGGAGGTGAGAAGATCTGGGAGTGTCACAGTGACATCACTTATATCTATAGTAATAATACAGGGACATGACTGGGGAGGTGAGGGGATCTGGGAGTGTCACAGTGACATCACTTATATCTATAGTAATAATACAGGGACATGACTGGGGAGGTGAGGGGATCTGGGAGTATCACAGTGACATCACTTATATCTATAGTAATAATACAGGGACATGACTGGGGAGGTGAGAGGATCTGGGAGTGTCACAGTGACATCACTTATATCTATAGTAATAATACAGGGACATGACTGGGGAGGTGAGGGGATCTGGGAGTGTCACAGTGACATCACTTATATCTATAGTAATAATACAGGGACATGACTGGGGAGGTGAGGGGATCTGGGAGTGTCACAGTGACATCACTTATATCTATAGTAATAATACAGGGACATGACTGGGGAGGTGTGGGGATCTGGGAGTGTCACAGTGACATCACTTATATCTATAGTAATAATACAGGGACATGACTGGGGAGGTGAGGGGATCTGGGAGTGTCACAGTGACATCACATATATCTATAGTAATAATACAGGGACATGACTGGGGAGGTGAGGGGATCTGGGTGTGTCACAGTGACATCACTTTTATCTATGGTAATAATACAGGGACATGACTGGGGAGGTGAAGGGATCTGGGTGTGTCACAGTGACATCACTTATATCTATGGTAATAATACAGGGACATGACTGGGGAGGTGAAGGGATCTGGGAGTGTCACAGTGACATCACTTATATCTATGGTAATAATACAGGGACATGACTGGGGAGGTGAAGGGATCTGGGAGTGTCACAGTGACATCACTTATATCTATGGTAATAATACAGGGACATGACTGGGGAGGTGAAGGGATCTGGGAGTGTCACAGTGACATCACTTATATCTATGGTAATAATACAGGGACATGACTGGGGAGGTGAAGGGATCTGGGAGTGTCACAGTGACATCACATATCTATAGTAATAATACAGGGACATGACTCGGGAGGTGAGGGGATCTGGGAGTGTCACAGTGACATCACATATCTATAGTAATAATACAGGGACATGACTGGGGAGGTGAGGGGATCTGGGAGTGTCACAGTGACATCACTTATATCTATAGTAATAATACAGGGACATGACTGGGGAGGTGAGGGGATCTGGGAGTGTCACAGTGACATCACTTATATCTATGGTAATAATACAGGGACATGACTGGGGAGGTGAAGGGATCTGGGAGTGTCACAGTGACATCACTTATATCTATGGTAATAATACAGGGACATGACTGGGGAGGTGAGGGGATCTGGGAGTGTCACAGTGACATCACTTATATCTATGGTAATAATACAGGGACATGACTGGGGAGGTGAAGGGATCTGGGAGTGTCACAGTGACATCACTTATATCTATAGTAATAATACAGGGACATGACTGGGGAGGTGAAGGGATCTGGGAGTGTCACAGTGACATCACTTATATCTATAGTAATAATACAGGCACATGACTGGGGAGGTGAAGGGATCTGGGAGTGTCACAGTGACATCACTTATATCTATAGTAATAATACAGGGACATGACTGGGGAGGAGAGGGGATCTGGGAGTGTCACAGTGACATCACTTATATCTATAGTAATAATACAGGGACATGACTGGGGAGGTGAGGGGATCTGGGAGTGTCACAGTGACATCACTTATATCTATAGTAATAATACAGGGACATGACTGGGGAGGTGAGGGGATCTGGGAGTGTCACAGTGACATCACTTATATCTATAGTAATAATACAGGGACATGACTGGGAGGTGAGGGGATTTGGGAGTGTCACAGTGACATCACTTATATCTATAGTAATAATACAGGGACATGACTGGGGAGGTGAGGGGATCTGGGAGTGTCACAGTGACATCACTTATATCTATAGTAATAATACAGGGACATGACTGGGGAGGTGAGGGGATCTGGGAGTGTCACAGTGACATCACTTATATCTATAGTAATAATACAGAGACATGACTGGGGAGGTGAGGGGATCTGGGAGTGTCACAGTGACATCACTTATATCTATAGTAATAATACAGGGACATGACTGGGGAGGTGAGGGGATCTGGGGGTGTCACAGTGACATCACTTATATCTATAGTAATAATACAGGGACATGACTGGGGAGGTGAGGAGATCTGGGAGTGTCACAGTGACATCACTTATATCTATAGTAATAATACAGGGACATGACTGGGGAGGTGAGGGGATCTGGGAGTGTCACAGTGACATCACTTATATCTATAGTAATAATACAGGGACATGACTGGGGAGGTGAGGGGATCTGGGAGTGTCACAGTGACATCACTTATATCTATAGTAATAATACAGGGACATGACTGGGGAGGAGAGGGGATCTGGGAGTGTCACAGTGACATCACTTATATCTATAGTAATAATACAGGGACATGACTGGGGAGGTGAGGGGATCTGGGAGTGTCACAGTGACATCACTTATATCTATAGTAATAATACAGGGACATGACTGGGGAGGTGAGGGGATCTGGGAGTGTCACAGTGACATCACTTATATCTATAGTAATAATACAGGGACATGACTGGGAGGTGAGGGGATTTGGGAGTGTCACAGTGACATCACTTATATCTATAGTAATAATACAGGGACATGACTGGGGAGGTGAGGGGATCTGGGAGTGTCACAGTGACATCACTTATATCTATAGTAATAATACAGGGACATGACTGGGGAGGTGAGTGGATCTGGGAGTGTCACAGTGACATCACTTATATCTATAGTAATAATACAGAGACATGACTGGGGAGGTGAGGGGATCTGGGAGTGTCACAGTGACATCACTTATATCTATAGTAATAATACAGGGACATGACTGGGGAGGTGAGGGGATCTGGGGGTGTCACAGTGACATCACTTATATCTATAGTAATAATACAGGGACATGACTGGGGAGGTGAGGAGATCTGGGAGTGTCACAGTGACATCACTTATATCTATAGTAATAATACAGGGACATGACTGGGGAGGTGAGGGGATCTGGGGGTGTCACAGTGACATCACTTATATCTATAGTAATAATACAGGGACATGACTGGGGAGGTGAGGGGATCTGGGAGTGTCACAGTGACATCACTTATATCTATAGTAATAATACAGGGACATGACTGGGGAGGTGAGGGGATCTGGGAGTGTCACAGTGACATCACTTATATCTATAGTAATAATACAGGGACATGACTGGGGAGGTGAGTGGATCTGGGAGTGTCACAGTGACATCACCTATACCTATAGTAATAATACAGGGACATGACTGGGAGGTGATGGGATTTGGGAGTGTCACAGTGACATCACTTATATCTATAGTAATAATACAGGGACATGACTGGGGAGGTGAGGGGATCTGGGAGTGTCACAGTGACATCACTTATATCTATAGTAATAATACAGGGACATGACTGGGGAGGTGAGAGGATCTGGGAGTGTCACAGTGACATCACTTATATCTATAGTAATGATACAGGGACATGACTGGGGAGGTGAGGGGATCTGGGAGTGTCACAGTGACATCACTTATATCTATAGTAATAATACAGGGACATGACTGGGGAGGTGAGAGGATCTGGGAGTGTCACAGTGACATCACTTATATCTATAGTAATAATACAGGGACATGACTGGGGAGGTGAGAGGATCTGGGAGTGTCACAGTGACATCACTTATATCTATAGTAATAATACAGGGACATGACTGGGGAGGTGAGGGGATCTGGGGGTGTCACAGTGACATCACTTATACCTATAGTAATAATACAGGGACATGACTGGGGAGGTGATGGGATTTGGGAGTGTCACAGTGACATCACTTATATCTATAGTAATAATACAGGGACATGACTGGGGAGGTGAGGGGATCTGGGAGTGTCACAGTGACATCACTTATATCTATAGTAATAATACAGGGACATGACTGGGGAGGTGAGGGGATCTGGGAGTGTCACAGTGACATCACTTATATCTATAGTAATAATACAGGGACATGACTGGGGAGGTGAGGGGATCTGGGAGTGTCACAGTGACATCACTTATATCTATAGTAATAATACAGGGACATGACTGGGGAGGTGAGGGGATCTGGGAGTGTCACAGTGACATCACTTATATCTATAGTAATAATACAGGGACATGACTGGGGAGGTGAGGGGATCTGGGAGTGTCACAGTGACATCACTTATATCTATAGTAATAATACAGGGACATGACTGGGGAGGTGAGGGGATCTGGGAGTGTCACAGTGACATCACTTATATCTATAGTAATAATACAGGGACATGACTGGGGAGGTGAGGGGATCTGGGAGTGTCACAGTGACATCACTTATATCTATAGTAATAATACAGGGACATGACTGGGGAGGTGAGAGGATCTGGGGGTGTCACAGTGACATCACTTATATCTATAGTAATAATACAGGGACATGACTGGGGAGGTGAGGGGATCTGGGAGTGTCACAGTGACATCACTTATATCTATAGTAATAATACAGGGACATGACTGGGGAGGTGAGGGGATCTGGGAGTGTCACAGTGACATCACTTATATCTATAGTAATAATACAGGGACATGACTGGGGAGGTGAGAGGATCTGGGAGTGTCACAGTGACATCACTTATATCTATAGTAATAATACAGGGACATGACTGGGGAGGTGAGGGGATCTGGGAGTGTCACAGTGACATCACTTATATCTATAGTAATAATACAGGGACATGACTGGGGAGGTGAGGGGATCTGGGAGTGTCACAGTGACATCACTTATATCTATAGTAATAATACAGGGACATGACTGGGGAGGTGAGGGGATCTGGGAGTGTCACAGTGACATCACTTATATCTATAGTAATAATACAGGGACATGACTGGGGAGGTGAGGGGATCTGGGAGTGTCACAGTGATATCACTTATATCTATAGTAATAATACAGGGACATGACTGGGGAGGTGAGGGGATCTGGGAGTGTCACAGTGACATCACCTATATCTATAGTAATAATACAGGGACATGACTGGGGAGGTGAGGGGATCTGGGAGTGTCACAGTGACATCACTTATATCTATAGTAATAATACAGGGACATGACTGGGGAGGTGAGAGGATCTGGGGGTGTCACAGTGACATCACTTATATCTATAGTAATAATACAGGGACATGACTGGGGTGGTGAGTGGGGTCTGGGAGTGTCACAGTGACATCACTTATATCTATAGTAATAATACAGGGACATGACTGGGGAGGTGAGGGGATCTGGGGGTGTCACAGTGACATCACTTATATCTATAGTAATAATACAGGGACATGACTGGGGAGGAGAGGGGATCTGGGAGTGTCACAGTGACATCACTTATATCTATAGTAATAATACAGGGACATGACTGGGGAGGTGAGGGGATCTGGGAGTGTCACAGTGACATCACTTATATCTATAGTAATAATACAGGGACATGACTGGGGAGGTGAGGGGATCTGGGAGTGTCACAGTGACATCACTTATATCTATAGTAATAATACAGGGACATGACTGGGGAGGTGAGGGGATCTGGGAGTGTCACAGTGACATCACTTATATCTATAGTAATAATACAGGGACATGACTGGGAGGTGAGAGGATCTGGGGGTGTCACAGTGACATCACTTATATCTATAGTAATAATACAGGGACATGACTGGGGTGGTGAGTGGGGTCTGGGAGTGTCACAGTGACATCACTTATATCTATAGTAATAATACAGGGACATGACTGGGGAGGTGAGGGGATCTGGGAGTGTGTGTGTGTGTGTGTATATATATACAGACTTTAGCTATCTTTGTCCTTTGTTATTTTTATTCATAGTAATTTGTCTGTTGTGCTGGAGACTAAACTCTAGAGCCCAATTGCTGATTATTTTGGTTTATAACTTTTCATTTTATTATTTGCTTTTACTGTTTGTATTACTTTTGTATGAAGTACTTTGTGTTGGAAGCCATCTCAGAAATGTACTATATTCTTCTGTGCTCGATGGAGGTGTGGGGTGGCGGTGGGGGGCCGGGTTTCTGTTATTAATTCTACTGGTTTAAAGTTGTCCCTCTTCAGGGTTAAGGGTATCCATGCCTCTTCACCGAGCCTTTCTGATTCTGTTCTAGCCGCCTCCTTGAATTCTGTATCATGAAACGGAGGTCTAAATACACCCAGCAAGTGCAAAAGATTTTTTGCTCACCTTTATAGGTCGAGGGTTTACATTCAGGAGACACATTGGAAGAAGGGTGATGACTCATTTTTATGAAGCAATTGGATTGGGGATCAGTGCCTAAGAAGCTGGCCAATGCAGCCAGCTGAGTGTTTGGCAGGAGCTTCAAAGGGCTCCCACTCGGTGGGCAGGAGATGCTGCCAGGGGACCTGGGCTGTCTATCTCTGGAACTCAGATTCAGACTAGAGGTGGTAAGCTGGGTCCCTGGGCAGATTCCTGGAAGTCCATTTTGGAGGTAAAACTTTGTCCCTTCCAGACGAGTCAGAGTCATGGGTGTGCCGAGTTCTGCGGGTGGGCTCAGACACAGAGCAGTGAGCAGTCCCCAATGTCCATAGGGGACAATATTAAAAGTGCCTGTGGCCAGCACATGCACTTAAGGTGATTGGTTACACACCACAGGGTGGACTTACCCCCTGTGGTAATGTGTATTGGAGTGGCATAAAAAAAGGCTGTGTGTCTAGTAAAAATGTACATCTTTGTATTTCTTTTGAAGATCAAGACTGCTGTAAGATTTCTGTATACTGTATCCTTTGAATCGGAGGAAAGGGTCTTTTTCAAGACTAATGAGCAATAAACATCTTGCCTGACTACGACTGCATCTGCATCCTGCGACCAATGGAATTGGGCAAAATGTTATTCCGTTCTCCTGCTGTTCTGGATTGAGCCAAGCGCCTCCAGAGCTCAAGCCCTCTGCCAGCTACCGTGCAGAGCCTGGTCCATTGCGAGGGATCAGGAGTAATCAGCCGACACCAATCAGAGAGGTGTGGCCGCAGCTAGTCGATGCATTCGCAGCAGTAAGCGGTTCCAAACTCCGACAGTAGGAGTTTGATGGGGGCAGCTACATACCCGCCCACTGTGCAGGGGGTGTTGTCAGGGACAGGCGGTCACTGACGGTAAGCAGGAATCCCTGATACCCCAAAACCCAGTGGGGATAAACCCAAATCTGTGATCGTGAAGTGGAGGCTGAAGCCGTCAGGTCACTGTCACCCTATGCTTTGTTGAAAATGTATGCCCCTAATAGCCCCCCTCTTTTATCTTTCCATGATATCTCCCTATCTCCCATTTGCTTCTTCAATTTAATTTTGGGTAGTAACATCAATGTTGATAACCATCTCCTCTATAGGTCCCCCGATCCCACTACGCCCTAGACTGTCTGATCTTGGGCCTCTCTCTCATTTAAATTTGTCTCATGGTCTTAACTGAGCCATAGTGACTTATCAATCCCTTCACTCATTCATATACTTTTCTTTCTGTGGTTCACTTTTCCTTTTCCAAAATTGATTCTTTTTTTACTGAGTGATGACTTTGTTTCGAAGCTCATATTTCTATGTTGGGCGACTTTCTTATCATGTATCATGGCCGTATTTTTATTTTTGCTTAAATGAACCTTGCCGTGTCCATTTTCCCACCTTTGGTATTTTCCTCTTATTTATATTTATAAGTCTAAGAATTTTAAAACAATTTTGAAACCTAAAGAGCTTTTCTTGATACAGAGATTATACCTCAGAAAGAGGTCTTTGTTGAGCTGGTTCCGGTTTTCTTGGAACTTTTTTGCCATGTTCCCCAATTTAACCCATCCTTCCCATGGGTCAGTTAAGCCGATACAACCCTCATTTTGAATTCTGATAAAGATCCCCTATTGATGTCATCCTACCGCCCTATAAATTTCTCTTGAATCTCTTGCTTGTCACAATAATGGCCTATTGACTACAATCAGTTCTTGACGAACCGTCAGTTGGGCTTAGTCAGGGGCCATCACTCGGTTAGAGAAATTTGTGTGGCAATAATGGCAGTAACAGCCTCTTATTCAATTCATTCCATTAATATAATTGCTTAGTTTGGATGCCAGTAAGGTTTCCCCCGCTTCCACTTTAATTTGATACTTGTCCCAATGCTTTATTTTCTCCACCAATGGTCTCTTCTCAGGGGCATTTGTGGTGGTTTGGAACAGGTGAGGATATCTGCTTTTGCTAATAGTTTAATATCTCAAATCCTGAATTCTCCTTAGCCCTATTAATGTCCAAAATGACAGAACTTGTTGTCCTATCGGCTTTAGAGTCAGTTTTGAAAAGTCCTTAGCACTGTGACTTCACTCAGCAATCACACCACCGAGATGGGCTTGTAAGTAGTCATGACATATAGGGCCTCATTCAGAGGCGGTCGTAGGATGCAAGCGGTCGCTCAGAAACAGGGCGGCCGCTTGCATCCTGAACGGCCGCCTCCATGTTAACACCCACAGCTCTAACGACCGCTAAGGGAGATGGTCGCGATGGTCAAGACCATCGCGACCATCGGGTCTTACGACAAGACCCTAGGGTAGGGTCTCGTCAACCTTAAGCCCCAGGAAGCTTTCTGCTGTGTTTCAGCAGGAAGCTCCCCACTGACATCACTGGTGATGTCAGTGGGGCCGCCCCCAAATGGCTAGTGTTCCGGCGGGAACGCCTCAGTTTGGACAGGCATTCCCCCTGCCCGCCCAGCAAACGGAGCGAGCTGTCAATCAACACCGACAGCTCGCTCCGTCTGCTTCGAGCCCGCTAACGACAGATCACCCGTCGTTAGTGGGGGCTCGCGCATGCGCACGACGGAGCCGTCTCCGTCGTGCGCATGCCCAGTGGACCAACATCGAGTCGGTTGCGAGCGCTTAGTGCTCGCGACCGACTCTGAATAAGGTCCATATACTCATATTGCCGATAATCGCCTTCGTAGGATCAGTATGTAAAACTGGGCACGGGATAAATCCTCAATAATCACCTTATCTTCCCTTATTGAAAATCCCATTTTATCAAGATGGAATGGCGTTCTACCACTTCACTTTATGGCAAAAATTGGTTCTGAGTCATATAGGCAAATATTTGAATCCATCCACCAAAATCCCATTTTCATTTCATAATCTATTTGGCAGATACAATTGTTTTGATTATTTTATTGCAATTTTTTCAAGCTGTCATTGTCAAGTAGCTTGCTTTCTGTTTTCTCGTGATTGGCATGTGATTATTTTTTAATTCTTTAGCATCCACGTCCTGTCTGGGAACCAAGACAATTTCATCCTATTATGTGTCCCTGAGATACATTTTTGATTATGACAAGACCTCTAGAGGTTTAGTGAAATGGTTGTATTATTTTACCTCCCTATCTCCTGGAATTCTCCTAAACTCCTTGTCTTCTATAAAGCTCTTATCTATGCCCAAGTACACTGAAATGTTTGGAAATAAATACCAGGCATACTTCACCCTCTATCTTTGTTTCCAAATTGGGATTTCAGACTCTCACTCTTGTACTAAGTGTGGATCTTTGAGAGCAGACATGTATCATTGCTTCTGGAGTTGCTCCTTCATTAAATGTTTTTGGGTTCAGATCTGGAGGGTTACTACTGACTTTCTGGTGAGTTCCTTCCCTCTAACACTAACTCAGGTTAATTTTTATAAACTTCTGCCAGGAGTTAGAGTAATTTCCAATTTATAAGTTATTGTTGGCAGTCTCGGGGGCAGCACAGAAAAGTGTTCTTCAGACATAGATTCAAAACAAACCTCCACCTATGTCTCTATTTCATCAGAAATTATATCCTATCTTTAGGTTGGACTGGGCTAAAGCGTCTTTTCAAAAATACTCCAGCTCTTATAAAACTTTCCTATGTATCAAAAAACATCTATTTGATATCTATATTAGAGAGCAACTTGTGATTTGTCTCAAATTTACGGTCTAAGACTGGTTTATATCGATGTGATCCCTCCCAGCTTCTCCAATCCTTTTATGACTGGTTAATTATGATTTGTGTTTTTGTTACCTAAGGTGACTTCTTTTTCCTAACCTTTGTTATTCTCTTAGGTCTTATTAGACATTGGTTACTTTCTGTTCACTAAAATGTTACGTCCTTTTAATATTTGCTTTCTAAATTTTCCTTACAGAACTATTGTCTTACCATGTAACCTTCATTTGCTTTTGTGTTCTGTGTTCTATACATAGTTTTGTGACCTGCTTAATAAACCAAAGTTTAAGAAGTATTTTAATTATTTATACTTCTACATCCAATACACAGGATTACACGGTAGTGAAGAAGACATCCGGTGACTTTGATACACCCAGCAGCTCTCCCCATGTGTCAGGAGGACTGAGCAGGGCCCAATGTCCCATCATGGTGCCTCCACCTCACTCACTGATACATGAGAGACACAATGACCAGAAGATCCTGGAGCTCACCAACACGATCATTCAGCTGCTGACTGGAGAGGTGACTGCTGGGAATGGGACATTATACAGTAACACCAGGGGATGTGTCTGGGTGATGACTATATTATTGTGTGTGTCAGGTTCCTATAAGGTGTCAGGATATCACTGTCTATGTCTCCATGCAGGAGGGGGAGTATATAGCGGAACACAGGGGTCTGTACAAGGATGTGATGATGGAGAATCACCAGCCCTTCACATCACTGGGTAAGAGGAGACTCATTTGTTGTACAGGGTAGAGCAGGTATGGGGGCCCCTATATACATGTCATCTGATAATCACATATATACAATGTACTCACTCACTGTGTGTCTCCTACAGATGGACCCAGTAACAGAAATACCCCAGAGAGATGTCCCCATCCTCTTTATTCACAGCATTGTACAGATGAGAATCACAGGACCTCACAGGAGCATCAGGTAGTTTGAATGTAGAGCACCTATGTGTGTCTTATTCACCAGTATGCTACTGTTTAATATTAGAGTAGACATTATTACAGTATTATTTTGTCTGAATTGTGGGTAATTTAGGGAGAATATATGACTGATATAAAGGCAGAAGATATAGAGGGAGAAGAGACACATGTGACTGATATAAAGGCAGAAGATACAGATGGAGAAGAAGAGACGTATGTGACTGATATGAAAGCAGACGATATAGAGGGAGAAGAGACGTATGTGACAGATATAAAGGCAGAAGCTATAGATGAAGAAGAAGCAACGTATGTGACTGATATAAAGGCAGAAGATATACATGAAGAAGAAGAGATGTACGTGACTGATATAAAGGCAGAAGACATAGATGAAGAAGAAGAGATGTATGTGACGTATAAGGCAGATATAGAAGTAAAAGAAGAGACCTATGTGACTGATATAAAGGCAGGAGATATAGCAGGAGAAAAAGAGACGTATGTGACTAATATAAGGACAGAAGATATAGAGGGAGAAGAAGAGACATATGTGACTGATATAAAGGCAGAAGATATAGAGGGAGAAGAAGAGACGTATGTGAGGGCTTATCAGCAGTGTAAGGAGGAGGAAATCCCTACAGATATCAGCACAGGTGAGTAATAAACACTTACTACCACTGTCCTGTTTCTCTCTTATCCACTCAGTGATTGTCTTTACTGAAGCTCCCAGGGTTCTACACACAGGATTTTATAATAGGATCTGCTCTTGAAAATTATAATACATTATTTGTTTTACTAGTTTCAGTGAATTGCATAAAATAAGTAAGAAAAATATGGTTTGCCCTAATAAGGGTGTCCATGGGTCTGTAGGTACCAGAACGGGATAAATTGGTCACTTTAAAAGCCCTCTGCCATCTCTGGCTCTATAGATCTGCATTGGATGAGGTTATTGTCACCATTATCACCAGACAGTAATCACAAAGATACTGCATCATTTGAGAGACCGTAACCTTTGTGTCTCCACATAAGTGTGTATCATTAGTTCCTGTAGAGTAATGGCATAAACTCTTCCCCTTTTTGTTAGATCATCACACAAGGGAATGATAGGTAATTCCTACCCCTCCCCCTTTGATCTCCTTCAGTGTTCGATTTGAGGTATGTGCTGAGGATGAATATTACTTGTCCTTAGCACTGAAGGGATTAAACAACCAGACCTCTTGTACTCGCTAATAGTGTGAAATTATGTTATTTCCAGCAGATGGATGCACAAGTAGGGATCCTACGGAGGGAAGTCTCGCTTTGTCTTCAGATTTTAAAATAGAAGATAACATCACGCAAGATTCTTCAGGAGAAAACCCGATTACCAGAAATATACATCCAGTAGTTATCAGTGCAGATAAATCACTTGTGCCCTCTAATCATGAGGAATATTTTCCTGATAAATTGGTTTTTGCTACACATAGTACAACTGATACAGGTGATACAGTGTTTTCATGTTTTGATCATGGTAATAGTAAATCCATTTCAGTTATTCATCAAAGTCACACAGGTAAAAAAACATTTCCATGTTCTGGGTGTGGGAAATGTTTTACAAACAATTCAGATCTTGTTAAACATCAGAGACGTCACACTGGTGAGAGACCATTTCCATGCTCTGAGTGTGGGAAATGTTTCACACAAAAATCCCATCTTAATAGACATCAGAGAAGTCACACAGGTGAGAAACCGTTTCCATGTTCTGAGTGTGGGAAATGTTTTACACGAGAATCACATCTTGTTAGACATCAGAGAAGTCACACAGGTGAGAAACCATTTCCATGTTCTGAGTGTGGGAAATGTTTTACACGAGAATCACATCTTGTTACACATCAGAGACGTCACACAGGGGAGAAGCCATTTCCATGTCCTGAGTGTGGGAAATGTTTTCGACAAAAATCAGCTCTTGTTATACATCAAAGACATCACCCATGTGACAAACTATTTCCATGTTCTGAGTGTGGGAAATGTTTTACAAGCAACTATAAGCTTATTAAACATCAGAAAACTCACATGGGTGAAAAACAGTTTCCATGTTCTGAGTGTGGGAAATGTTTTAATAAGAATAAAAGTCTACTTAGGCATAGGAGACAGCACACCAGTGATGAAGTATTTTCATGTTCTGAGTGTGGGAAATGTTTTACACGCAAAGATGGCCTTGTTGAACATCAGAAAATTCACACTGGTGAGAAAGGAGTACAATGTTCTGAGTGTGGGAAATGTTTTAGAAATAAATCTGCTCTTAGCAAACATAAGCTATTACACACAGGTGAGAGGCCATTTTCATGCTCTGAGTGTGGGAAATGTTTTATACAGTTATCACATTTTGTTACACATGAGAGAAGTCACACAGGTGAGAAGCCATTCTCATGCTCTGAGTGTGGGAAATGTTTTATACGGAAATCACAACTTGTTACACATGAGAGAAGTCACACAGGTGTGAAACCGTTTATATGCTCTGAGTGTGGGAAAGTGTTTACACATAAATCAAGTCTTATTAAACATCAGAGAAGTCACACAGGTGAGAAGCCATTTGTATGTTCTGAGTGTGGGAAATGTTTTACACAGAAATCATCTCTAGTTTCACATCAAAGACGTCACACAGGTGTGAAACCGTTTACATGCTCTGAGTGTGGGAAATGTTTTATGCAGAAATCAAGTCATAATAAACATCAGAGAAGTCACACAGGTGAGAAACCATTCCCATGCTCTGAGTGTGGCAAATGTTTTACGCAGAAATCAAATCTTGTTGAACATCAGAGAAGGCACACAGGTGAGAAACCATTTCCATGCTCTGAGTGCGGCAAATGTTTTACACACAAATCAAATCTTGTTAAACATCAGAGAATTCACACAGGTGAGAAACTGTTTGTAAAACACTCACCACACTCAGAACATACAAAGAGTTTGCTTCTTAAACATCGGAGAATGCACGCTGGGGAAAATACATTTTTGTGAGGTTATAGACATGAGACGAGGCTTCTGGCAAACGTTTGGTCCTAGGGTTTGACTGATTTTGTGTGCCAGGTCTTCCTCCTCTCCTCCTACTCCCTATCCTTGTGTTTCATAGGTATAAACAGGCTGCATGGGGCAGGTGCTGGCTTATAGGGGAGGAGGAGACTCTGCTGCCGATTATTCGAACTTTAACTTTATGGTGTAATAGAGACCAAAAATCCCGCACTAAGTTTTAAATAAATCCAAATTGTACAAGGGGAATATTGCCTATGTCATTCAACTTAAAGGGAAAGCTCCATGCTTATAAGTAAAATGTAGGTGCCACCCACTGATTCAATAGTATATACAAAAATCCAAAAGAAAAAAAAGAATCAGTTTGAAATAGGTGCATTCATGTCCCCACTACAAGTTTATAATTCTTTTTTTAATAAAAACATTTCTTTATTAGATATGCATTAAAACACAGGTATCCTTATCCACACGTAATAATTAGAGTGCTAATTATTGCTTAATATTCAAAATATTTAGATCCATCATATCTGTATACCCTTTAATATAAAAACAATGATAGATAAGAAAAAAAAGTGATATGAAAAAAAAAAGGGAAAAATTTTGTCTAATAAAGAATTCCAAAAACAAGGCTGTGCTGTCTTCATTAGTCAATATATAGTAAAATTAATTTGTAGTGTGTGTTTTATTTATCAGACAAATCTGCAGTTGCAATTGTTATACAAAGGTTGTTGAGTGGTTACTTTTTGTAAGTATCCAGTAGTTGATACAAATAGATGTTGCAATGTCCTGCCGTTACAGTCTTACAATTTGCTATATTTATTTAGCTCCATGCGATCTTATGGTGCATACACAAGGTCAGATAAAAAGGACGATACAAACGATATCTATATCGATTATTTCATCCTTTTTATTTTGTAACCCCCTCTAACGACCAAACAATGGTCGATGCATGAGCACGGATGGTCGATACTGACCATCGCCCGTGCATGCAGGCCAACCCAGGTTAGCCTGTTCACTATAGGGACCCACCATCGTTAATCGTGTAACGTTACGTCGTCTGGGGGTTGGTGCATGTGCTGGATGTTTGATATCGAACATTCAACACATGCACCAACCCCCAAACGACTATAACGAGTCCCTATAGTCAATATCAAGCAGGTTGGCCTGCAAGTACGGGCGATGGTCGATATCGACCATCCATGCCCGTGCATCAACCATTGTTTGGGGGTTGGAAGGGCCCAAAAACAGGATGATAGTAACGATATGATCGATATCGTCCTGTTATATCTGACCGTGTGTAAGCACCTTACGTCAGAACTGGTTTCTATCGTTCCTTAGGAATGTTAAAAGCGCTTATCTTACATTCATTGAACCGTTGCTTCTCAGATGATTACAGATTAGTATTACAATGTTTAACCCACTGCTGTGTGTGTATACAGATTTTTCCTGATCTCCGTATCTAATGAGTCAGAGTATATTAGTGCTTTAATCATCATTGGTAAGCCCCGTGACGGAGTTACATATACAGGCAATAACTTTCTCGAACCTCCGTATTCTAAATTTAATTACCAGAATGTGAGAGTATAACACTGATACTATGATCACTATATTAACAGAGTTATGTCTCTCCCTTATTAATGAATAACATTTCCATGTATTAACACATGTTTAGGCAGACACACACTGCAATGAATCAGATCTTTGGGACAGCACATCACACACGCCGAATGTTAAACTATAATGCTGATACCACGATCTTGTAGCAAGTCACATCTATAAGTAACGGCTCTCTAGAATCTCTGGATTTAATTGACAGAATGTCAAAATATAGCGCTGGTACTATAATTACTAAATTGACGGAGTCTTATTTTTTCCTTATCATTGGATGGCATTTCCCTATATTGACACATTTTAACACACTCTTATTGCAATAAATCAAAACATATGTTTTAAGACAGCGCACAACAGCTGCCTGCCGATGCGCATTTCGCTGAGTAGCTTTTTCGAGGCTATACAAATCGGAGCCCGCCAAGTCGGTGATTTAAATAGCCCCACCTAACCGATCACGATGTGAGGCGATTCCTTTCAATCACATGACAGATACATTCATTTTTCAATGGAAAAATGTCATTCAAGTTACACGGATTGCAGACGCATTGATCTTCGTAGTATGCATCCCCATGAGAATGCCGATTGCATAGATATTGCAATATATGACGATACTTACATTTGGATCTATTATCCAATTGTTTATAATAGATAATATTTTTTACGTGTCTGGAAGATACATATTGCAGTATATATATATATAAAAATTTATGTTTTTCCTATATGGTATATATAATCCCATAATATATATTATCAGACTACGGTACTCATTCTTATATATATATATATATATATATATGTAGACCTCTGTACGCACAGATAAATATACCTGTACATATACACATAGTAATGTTTTATTCAATATTACCATAATAATCAGTTTCCATGTTCTGAGTGTGGGAAATATTTTATGAAGAATTCAGATCTTGTTAAACATCAGAGACGTCACACTTGTGAGAGGCCTTTTCCATGTCCTGTTGGGAAATGTTTTCCAGAGAAATCAACTCTTGTTATACATCAAAGACATCACACACGTGACAAACTATTTCTATGTTCTGAGTGTGGGAAATGTTTTACTTATCCTTGTGTTTTGTAAGTATAAACTAGCTGCATGAGGCAGGGGCTGGTGTATAGGGGAGGAGCCTCTGCTGCTGATGATTTGAACTTTATGGTACCCTGGCTCCACCTATACCCACGGTCCCAGTGTCCCCCATGGACTCAGGAAAAAATATTTTTACAGGCAAGACAAAAATCCCCTTTTCTTCAGGGCCCACAGGGATACCATGGGGTAATGTGGTTGGAGAGATCCAGGCACCAAACCGTTAAAGCTTTCAGCTCCCAGGATGCCTCGGGTCCTCCTCCATATATAACCCACCCACAGGCCTTCAGTTGTTCGTTTGATGCGGCAGGATTCAGACGCACCTTTGTGACGGCACTGCTCAGGCAGCCCTAAGCTTTTATGGTTTTGATTTGGCAGTACTGAGCATCTGAAAGACACATGTACTGCGACTCCATCTTTCTGTGCCAGGCCGCAACACCTGTAACAGGGCTAGTGATTTTGGCAGATCTCGGCTGAGCTTGCTAGCAGCGATGTTGGGACCCGGGCACTGCAACCGGACGCATGGAGATGTCAGGTAAGGCAAATCCTCTTACGGGGAATCGTCGGTCGTCCTTGCTTCCGGTGTAGGAGACGAACTGGAAGCCGCTGCAATCAGGGTTCGGAGTGTCTGCATCCTCACCAGACCACCAGGGCCTTATAGTCTGACACTGGGGATCGGCAGCAGGTGCTTCTGCTGCCACGAGGCCAGCGTACCTGGCCGGTTGATGCAGCTTAGAGGCAGGCGCTCCCCTTGCAGCTCCTCCCCTGACCCAGATGCAGTCTCTTCAAAGGTTTTTGTGCATCTGGGTTGCTCCTACCCGCCTTGTGTATATGAGACGCTCACAGTTCACTATCGGTGCGCTGCTGCAGCTGTTGGTCTCAGGAGGTTTTGGGTCAGTCTCCCTGTATACCTCTCCCATGGACCAGGTATATAATGCTTTATATCAGGGGTCTTCAAACTTGGCCCTCCAGCTGCTGTGGAACTACACATCCCAGCATGCACTGCCACCTTTTTGATATAACAGCATGCTAAAACTATGTGCAGTGCATGCTGGGATGTGTAGTTCCACAGCATCTGGAGGGCCAAGTTTGAAGACCCCTGCTTTATATCCTACCAAGCATTGTGTTTTGAGTAGTTGATTCAGAGCCCAGTGCAACTTAATTTGCATATGCATTGTATGTGACTGTTTGCTAGTCGCTATGTTAATACTGCCTTTTATTTCTGACTGTTAGTCATACTTGCCTACCCTCCCGATGCGGCCGGGAGCCTCCCAAAAAATTGGGTGCCGCACCCAGCCCCCCGGAAAGCAGGCAAGCCTCCCAGTGGCCTCTGACCCCTCCCCCATGATAACCTGAGAAAGCCCTGCAGGGGGGGGGGAGGGATGGCGGTGATGCGATTAACGCTGAATTGTGTCCTCTTTACCACCTCCGCTCCACCCACACATGACAGTATAATGTCCAGCCCTGCCCCCTTGTGCCAGCTATACCCCCTTGCCATGCTGATGTGACTGCTGCCTCCTGGAAGGGGCAGACAGAATTTTGGCAACCATGCTGTCAGTTATAACTATTACTGGTTTTCTCCTCATCCCTCTGATGTAGCTGTGTGGGGTTTTTCTTTATACTTCACATTTATTGTTATTTGTGAAGGTTGTCACATTACATTGCATTGTTACCTTTATAATTTATATGTCAAAAGGTAAAGGGAATCAGAAGGGGGAGACCCCTGTGCTGGTTTCATGTGAAGCCTGTTTGGCAGGCTTGTCCTCTCAGGACTTTATAAAGGATGGTTTGTGTGCTGTCTGTTATAAAGAACTACCTCACCAGTCCAGTATACCAGTCCCTGTACAAGAGCCATCTTGGGTATCTGGAAACCTTACCTTTCTATGGATATATTTTTTGGAGCAGTTAGATAAGATAATGCTACTCTGACAGCTTCAAAGTTTGCAGGTCTGCCATCTACTGGTACAATAAAATCTAGGCAGTTTTCTTTTTGGTCCTTTTGTCCTCAGGGATGAGCAAAGGAACAATCTTCCTCCAGGCCATCTAGTTTTCTCAGGATATCCAAGCGACAAACTAAGAGGTCTGTGCCGGCCAGACGTCCAGCTTCTAAGCCAGAAAACCCTCAGCCTGATGGTGCAGGCCTCCTCCTGGGGGATACCAGGATAGGAGGCCAACTTCGGTTTCTGGATTCCTGGCATCAAACACCAGATAAAGAAGTTTGCAGATGCACTATGCGATCATTACTGTTCACATTTAAATGTATTTTGTAATTAAATATAATTTCAGAAGTAGTTAGCATATCAGTGGTCAATGATATGGGCCTGCCCACCAGCGTCAAGGTCACCTCATTGAGCAGGCCCTTAGCACATATTTTTTACCTTTATTACTATTTCCAACACTTAGTAGCTACTTTTACACACCTGATACTTTATAACACTTCACTGTCCCTCTTTTTTTCATGTGATGTCCTGGGGAGGTCTTTGGCTGGGCTGTCTTTTGGGGTGCCCTGTGCCCCTGATGTGAACCCCAGAGTGTTAGGGACCTGCTCAGTGAGGTGACCTTGACGATGGTAGGCAGGCCCGAATCATTAGCCACGGATATGCTAACTACCCCTGAAATTATATTTAATTACAAAATACATTTAAATGTGAACAGTAATGATCGCATGGTGCATCTGCAAACTTCTTTTTCTGTGTATATAACCTTAAAATCACAGCATGATGGCACCTTCCATTACTGTTAGGGTGTGCAGTCTAGTGCCCCTCCCTATAATCAAACAGATGCCTGGTTCTGAGAAGTGGTCTCTCAGGTATGCCATCTCTTTCCGGAGGCATCCTCCCCAGAAGATTTTTTCCACAGATCATCAGGTGCAGTCAAGGCCTTGGCTCTTCGGGAGGCCATTCACTCTCTGCTGCAGGTAGGAGTAATAATTCCGGTTCCTGTGTAGCAATGAGAAAGAGGTTATTCCAATCTATTTTTGGTTCAGAAACCAAATAGGTCTCATCACCCTATTCTAAATCTTAAAACCCACAACAGGTTTATCCATGTACCTGATAACGCGATGTGTTTTGGATATTATTTATAAACCTTACTTATTATAAGAAATGAAATAATTCACACCATTACCAACTCTAAAATAAATGACAATGCTTTACTTAAAAGCAAATTAATTATACATGTATTATGGTATTACTGACATAGCAGACTTATAACATAAAAAACAACAAGTGCAGCAACAGTGACAAAATTATTTGCAAATGCCGAGCCCAGACTCACAAGGTGACAATCAGCCAAGTTTATACTTACACCCCAGCACCCCGGGACTCTCTCGACCTACGATTGCTCCTGCTCAACCCAACTGACTGACCCCTCCCCTCTTTAAACAATCTTTTATACTTTTTCTTTTGCTCAAACTACTGACATATTCTAAAATGGTGAATATTAACTAATTCATTCAATATTCATGCGCACTAAACATTTCACTGATATGTTCTAATCATAACAAAACCTATAATCTCCTTTCTATGTTCTCAAAATTCTGGTGACTTATGGACCAAGGCTATCTTGATTAGCTCCCTTCTTGTTTATACAGATCTGAGACCTGCTGTCTCCTGGTTTGTTCATATTAAACTAACCCATTATTCTGTCTTGCTAGAGAAAAAATGGTTTTCATCAGTTCTAATTTATACCCATTTCTGTAATAACACCTACATAACATTACATCATTTAATATACTTTAGATTATACAATATTAAACAATAATAACTGTTGCTTCAGACACACATCTGCCTACTTTTAGAGAGAGGGTAGGCCTCATCTCTAGGCCTGAGGCCATTCGACAAATGTTGTCCTCTGCAACTTACAACTAATATATATTCTGAATCATTTCTATATACTCTTAATTGCAATGAAAATAATAATGAAAGACATAAGCAGGTATATATTTGTGAATTGCTGAAGGAATATGTACGGCCACATATTCCTGTGTTATCATACCCAAGTTCCGTATGGAAACTCTCCGGTCAATTATTTTGGCAATAGAGCCTGGGGATTTTATGGTTTCCCTGGACAATCAGGATGTGTATCTGCATGTTCTGTTTACGCCATCCCACCAACAGTTTCTATGGTTTGCTGTCCTACAACAACACTACCAATTTCAGGCACTGCCCTTTGGTCTATTAACGGACCCCCATGTATTTACCAAGAAAATGGAAGTCATGATGGCCTATCTCGGGCCCCAGGGAATCAGAATTTTACCATATCTGGGTGATCAGATATTGGCACAAACTCCAGTTGTTTTACACCATCTGCATCTGACCATAGCCTGTCTACAAAAGCATGGCTGGATCCTCAATTGGAAGAAATCCTCTCTTTCTCCAACACCACCTGCTGTTCCCACACATTGGTGCCTCCCATTGCACGCCACCTGCTTTTCCCACAGTGCCCAAACATTGGTGCCTCGCATTGCATGCCACCTGTTCCCACACATTGGTGCCTCCCATTGCATGCCAACTGCTGTTCCCACAGTGCACACACATCGGTGCCTTACACTGCATGCCACCCGCTTTTCCCACAGTGCACACACATCGGTGCCTGCCATTGCATGCCATCTGCTTTTCCCAAAGGGCACATATCCGTGCCTTCCATTGCACGCTACCTGCTGTTCCCACAGTGCCCACACATCCGTGCCTCCCATTGCATACCACATGCTGCTAAGGGCCTCCCATTGCACACCACCTGCTATTACCACAGTGCCAACACATCCATGCCTCCCATTGAATGAGTTTGATTGTGAACCGACCTGGGGGTAAATGTCATAGCCTGTGGACATCAGGCATCGGCCAGTCCTGTGCGAGGCTGCCCGAAGTATCAGTCATTAGTACCAGGTTGATTATGCCTATTAAATGACTGCTACTAATTGGTCAGTCTTGCACGGGCCTCGCCGATGCCTGCAGTGCACAAGCTGTTACCTATACCCCCTGGTGTACATAACCGGGCAAGTAACTAACAATAACAGCTACACTACGCTGCTACCGGTCTACGCTGTAACACGTCAGTATAATAAAGGTCTAGTGCTATCTTTTTACCAACATATAGATCCTGATACAGAGATGGGCGCTAATGTAATCGGAGCTGCAATTGCAACTGCAAAAATATGCTGATTCCAAAGCTCACCCGAGCATAAGGGCGCCCACTGCTGCCCTCTCATATCCGTCCGACGTCCTGCTCCTATGCCAACACCGGCACATCGGACAGCCATGCAGCTCTTGCGGCCAGTCTGACCTGTCTTAAACACTGCGTCTCTCCTAACACGCTGAGCTCTCGCTCTGCGCAGAACGCAATGGCTAATTTATGCACGCCCATAAAACAGCGTTTAAACAGCCATACACGCCTGCGTTTGGCTAACTTCTCCCCAATTACCTCCCCCAAATGCTGACTACCTGTCACTCAATTTGTGAGTGAATCCTGTGTGTGGGTGTAATCAGAAAACAATTGCGGCACGTGCACGGTGCAGATTTCACGCGTGCGCATTAGCTAAGAATTGCTCAGTATATTGGCACCATAGACGGGTTGGATGGTGAGCCAATGGCAGACTGTTTAGAACCACCGCTGGTGCTACTGCATACATCCTGGACTACGGCATAGCAGATGCAGCAGCGAGGGGTGGCGCGGATTGCTATGTCCCGGCTGCGATACACAGAGCTGATCCCCGGGGAGCTCACCTTCCCGGCAGTCACCCGGCCATATTAAAAACAAGTATAAAAGGTACAGCTAAGGTTGTTTATCTCCCCCTCCTCTATTTGAGGTCTGTACTGCAGCCCCTACTAAGCAACTGCTCACTGTGATGACACTCAGGTAACCCTATCCTCTCCGATCCTTCTCCTCCCCGATCCCTTTCCTCCCGCTGATCCCTCTCCAATCTCTCTTTTCCACTTTCATATCCTCCTGGATGTCCTAGCACTTCCTGAAGCCTTGTATGACCAAGACCAAACTTAGGGGTCTATGAGCCCCGTTTAACAAATCTAAATATCCGTGATATATTACGTTTAGTATTGCAGTGATACAAAAGAATATACCGCTGGTATTCATCATTACTTACCTCACTGGCCAGGTCCAGCGATTCCCTCCTCGCAGGCTAGGTCCTCCATACAGCAGCCTAACGTTGCCAGCCAGGGGCTTCTGTGTCATGTGCGAAGGTCAGTTTGTGCCTGATTAACCTGGCATGGACCCGGTGGTGCAGTGACAAACATAGGCCCTCATTCAGAGCCGGACGCTATTTGCGGTCGTTCGTTTAAAAACAAGGGGTGGCTATTCAAATGATCCGTACGCACATTGCAGTCTGTTCACACCTCTAAGTCTGAACGAACGAGCAAAACATACGCTCGTTTATTTGTTAAAAACGCCCCCTGGCCGCACGCATCCTACGTCATGTCCGCTATTTATTAGATTAATCGAGTACATCGACCAGCGTATGAACTGCTCGCTATTCTTGTGGTTGGTGTTTGCTACCACAAATTTGCGTGCAGTTCTGGCTCTAAAATAACCCAGTGACAGGGTCAATGACGCTGCTGTTTTAAATATACACACCCATAAAACGCCCGTTTTGACCTTTAAGCACGCCTGCGGTCGGATCTCCACTCCCCATTTTCAAGCACCTTCCCCTGTTACCACCCACATACGCCTCATTCTGTCACTCAAAATAGCAGGCACTCGCTATATAGCGTACAAAGGATTTTCGGCCGCACTGACTGGTTCGCGCATGCGTACTAAAAAGCGTACGCATGCGCAGATGTGCAAACATCGCTCGGAACGAGCGTACTGCCGCTAACGAGCGGCTCTGAATGAGGGCCATAGATTGCTGCTATTTGTTACATACAGAAAGGATGACCTGTCTCAGTGATAAATGGGGTCCCTATGTACTAAGCCTTGGAGAGTGATAAAGGTACCAGCCAATCAGCTCCTGTCATTTTGTTTTTACACACAGCCTATAACATGGCAGTTAGGAGCCGATGGGTTGGTACTTTAACTCCATCTACTTTATCTCTCTCCAAGACTTGGTACATATGACCCAGGGTTCCTTCCACCTCTCGCCCCCTCTCTCAGATTTTCATTCCCCGATGACCGCTGTCTGCCTCCTTCCTCTGCTACCTGCTTGACCGGCTCCCACTTAGGGATGGCCATCGATGATACATAAACAATGGTTTATGGCCGATGTCGAATGCTTTTACCATTAATGGAGGGAGAACCAGTTGGTTTCCCTGTATCGATGTTAAGGCATAACCTAATGTTGGGTTTTTCTTGCAAGGTGCTGGGACTCATAGCATAGCTCCGCCCCCAAAAGCCCTGTCCCCAGGTTCTGATTGGCCCACGGGCCAGTCAGTCATAGAACAGGATGACCATCGGTTGGTGAAACCATCAATGGGCATCCATTGTATATTTGGTCAGCATCGATGACCACTTGTTAAATCACCATTGATGGTAATAACACCGATGGCCGTCTCTACTCCCCCATCCCACTTAGCGGTCCTCTTTCAGTAAAACGTGATTTGCCGATCTAGCCTATGATGTCACTCAGTGTCCCTAAGCCACATCCTGATTGACAGGCTGAGGCCATTTAGGGGGTGGAGTGGGGGCAGCTAGCTTCCCAGAGAACGATGGTGTGTAGGCCCCATTTTCTGGGTGTAACAACCCAGTGGCTGAGTCTTTTGGCCCTGGCTCTATGAAAACACCGGCTATCCTGAGTAACTGAGGGTTACTCAGACCAAAGACGCAGCTGCTGGTAGAACTGGGGGCCTGATTCACCATGGATGGCTATTGCGATCGGAGCTGCAATTACTCACAATGGTCTGCTGCGCAAATATGCTAATGAGTGCAATCAACGAAACCATCTACACCCATTGTTTGCATGTTTTAGAAATTAGCCCTTTATCGTTAGACAGAGGTGGTTTAAAAGAGGGTCTGTGTGCAGGCTCCATGTGTGCCCCCCTCTTCTCTGGCAGTGCAGTAGCCTTTGTGCAAGTCTCTGGGAACATGGCACCCGTGCCACATTCTCTGAGACTTATATACAAAAGTGGTGGAATACGCTTGGAAAAAATGTATAACTAGCGGCCATTCATGGTAGTTACAAATAATGATGGTGACAGGGCTTGAACTTCTAAAACGTTTGTGATTGGCTGTTTGCAAACGTTCAGCTGACAGCGATTGGTGAGTTGTTCACCGCATGGGCACAGAATACGATTGAGCGTTTTTTTTGTTGTTGGGGGGGGGGGCTAATCCTCCCCATAGGGCTGCCTAACCCTGCTATGCTTCCTAAACCGAACCCTCCCCCCACCGTGGCTAATGCTAAGGGCGCCCCGGACTTACCTTGTTCTGGCTGGCATCAGGATTAAGATTTCGATGCCTATCTTAAGTCCCTTGTCAGGATTCATCTGTCGGTATTGAGACCGGCAGCATGGCGGCTGCTGTTCTCATAACTACATCCCGTTCTGTTTTATTAAAGCCTCTCACACACTCACAGCAGCCTCACACATACACAGGGTCACACTCATGGCAGCTCTCACACATACACAGGGTCACACTCACAGCAGCCTCACACATACACAGGGTCACACTCACAGCAGCTCACACACATACACAGGGTCACACTCACGGCAGCTCTCACACATACAGAGGGTCACACTCACAGCAGCTCACACACATACACAGGGTCACACTGACAGCAGATATCACACATACACAGGGTCACACTCACAGCAGCTATCACATACACAGGGGCACACTCACAGCAGCTCTCACACATACACAGGGTCACACTCACAGCAGCTCACACATACACAGGGTCACACTCACAGCAGCTCACACACATACACAGGGTCACACTGACAGCAGCTATCACACATACATAGGGTCACACTGACAGCAGCTCTCACACATACACAGGGTCACACTCACAGCAGCTCTCACACATACACAGGGTCACACTCACAGCAGCTCTCACACACACATCGTCACACTCACAGCAGCTCTCACACACACATCGTCACACTCACAGCAGCTCTCACACACACATCATCACACTCACAGCAGCTCTCACACATCGTCACACTCACAGCAGCTCTCACACATCGTCACACTCACAGCAGCTCTCACACATCGTCACACTCACAGCAGCTCTCACACATACACAGGGTCACACTCACAGCAGCTCTCACACATACATATGGTCACACTCACAGCAGCTCTCACACATACACAGGGTCACACTCACAGCAGCTCTCACACATACACAGGGTCACACTCACAGCAGCTCTCACACATACACAGGGTCACACTCACAGCAGCTCTCACACACATCGTCACACTCACAGCAGCTCTCACACATACACAGGGTCACACTCACAGCAGCTCTCACACATACATAGGGTCACACTCACAGCAGCTCTCACATACACAGGGTCACACTCACAGCAGCCTCTCACATACACAGGGTCACACTCACAGCAGCTCTCACATACACAGGGTCACACTCACAGCAGCTCTCACATACACAGGGTCACACTCACAGCAGCTCTCACACATACACAGGGTCACACTCACAGCAGCTCTCACACATACATAGGGTCACACTCACAGCAGCCTCTCACATACACAGGGTCACACTCACAGCAGCTCTCACACATACACAGGGTCACACTCACAGCATCTCTCACACATACATAGGGTCACACTCACAGCAGCTCTCACACACACAGGGTCACACTCACAGCAGCTCTCTCACATACACAGGGTCACACTCACAGCAGCTCTCACACATACACAGGGTCACACTCACAGCAGCTCTCACACATACACAGGGTCACACTCACAGCAGCTCTCACACATACACAGGATCACACTCACAGCAGCTCTCACACATACACAGGGTCACACTCACAGCAGCTCTCACACATACACAGGGTCACACTCACAGCAGCTCTCACATACACAGGGTCACACTCAAAGCAGCCTCTCACATACACAGGGTCACACTCACAGCAGCTCTCACACATACACAGGGTCACACTCACAGCAGCTCTCACACATACACAGGGTCACACTCACAGCAGCCTCTCACATACACAGGGTCACACTCACAGCAGCTCTCACACATACACAGGGTCACACTCACAGCAGCTCTCACACATACATAGGGTCACACTCACAGCAGCTCTCACACACACAGGGTCACACTCACAGCAGCTCTCTCACATACACAGGGTCACACTCACAGCAGCTCTCACACATACACAGGGTCACACTCACAGCAGCTCTCACACATACACAGGGTCACACTCACAGCAGCTCTCACACATATACAGGGTCACACTCACAGCAGCTCACACACATACACAGGGTCACACTCACAGCAGCTCACACACATACATAGGGTCACACTCACAGCAGCCTCTCACATACACAGGGTCACACTCACAGCAGCTCTCACACATACACAGGGTCACACTCACAGCAGCTCTCACACACACAGGGTCACACTCACAGCAGCTCTCTCACATACACAGGGTCACACTCACAGCAGCTCTCACACATACACAGGGTCACACTCACAGCAGCTCTCACACATACACAGGGTCACACTCACAGCAGCTCTCACACATACACAGGGTCACACTCACAGCAGCTCACACACATACATAGGGTCACACTCACAGCAGCTCTCACACATACATAGGGTCACACTCACAGCAGCTCTCACACATACACAGGGTCACACTCACAGCAGCTCTCACACATACATAGGGTCACACACACAGCAGCTCACACACATACATAGGGTCACACTCACAGCAGCTCTCACACATACATAGGGTCACACTCACAACAGGCTCTCACACATACACAGGATCACACTCACAGCAGCTCTCACACATACACAGGGTCACACTCACAACAGGCTCTCAATTTGGGCACAATAAACACAGCACAAATTCATAATAATTTTGTGGATTATATTATTAAATGCAGCCGGTAATTCCAGATCACCTTTTTTTTGTTAGTTTGTAGATTTAGGTAAAGTAACAAACTATTGCCAATGTGGGTGTCAATATACTGTGTATTAAAACCAAAGACCGTAATTATTAAGTATATGATTTATAAATTAATTTAAAAACATTAACCTAGGTGTTAATATGCAATAAAAATTAATAAGGACTGAAGGCAGATTTCGCCTATTTTGTGCAATATTATTGCAGATTCCGGCATGCGCGCTTCAGTTTTTTTTTTTACAAAAAACAGGCGAAAACAGGTAGGTGCGATAATTTAGCAGGCGAAAAAGTCAGGACATGCAGGAAAATGTGTCAGTACCCCAAAAAATGGCTGACATCTATCGAAAATCAATTTAGAAGTATATCACTGGCTATAATAAAAGTATTTAGGGTACTTAAATTGCGTTGTTTGGTGGTAATTTGCATATTTGAAAAAAAAAAAAATTATAAAAGGTAATTTTTTTACAGGAAATTACTGTTTAATGTAAATTGGGAGTACATTAACATGTGTGCAAGTCTATTTTCCTGTCGTAAAAAACAAGAGATATGGTAAGAACTTACCTTTGTTATCTCTGTTTCTACGAAGTCCATAGGGTCCACAGGGTTGACCTTGGGGTATAGGTTGGGAACCAAATCCGGGCACCACGCAGTTAAAGCTTTTAGCTCCCAGGATGCACTTGGGTCCACTCTCGCTATAACCCCACCTCCAAGCCAGAGGCACCTCAGTTTGTAAGTAGCCAAAGGCCGGAGGAGGAGAGAAAAGTGGAACACTCGATAACCATACTCACAGAAATGGGAGACGGAAAACCGGTGACCAGCCACACAGCCCATTTGAAGCCAGGTGCGTCAGGGCGGGCGCCCTGTGGACCCTATGGACTTCGTAGAAACAGAGATAACAAAGGTAAGTTCTTACCATATCTCTTGTTTTCTACTTCAGGGTCCATAGGGGGTCCACAGGGTTGACCTTGGGGATGTCCCAAAGCAGTTCAACCAAGGGAGGGGACGCTCCTGTGCTGAGAGGAGAATCCGCCGCCAAAAAGGAAGCATCCTGAGAGGCAAAGGAAACCAATGCCCAGAACCTTAAAAAGGTGTGGACAGAAGACCACGTGGCCACCTAGCAAGGCAAAACAGCCAAGGCGCCACCGCGAGCCACCCACGAGGGTTACATGGCCTGAGGAAAAACAAGCATCAACAACAGAAAGGCCTACCCATGGGTAGGCCCCTGAAGAAGACATACGAGGCCGTCCAGCCAACATTTGGCCACAGGCCGGCCATCCTTTCCTGTTAAAACCAGAAATCTCAGACCACCAATAAGGAGTCCGATTTCCGTCAGGAACTTGAACGGATCACATAAATCCACAGAGGCCGGACCACAGTCAATGAGGCCACACCAGCCGAGAGGACTGGGGACTGAATGGCTGCACCATAAGTTCCAGAATAATATGGAACCTAAAAATCACTAAGAAGAAACCCAGGGTGAGAGCAACTCACACCCTGACATGATGCCCTCCAGAAGAGGGAGCCACATGAGAACGCTCCCAATTCCGACACTCACCTGGTTGATATAAACTCCCTGAGAGAAAGCCAAAGCAATAGACCATGTAATGGCTATCACAACCCGCGGTTCCATTAACTTTCCCCGGAGTTAACGAAGAACCACTTCTAACTCCCAAGGAGTCCCTAGGGAGGACAAATGGAGGCATAATCCAGAAAACACTCCAAAGGATGAACTGGATACCAGAGCGGAGCAATTCCATATCTTAATCATACTGACAGTGTAGAGATCCGCACTGTCAGGAAGGCCAGGCCGAGGGTGAAACCCAAGCCAGCCGGAAGGAATGCCAGAATATCTGGAAATCCTGGACACCAGAGGATCGTATCGAGAGGTATAATACCATAAGAATTATGGCTGCCACAGTTTGTGGTAGGTCCCAGCAACAGCTGATCCATGTGCTCTAATCATTCCAACGATGACAAAGCCAGGGAAGCCGTAAGACCACTGTAGGGAGTAAGTCAAAGACAAATGACCCAGGTCCAAGGCAAACCCCAGGACCCTGAGACAACAGGTCTGGGCAGTGAAGCATCAGGAATGGAGTATCGATGGAGAGACTCCGAAAAACCAAGTACCCCTGACATCTGGGGCAATCAGGAGCCACCAGCAGGAGAGCATCTCCATCTCGATTGAAACACTTCCCTCGAGAAAGAATGGAGACCGGAGAACACAGGTACACAAATTGGAAAAACCACTTCACCGACAAAGAGTCACTGAAGGTTGCTTCAGAATCCCCAGAGTTGGACTGTAACACCATAGTGTGATAGAGTCAGAAGGCCATGAGGGTCACTTCAGGAGGGCCCCCCCCCCCTGCTCACCAGGAGATGAAACCTCTCTTGGGGAAGAGACTAGTCCCCGGGATGCACGTCTTGACGGCTGAGGACTCCCGCTTCCCAATGGAGAGCACCTGAAATGAACACTGTCGAGATGGTCGGGAGGAGACCCTCAGACAATGTCCGAATGTACGACATACCTGACATTGCCACCCCACGAACAGTATTGCTAAAAAGGAAGCCACTGTTCTGACCCTGTCGGACTGAACTTTTTCAGGTTCACCGGGAAACAAGGGCTATGCCAGAGTGAAGGCCCAAGACAGGCTAAAGTTCCAACAAGTTAATTGACAGGGTGGAATCGACAGACATTCAACTGCACTGAAATGGATGCGAACCAGACACTGTCCTTAGCAAAGAATACCCAGGACGAGATGGCCATAGTCACCCGAAAAGGGACCGACTTGCCTCCGGGGAGAGCATCATCGTTTGAACAGTGAGCAGACAGAAAAAACTTGTTCCATCTGGAGATAAGCCAATTATGGAAAAGCCTGGAATGGAACTAAGCCCATTCCACCCTTCCAAAGGCAGACACTGAATAGTGGACCATGCATCCCAGAGTGTAAAGACATATGTCCACTGCACAGACATCCATGTACTCCTAATGGAAGAGTGGAGATGCCGTCTTACGCCAGAAGAATTCTCAGATTCTGAGAATCCAGCAGGGCTCCTAGGTGAAGAATACCCAGAGAGGGATGCAGGCAGGACTTTTTCCCCATTGATTAAATGTCTGCACCCTGAAGAAGCCACAGTCAACCGGACCTGGCTGTAAAGTACCCCGGTGATCCTGCTAAGTGCAGGAGGCCATACAGGTACAGGAGCATTGGGATATACTGAACAGAAGAACTGTCAGAAAATCCAAAACGCTGGTAAACCTCTGTGGGGCTGAGGACAGTCCCAACAGGCAGAGCCCGAAAAATCGTAAGTGCTGTGATACAGCAAACCTCAGTCCATGCTGAGGCAAGGTCTCTGTAAGTACCCGTAGGCACGCGTCCTGTATATCCAGTGATACCATAAAGTCCCCGGGTTCCAAACATAGTATGATGGAGCATAGGGATTGCCTCCTGAGCCCAGGTAGCTTTAGGAACTGGTTCAGGGAATTGAGACAGAGAATAGGCCAAAGAGGACCATTCAGCCACCGCACCAGAAAGAAAGCAGAACAACCAGTCCCTCGCTGAGAAAGTGGGGATGGCCCAATTAGCTCCGCTTACCGCAACAACTGTATAGCTTTCTGGATTTGTAAGGCCCTGTTCGGGTCCAAATAAGGGCCTGTGTCACATGGAAATAGGCCGCCTGAGCAAAGAGAGGGCGTACCCTCCTACCCACATAGCCGCGGAAACTAGACACTAGTACCGGGCGAACTGAGAAAATCGCCATCTCCCAGTGGTAGGCCTGTCTCGTCAGGCTGACGATATATCCGTAGGTTCAGAAGCAGGATCGGCTGGCAGTCCAGGCCTGCTCGGAACTGGATATGTCGGCCCTTGTAAAGGCCGACAGTCTATGAAGAAACAGACCTTTAGGCTGACCCAGAGGACAAAAAGACTTAATAGACTTAGTCTGAGGCCCTGTAGTGGGCATAGCTGAAGGCGGGAAATTTGTACTGCCACTGTCAAGGTCAGGACCCAACAAGATCTACCCTATAGATGGTATCTGCACCTCTGCATTCCCAGAGCGCAGCCATAGGGTATTACGTAGGATACCGTCGCAGCCGGAACTCTGAAAGTTAGGAGACTGATATCCAATATAGGCATGTCCACCTATGACAACTGCATATATTATGTGAGCGACAAAATACATTTGAACCCCAGACATGTTGGAGGGGAAAAAACATTACAAATGCATCAGCTCAGTATGCAATAGTATTAACCAACCATGCTATAGCCATGGTAGGATGGGTAACAACCCCTGAAAGCGAGTATACTGATTTCAGGCAGAGTTACCACCTACGGATCAGAAGAATCCGACCACGCAGGAATGGGATGCGTAGTAATGTCTGTAATCAGACGAGTAACACGCCCATCCACCCCAGGAGGGGCTCGTGATGACCCTTAGGGAATTTGGGACAGGAGGCCAAACACTGTTGTAATACCTCATATCTGGCAACAGCCAGAGTCCCGCCATGCGATCCACACGCTAGTCAGCAAAAGGGAACCAGAAGGCACGTAATACTGAGGGTGTATGATACAGGTGCAGGTCAACATTCACTCTAACCAGAATGAACCTGCTACCAGCCCTAAAGCAGGGATAATAATACTTGAAATAGGCTTCCCCCCGTGTAAGAGGGAAAGAGCCCAAAACAGCATCCAGTTCACGGCAGAGCCAACTGGGAAGTAACCACAGGGCGTCCACCACGCCAATTTGCGTTTCGTAGAAAAACGACATCCACCCAGGGTGGCTGTTGTGGTAATCCCTGCTAGGGGCATGACAGACTATTGTGGCACCAGGGAGAATTCATATACTCGAAAAACCCCTGTAGGGAGCGGTAGTCTGTGTCACAGGGGATGTGCAAGAAACTGCGAGATACCCTGAGATGAAGAGGGCAGTATGGTGAAGTAACCCCAAGTGAGGTACAACAATGGGGCCCGCCCGGCGATCCGCAATTGAGAGGATCCCGAGAAAACAAACCACCCAAGGGGGTCGTGAAAGGGGCCGGCACCCGATGACGCCACATACAGAACCCTTTAAGAGTTAAATCCTCCGCACTAACACCTGCAGCACATGGCTTGCAGGATAGTAAAAATGGGTGCAGTATAACGCTCTATCTCCTGGTCAGACATATCTGACCAAGCCTTGTGATCAAGCAGCGCTATACTGGTCCTGACTGATACTAAAAATTAGCTGCAGGGACCCATTTTCAGCGTATGCAACACACAGTTCCACTCAAAATATGGCAACTTGCAGCACGCAACAGTATGTGACAAACCTCACAAATATTAACAAGTATATAAATGTGAGGCCTCAGAACCACCCTAAGTACAGCTGTATTAAGGCAGATAAGGAAAAGGGATAGATATACACTGACAGGTGAGAGAATAAAGTACAGTCAGCACTAGCATAAGTCACATACCATGCAGATATACACATATATACTATATACATATATATGTCATATAATATACTGCACTATTACACTGCATTCAACTTACCCAGATTCAGTGTCTGGGAAGGCTACAGCGCTGTGTACACTGACCTGATGGTGAGGTACGCAGGGGGACTGGGCTCACTGTCATCTCCAGAGATTTCTGCTGCACCACAAAGAAATGGCCACTGGAGACCTCAGAAGAAGCGTGGCCCGCGGAGGAAGCAGCTCAGCGACGCCAGACTATAATACTGAAGCGCGCTGAGCTGAGGGGAGGAGCCGCTGTAACAGGGAAGGCTGCCTCCCCTGGCCGGCTATTAACCCCCGGGACGCCGGCTCCCTGCACCGAACACTAAGTCCCTGGTGGTCTAGTGGACACACGGGGTATGGGGGGCCCGCCGCCACTGCCGGCACCTCCGGTCTGTCCCCAGAGACAGGAGGCACAGGACTGCATTTCAAATGCGCGGATCACCGCAAGCGGTGACCCGCGCCTTACCTGCTCCCCGTGGATCCGGCAGGAGTCCTGGGCGACCGCAGAGTCCGGCTAGTACAGACTCTGGGGTCCCGCTGAGATCCCCAGATCTGTACTGGCGTCTCAGCGCCAGCGGGGTGACGGAGCAGCAGCTTAGACGTCCTATGGACAGTCTGACGCTGCCGCTCTGAAGAATCCAAAGTAAAAATAAAAAACTTTGTCCTTTAGAAAAAATATAGCTTAGGGGCTGCTAATCAGCTCCCCACTGCACTAAACGGTGACCCGACTCCGGCCGGGCACCAACTTAAACTGAGGTGCCTCTGGCTTGGGGGTGGGGTTATAGGGAGAGTGGACCCAAGTGCATCCTGGGAGCTAAAAGCTTTAACTGCGTGGTGCCCGGATTTGGTTCCCAACCTATACCCCAAGGTCAACCCTGTGGACCCCCTATGGACCCTGAAGTAGAAAGAGCACATCTAAAACCATTAAGACAACACCTGCTGCAGAAACTTGCTATGTTTAAAACACTTTTTGACCCAATATGTTAAACCCATTTTCAACTATTTTTTTTCACCCTGTCGAAATCAGATAACCGGATATGATTGCTTGCAATTATTATCTGACAATTTAATCAACTAATGACTGATGACGAATTGCTTGGACGCTACCCTGCGTCAGCACAATTCGTATACGCACAAATATTTATTTATATCACTATAGAATTTTGTCAGAGCCTGGAAAAATAGGTTTTTGTGTCTGTGGGTGTTTGTAAAAACTTTGCATACTAATACAATTTGCCTGTAACAAAAATAATTGAAATGTACACAAGAAACTAGTATGCTCAAAATTTAAATTAGGAGTCATTGTCAAGAACCTGCAAGTCATTTGCAATTGTAAGCCTCTTTGTTCAGTACTAGTTTAGTCCAAAGGAACTGGAATTTAAACTGTGAATAGGTAGAGGAAAAACCATTGAATTAGTTAATTAGGTGGCACCTTTAAGCAGGTGTGGCTCTCTCTTCCCCCGTTTAGAAAATACAAGTGGACTCCCATTTACATCTTGTACTGTAATTCTAAAATATGTCAGAAATATATTTATATATTAATTCATCACAAATACACTAAATTACATACACATAAACACTTGTATGTGTAACCACTTAAGTACACATGGACGCTCACGGGCGTCCTCACTTACATAGATGCGAACACGTAAACGCTTGTATGTGTTCACGCATACAGCGCAAGTTTGCGCCGTATATGACCCCTACACATTGTGCACCCTTTGCACTGTGTGTAGACGCACAACACATATTTACATATAATCATAAATATACACACATTGATAATTGTATATATACTTATTTAAGTACCCATGGACGCATGTGACCTTAGTGAGGTATATACACTTTCACGAACATTTCCTTTAAATATAGACACACATTAGCGACCACAATCATATACACATATTTACACTTATAAAAGGTTCCTACACAATATGGTTTATGTTAAAGATATAAGTTATAATACGAAATGCATGTATTTGATATCTAAGATATAGAACAATGTAAACACACCATGTTTGGTATCAAACTGATGCTCTGTTTCTTTGCAGGTTTCCAGTTCTGACAACGGGGGAGCCGCATCGTGTGTCCCGAAATATGTATCATCAAGAGATTATGGTTTTATTTGGAAATGTTGTATGCAATAAAATGGCTACTTTAGATTAATTATGCAGAGGGAAGACTACACAAAGAAACAACTCCAAGACCAAATGCCCCTAATGACACCATATGAACTGTCCAATGAGAAGATCAAGCTGGAACAAGAACCAATGAATAGTGTTTGTCTGTCCCCATTGTGTTGATACATCTTGTAAGAGTATATATGTTTGCGCAATGGACTAGGCCAGTTGTCGTTACCTGTTTGATGACCACAGACATCTGGATTGATCGGCTGGGACCTGGTATCAGGGCGCAAGCATACGTATTTGGCTGTAACCTTGTATGATAATTGTATTTACGCTTATTGTCTAGATCAAAGCGTGTATTATTTCTTTGATTAATATAACTTTTTGTGCTTCGGAACCACAATTGGGCTGGTCTACAATTATTATTGTGTGCCACGCTAAGCAGTGATTTTAGGGGTATAGAGATAGGTAGGATTCTATAACCCAAAACTTGACTAGTGATTTTTTGCCAAATAACGCAAGTTACAAAAAAACCTTTGGGGTACTTTATCATTAGGGAAGGGCTGTCCAAAGGGTTCGGAAAGAAATCCCCACATTTGTAGGCAAAAAGGGATTTTGCATTTTTTTTCACCTGGTCTGAAATGGTGAAAACTTTTCGCCTGTTTTACACTATCCGATTATTGCAGGTACGATAATTTACCACGAAATCACGGGTGCGATAACGATTTAACTACGGGTGTGATCATTTACAGCGATTTCTGCACTTATTGCACCTAAATGATTCTGAGTTCTCTGATCTGTAACAAGAGCCGATTACTGTTTAACATGCTTTACACTCTCAGAACTAGGGATGGATATCAGAAACAGATGGTTAGCAACAATCAATGTTTCTGGTCTGATTAAAGTACTTTTTCAATCGAAAATCGGCTTTGCAATGGGTGTCAGCTATCTGTTGCTGCCTCCGACGCACATACGATGGGTGTATGAATTAAGCTGAGGACACCTGAAAGTGGTGTCTGCAGCTCAGCTTCGGTGCCTATTGCAGCTGTTTTTCTATGCAGTGTAGCCACCGATGGTTATACAATCGCATGGTTATGATGCGATAGCTAGTAGCTATTGTATCGCATGATTCGATGTCAGAAGCCTGGCAATCATTCAACACCAAGCTCCTGATGTCCATCCCTATTCAGAACACGGAAATGGCATCTCATTTGTGTGACGTCTCTCATGTATAACAAGATGTGATTTTTGTATAAAACATTTCCCACATTCAGAACATGAAAATGGTTTCTCACCTGTGTGACTCTTTTGATGTACAATAAGGTGTGATTTCTGTGTAAACCATTTCCCGCACTCAGAGCATGGAAATGGTTTCTCACCAGTGTGAAGTCTCTGATGTGTAACAAGATCACATTTCTTTGCAAAAGATTTCCCACACTCCGAACATGGAAATGGTTTTACCCCCATGTGAGTTATTCGATGTGCAACAAGAGACAATTTATGTGTAAAACATTTCACACACAGAACATGGATATAGTTTCTCTCCTATGTGAGTTTTCAGATGTTTAACTAAAGAGGATTTGTCTGTAAAACATTTCCCACATTCTGTGCATGGAAATGGTTTCTCTCCTGTGTGAGTTCTTTCATGTATAACACGATCTGATTTCCTTCTAAAACATTTCCCACACTCAGAACATGGAAACGGTTTCTCACCTATGTGAATTTTCTGATGTTTAACTAAAGAGGATTTCTCTGTAAAATATTTCCCACACTCGGAGCATGAAAACGGTCTCTCTCCTGTGTGAATTCTCTCATGTATAATAAGTTCTGATTTCTGTACAAAACTTTTTTTACACTCAGCGCATGGAAATGGTTTCTCACCTGTGTGACGTCTCTGATGTGTAACGAGATCTGACTTCCTTGTAAAACATTTCTTACACTCAGAACATGGAAATGGTTTCTCACCTGTGTGTTTTCTTATGTCTAAAAAGATTTGATTTATCTGTAAAACATTTCCCACACTCAGAACATGGAAATGGTTTCTCACCTGTGTGACATCTCTGATGTGTAACAAGATGCGATTTACTTGGAAAACATTTCCCACACTCAGAACATGGAAATGGTTTCTCTCCTGTGTGACTTCTCTTGTGTCTAACAAGAGCTGATTTGGGCGTAAAACATTTTCCACAATCAGAAGTGACTGTATCACCGCTATGATCTGTACTATGTAGATCAATATGTGAGTTACCAGAAGTACATTCCCCAAGAATAGAGGGATCAGATGATATATCTGCACTAAGAAGTGGTGGATGTATATTTAGGCTAATGCGGTTTTCTTCCGGAGATCCTTGTGTGGGGTTATCTTCTAATTTAAAATCTGGAGACCAAACGAGATGTCCTTCTGAGGTCTTCCTTGTATTCTGTCCATCTGGTAGAAATAAAATAGTTATCCAAGTTTCCCACAGCAAAGGCATCATTAATCATTATTTATCTCACCCCTATTCCCATAGGTATGTGGTTAATACATCATGCAGAACACTTTGGGCTGGTACCGGTCACTCTCATACACAAAATATAGGAGAAGAAAGGAAACAAAGGGAGTTTGCCATATTAGAGCAATAAGCCTTACTAAATGGCGCAGACCCCTTGGACTCTAGGGACTTCTTACTAGCACAGGAGCCGGCCAGCCCTAGATAATGCCCAAGGGGGAACTTTCACCCGGTTCCCAAATTATAGGCAAAGGGTGATAGGTCTATCCCTCTCCTCAGCATTTAGGCTATATGTCTTTATGAAGCCGTCATTTATTTTCACACAAGATAAATAGGCAGAAATAATGCCTCAGTGCTAATAAAATCATGTTCAAAATACTAATAGATTATGGATGGGATATATCCTACATATAAATATAACAAAAAAAATTGTATATTAGTGTACAGTGTTTAAAAAAATGCGCTATAGCTCGTATTTTACCCGCTATCGGGCACTGGGGACCCACTTATTTAAAGTACTCGGGTCCCCGGGACACGCTGTCCTGTGGCCAATCCCTGACAGCTGGCTGCAGCACAGCGCGTCCCCTGCAGTAACAGACACGACGCTGATAGATAGGCTCTCATTGGCTGCTGCTGTGGAAAGCCGTGCTGGGATCAAGTGTCTGATCCTAGCATCGGCACAGCGTCCGTGCCCGGCGCTGGGACAGTGTTTGTTCCCAGCGCCGGGTAAGCCACCGCGGCGGGTACCTGGTGAAGGGACCGCCTGGTCCCTTCCACCAATGGCGGCGAGAGAAGCTTGGCTCCGGGCGCGAGCTGAGCGGAGCTCGCTGCCCGGAAGCCAAGTAGCGGCGGCGGTTGTTTGGTACTGGCCGCGAGCTTTTGGCTTGCGGTCCAGCAGCCAATAGGAGGCAGACGCGACGAGCCAATCGTGGCTCGCCGCGTCATAGCCCCGTCCACTCGCCGCGTCTTTAATAGATGCCGCTGAGCGGTACCGTTCAGTCGGTCGGCGGAGGGGAGGAGTGAAGACCTCCCGAAGACAAGGGAAGAGCGGTGCGGCAACAGTTCCGGCGGCCGCGCAAGAGGCCAGAAGACAGCGTGATCAAGAAGAGGCGGTGCTGCTGGCCAGGGCGGGCCAGTGGCAGAAGACTGAAGCTGAGGACCGAAGAGGACTGCGGGGGAGGAAAGCATAAGAGCTAACGAAGCTCCCCCCCGCAGCCTCTTCCACCGCACCGGTAGGCGGCCATGGGCCACCAGTATTTTACTCCTTCCTAGACCACCAGGGTTGTCGGGCACTAGGCCGTGGGATAAATTCAGGCAATAGGCCTGTGGGTCTAAAGGTGGGCACAAGGCCCGGCCAACATAGGGGGCATTAGGCCCAACTGCAGGTATATGCCCCCCAAATAGGTGTGTGACTTGGGCATTAGGCCCAGGTCAATAGAGGGCCCACCTATTTGCCCTTAAGTGGCCCAGGGCCTAATGCTCAGGTCACTCACACCTATTAGGGGGGCAGATACCTTCATTGGACTGCATAGGTGGTCTGACAGGCATAAGGGGGGCACTGCACAGGAGGAGTGCTTTGGGGGCACTGCACAGGAGGAGTGCTCTTGGGGGCACTGCACAGGAGGAGTGCTCCTGGGGGCACTGCACAGGGGGACTGCTCCTGGGGCACTGCACAGGGGGACTGCTCCTGGGGGCACTGCACAGGGGGACTGCTCCTGGGGGCACTGCACAGGGGGACTGCTCCTGGGGGCACTGCACAGGGGGACTGCTCCTGGGGGCACTGCACAGGGGGACTGCTCCTGGGGGCACTGCACAGGGGGAATGCTCCTGGGGGCACTGCACAGGGGGAATGCTCCTGGGGGCACTGCACAGGGGGAATGCTCCTGGGGGCACTGCACAGGGGGAATGCTCCTGGGGGCACTGCACAGGGGGAATGCTCCTGGGGGCACTGCACAGGGGGACTGCTCCTGGGAGCACTGCACAGGGGGACTACTCCTGGGGGCACTGCACAGGGGGACTAAAGGACATTAATGTGCGGCATAATGTGTGAAGGGCATTAATGTGCGGCATCATTTTGTAAGGGGTATTACTGCATGGCATAATGTGTAAAGGCTGGGCTTTTTGATGTGTGGCATAATGTGTAAAGGTCATTAATGTGCAAAATAATGTGTAAAGACCGGGCATTTATCCTTTGATAAATATGCCTATTACCTAAAGTGGCTAACCATAATATCACTTTAAAACGGGACTCATGAATTAATTACAAAGGTTCTGTGACTGGCTGACTTCATGCCTAGATTTCACCTGGTTTTAATGAGCCACAGAACCTGTGTAATCCATGTGTGTCCCAGTTTAAAGGGATGATATGGTAAGCCTATGTATATATAAAGGGATGATATGGTAAGCCTATGTATATATAAAGGGATGATATGGTAAGCCTATGTATATATAAAGGGATGATATGGTAAGCCTATGTATATATAAAGGGATGATACGGTAAGCCTATGTATATATATATATACAGGGATGGTATGGTAAGCCTATGTATATATATATACAGGGATGGTATGGTAAGCCTATGTATATATATATATATATATATAAAGGGATGATATGGTGAGCCTATGTATATATAAAGGGATGATATGGTGAGCCTATGCATATATAAAGGGATGATATGGTGAGCCTATGTATATATAAAGGGATGATATGGTGAGCCTATGTATATATAAAGGGATGATATGGTGAGCCTATGTATATATAAAGGGATGATATGGTGAGCCTATGTATATATAAAGGGATGATATGGTGAGCCTATGTATATATAAAGGGATGATATGGTAAGCCTATGTATATATAAAGGGATAGTATGGTAAGCCTATGTATATATAAAGGGATAGTATGGTAAGGCTATGTATATATAAAGGGATGGTATGGTAAGCCTATGTATATATAAAGGGATGGTATGGTAAGCCTATGTATATATAAAGGGATGGTATGGTAAGCCAATGTATATATAAAGGGATGATATGGTAAGCCTATGTATATATAAAGGGATGATATGGTAAGCCTATGTATATATAAAGGGATGATATGGTAAGCCTATGTATATATAAAGGGATGGTATGGTAAGCCTATGTATATATAAAGGGATGATATGGTAAGCCTATGTATATATAAAGGGATGATATGGTAAGCCTATGTATATATAATGGGATAGTATGGTAAGCCTATGTGTATATATAAAGGGATAGTATGGTAAGCCTATGTATATATAAAGGGATAGTAAGGTAAGCCTATGTATATATAAAGGGATGATATGGTAAGCCTATGTATATATAAAGGGATAGTAAGGTAAGCCTATGTATATATAAAGGGATGATATGATAAGCCTATGTATATATAAAGGGATGATATGGTAAGCCTATGTATATATAAAGGGATGATATGGTAACCCTATGTATATATAAAGGGATGATATGGTAAGCCTATGTATATATAAAGGGATGATATGGTAAGCCTATGTGTATATATAAAGGGATGATATGGTAAGCCTATGTATATATAAAGGGATGATATGGTAAGCCTATGTATATATAAAGGGATAGTAAGGTAAGCCTATGTAAATATAAAGGGATGATATGATAAGCCTATGTATATATAAAGGGATGATATGGTAAGCCTATATATATATATATATATATATATATATATAGGGATGATATGGTAAGCCTATGTATATATATAAAGGGATGATATGGTGAGCCTATGTATATATAAAGGGATATGGTAAGCCTATGTATATATAAAGGGATGATATGGTAAGCCTATGTATATATGAAGGGATGATATGGTAACCCTATGTATATATAAAGGGATGATATGGTAAGGCTATGGATATATAAAGGGATGATATGGTGAGCCTATGTATATATAAAGGGATGATATGGTGAGCCTATGTATATATAAAGGGATGATATGGTAAGCCTACTTATTCACTATGGGTTTTGTGAACAGACAAGTCATATTACCTGAAAGATCATGGAGGCATTAAAACATGCATTTAAGGGGCTTGTGGGGATATCTGATGCTGTTGGGGTTATCAGATCTGCATTTTAGGGGCATGTGGGGAGGTCTGAGGCATATGGGGAGCTCTAAAGCATAAATTATGATGGGATCCAGAAATGGTCAGGTAGGACCCCATTTTTTTAAAGTGGTGGGTCCCTGGGACCCACAAATTTTGTCGCTCACCACGATCACTGAGTGTATAGGAAAAAAATAGCTGCTAGTTCCAATGAGGAATAGTGATAGTCCTACAAAAAGTGAAAACAAAAAGAAAAACTGCTAATAGATAAATATATATATATCTGAAATTGAGAGCAAGAAAGGGGCGCAACATAGTGTATGAAACTGTAGAACAGATTTTATTGCAGACAGCGGACATAAAGCTCTTTCAATAAATATGCGTACCCCAATCAGCGGTCAGAAAACACCGCAAGTAATAAAAATTAAGAAGCCTGAATATCACCCGAACGTCTCCGGGGACTCCGTCAGCTATTCGATCAGTAATAGAAAGCAATGCCAAACCACCTACCAACGCGTTTCGTCATCGACTTTGTCAGGAGGCTGGTATGGCACGAATAACAGGCATGCTCTTATACTAGTCATCCCATCTACTTCCACAAGTGTTGTATAATTAGATAATTAAACTAATCAGTATTGGAAACACTATAGGGAAATAGTGGATGTTTCTATGTGGGTACTTCAAATTCCAATGCATACATTGCACATTGCATAACATATATAATTCAACATAATGAATTAAAATGTCAACATTTAATAAATGCAAAAAATACAAAAAATAATTATTGTTGGCTGTTTGTCCCAATGTAGTGAAGTACAGTGCAAGTCTGAAAGATATAGGACATGTTGTCTCCACAGTTATGGTAAGTAAGCTGCACATTGCACAGGCCTGTGACCCTAACACTCACCAACTGCTACCCAAATCACCCTTCACCACCCTAGCACCTACACCTAGCACTCACCACTTAGTACCTAGACCACCTTCGTGCTCACCTCTTGCTAACCAGACCACCTTTCACCACACAAGCACCTACAGGTAGTGACCATGGCATCCACCACTTGCTACCCAGACCAGCCTTCACCACCCTAGTACCCACCACTTGCTACCCAGACCACCCTAGCACCGACACCTAGTGATCATAATAGCACCCACCCCTTGCTGCCCAGACCACCCTTTACCACCATAGCACCTAGTGTTCACTCTAGGTCCGGTGGCAGGCCGGGCGTCGCACCTAGATCTAGTGCATTTTTGAGTGCGCGCCCGAAAAGGGGGCGTGGCCAAAGAAAAGGAGCGTGTCTTTATGACACGTCCCCTTTTCGTCACTCCTGGGGGCGTGCCCGGCACTTACGGACATGCCGGGCAGCCCCCAAGCGCTGCAGTCACTGTGAACGGCTGTGACCGCTGCGCCGCCGTTTTGACCACCCGCGGGACACAGCGATCCGCGGGTGGAGGCAGAACCTGCAGGCTGTCTCAGCGGGCCACCGCGCTGGAGGGCAGGGCGCGTTCTGCCCTTCAGAAATCGGGCAGGGTGCGGTGCCCCGCTAAAACAACCTAGCGGGAACACTAAGCACCCACACCTAGTTACCCTAGTCCCCACAAATTGCTAACCACACTACCCTTCACCACCCTAGCACCTACCCCTAGTGAACCTAGCACCCACCACCGCCCACCATAACACACCTTTGTCACTCTAGCACCCACCCCTTACATATCTGGAGAAGACAGGGAACAAGATGAGGTGTGTGAGAGTGCTGCACAATAGGTTCTAGATGTTAGTGCACTGGTAATTACATAAATAATGACCCCTCTTACGTCCTATCAGGGGGGACACTACAGACTGTGGGTTTAGAGGGGAGGCTTTGGAGTAAATAATGAACAACTGGAATCAGACCTCGTTTTTATGTAGGCCATGCTTCTTTGGAAGTGATTTTCATACTTTCAGGTACGTCTGTTTTGAACCAGGAAGTTTCTGTGGCTGCGATCATGGCAGGTGGATCCCGACTGCACGCCTTTGCCTGTTCCAGGACATAGGGTTCCGGTCGCTCGAGAATCTATGGGTCAGAGTATTCCTGGCTCGGGTATACTGTACGTTCTGGATTTGGTTGGTCTATGCCCACGCCGGTTTTTAGTCACACCTCTTCCATGGGACTAAGTCAAACGCGCTGTCTTACATAGGATTGATTTGGTGCTGCGGAAGAGGGGTGACAAAAACCAGGAGTGGTTGTCCTGTTTCATACACATCCAGAAGGGTTGAGGTTTTATTCCAAAAATTTTCTGCTATAGGCTTTCAGAGCTCGCAGGCTCATTTTTATTCAGTTCCAACACACAATACCGCAGGTGGTCAATCAAGCTATGTGCATGAGCACCTAGTTTGGCCGTACAGGTTCACACAAAACCTCTAATCTATATAACTCCCTCTCTGTTGGTGCTTGTCGTTTGTCTCCAGGAATTAAACACCCAAATTCAAGACATCAAAGTAAAGAAATAAAACCTAACTAAAAGCTAGGACCTATGTAGCTTAGTGCCTTACTCTAAAGGCATTAAAAACAAAACTGAGCTTACGGTGGAAAAGGAGGAATTATATAAGGGGTTAGAGCCAGTTTCAATTAGGTAGTGTCCGACTCCAACCAGCACTATACATAACTCAGATGTAAGGCATCCCCCAGACGGATGATAAACGAAAGAGCAGGAGGATAATAGGGGCTGATGGCTCCTGATGTATGAGATACACCAGAGAGTGTGTGGAGGAGACTGGTCAGATCTCTGGGCTGGTGACACAAAGCGACATGATAGGAATAGGAATATAGGAGTCTAATAAGGGTTGATTACATTACTGAAAGAGGTGGGTGTAGGATAAGAGATTGTTGTAGTGACTGAACAAGTAGAATATGTGGCTTTATTCTGTAACGATTGTTTATTACTCACCAGTGCTGATATCTGTAGGGATTTCCTTCTCCTTACACTGCTGATCACCCCTCACATATGTCTCTTCTTCTCCCTCTATATCTTCTGCCTTTATATCAGTCACATACGTCTCTTCTTTTCCCTCTATATCTTCTGCCTTCATATCAGTCACATACGTCTCTTCTTCTCCCTCTATATCTTCTGCCTTTATATCAGTCACATACGTCTCTTCTTCTCCCTCTATATCTTCTGCCTTAAAATCAGTCAAATCATCAAGCTTATTAACCAATTAAACAATTAAAAAACTTTAGTAATGTTTCATTTCAATAATGGAGACTACACTATATAATTTAAGTATATAAAACAAACTCAGATTCTCTGCAGATCATATAGTGACAGTCACTTTGGTATATTGGCCAGACCCTAAATCTCATCTACCTGATGCTTCTGTAGGATCCTGTGATTCTCCTCTGTACAATCCTGGGAATAAAGAGGATGGAGACATCTCTCTGGGGTATTTCTGTTACTGGGTCCATCTGTAGGAGACACAGTGACTGAGCACATTGTATATATGTGATTATCAGTTGATGTGTGTATATAGGAGGCCCCCATACCTACTCCCCCTGCAAATAAATGACAATCTCCTCTTACCCAGAAATGTGAGGGGCTGGTGATTCTCCATCATCACATCCTTGTACAGACCCTTGTGTTCCTCTATATACTCCCCCTCCTGCATGGAGACATAGACAGTGACATCCTGACACCTTATAGGAACCTGACACACACACAATGATAATCATCACCCAGACACATCCCCTGGTGTTACTGTATAATGTCCTATTCCCAGCAGTCACCTCTCCAGTCATCACCCAGACACATCCCCCGGTGTTACTGTATAATGTCCTATTCCCAGCAGTCACCTCTCCAGTCATCACCCAGACACATCCCCCGGTGTTACTGTATAATGTCCCATTCCCAGCAGTCACCTCTCCAGTCATCACCCAGACACATCCCCCGGTGTTACTGTATAATGGCCCATTCCCAGCAGTCACCTCTCCAGTCATCACCCAGACACATCCCCCGGTGTTACTGTATAATGGCCCATTCCCAGCAGTCACCTCTCCAGTCATCACCCAGACACATCCCCCGGTGTTACTGTATAATGGCCCATTCCCAGCAGTCACCTCTCCAGTCATCACCCAGACACATCCCCCGGTGTTACTGTATAATGTCCCATTCCCAGCAGACACCTCTCCAGTCATCACCCAGACACATCCCCTGGTTTTACTGTATAATGTCCCATTCCAAGCAGTCACCTCTCCAGTCATCACCCAGACACTTCCCCTGGTGTTACTGAATAATGTCCCATTCCCAGCAGTCACCTCTCCAGTCAGCAGCTGAATGATCTTGTTGGTGAGTTCCAGGATCTTCTGGTCATTGTGTCTCTCATGAATCAGTGAGTGAGGTGGAGGCACCGTGATGGGGCTCTGGGTGCTGCTCAGTCCTCCTGACACACGGGGACGGCTGCTGGGTGTCTCATACTCAACGGATGTCTTCTTCACAACTGTGTAATCCTGTGTATTAAAGCAGACACAAAATATCACTGTATACACTCCCAGATGCCCCTCTCCTCCCGTCATGTCCCTGTATTATTACTATAGATATAAGTGATGTCACTGTGACACCTCCAGATCCTCTCACCTCCCCAGTCATGTCCCTGTATTATTACTATAGATATAAGTGATGTCACTGTGACACCTCCAGATCCTCTCACCTCCCCAGTCATGTCCCTGTATTATTACTATAGATATAAGCAATGTCACTGTGACACTCCCATATCCCCCTCACCTCCCCAGTCATGTCCCTGTATTATTACTATAGATATAAGTGATGTCACTGTGACACCCCCAGATCCCCTCACCTCCCCAGTCATGTCCCTGTATTATTACTATAGATATAAGTGATGTCACTGTGACACTCCCAGATCCCCTCACCCCCCAGTCATGTCCCTGTATTATTACTATAGATATAAGTGATGTCACTGTGACACTCCCAGATCCCCTCACCTTCCCGGTCATGTTCCTGTATTATTACTATAGATATAAGTGATGTCACTGTGACACCTCCAGATCCTCTCACCTCCCCAGTCATGTCCCTGTATTATTACTATAGATATAAGTGATGTCACTGTGACACCCCCAGATCCTCTCACCTCCCCAGTCATGTCCCTGTATTATTACTATAGATATAAGTGATGTCACTGTGACACTCCCAGATCCCCTCACCTTCCCGGTCATGTTCCTGTATTATTACTATAGATATAAGTGATGTCACTGTGACACCTCCAGATCCTCTCACCTCCCCAGTCATGTCCCTGTATTATTACTATAGATATAAGTGATGTCACTGTGACACTCCCAGATCCTCTCACCTCCCCAGTCAGCAGGTAGATTATCTCCAGGGTGAGGTTTAATATCTTTTCTGTCATCGCATTGTCATCCTTGTCCATCCTCATATGAATGGTAATTAGAAGATATATTTCTTTTCTTTTAATTAAAAAAAAAATCAGATATGCAGCCTGGAAAAAATGGATTTATAAAGATTATTTGACATATTCTATTTATGTTTATTGAAGTCCAATTTTTTGACATTTTTAAAAATGAAATCGGCATCTGCCAGGTAATTTTAGCCGCCCCAACTCCACACCGCCCTGTTATGCGTAACCCGCTTCCCAGTCATCGCGGCTGACACAGACATGATAGCCTAATTTTCACCATGAATGCAATTTGCATCAGACTGCGCTAATATAAAGGAATCTACTGCAAGATAGCAGACTTCCCATGCATACACAAATCAGTCATGGCTCCAAAAGAGGAAATCTGTACTAATTTGTTAATATATAAATTTTTAATCTGATATTTGTTCACAATTAAAAATACACATAATCTACAGACAAATACAACTCACATTAGTCAATATATACAATACACAAAACAATAAACCTCTATTGAGCATATATATCTACACTAAAAACCACTTTGCTACTTGTGCATGATATGGCATGAATATTTGAAATCAATACAGAAGGTGAAATGCCCAGAGCAGTCCAATTAGAATATTGATCATGTGTCCACCATACAACAGTTAAATGTCATGTACTGACTTGCCAGCCGAATATTGAAAAAACACTGTACCTATCCGTCGTACAGGTCAGGTAATATAGCCTCTGACGAATCCACTGCCGCGTTTCGCCCCTTTCAATGGGGCTTTTTCAAAGCTCTTTGAGAAAGCCCCCACTGAAAGGGGCGAAACGCGTCAGTGGATTCCCCCTTACTACACAGCATTTCCTACTTGTGGACGATCTCCAGTGGAACCACCAGCTGGTTTGTTTACAGCCGCTATTTGTTCTCCGTGGCGTCACTGCAGAGAGGCATCTGCATTGTTATTTTAGCTGGGCGGTACTGTCAAGTGAGCAGAGATGAGGGGAGATTGAGGGACTACTGATTCCAAATACCCCTGCTTCAACACCCGCTCACTTTAACTGGAGAAACCAGCTCCCATTACATACAGCGGCTCTGCACCGCTTGATCTGTACTAAGGACAGCTGAGGATAACATATCAGCGCAGCAGGAGCCAAGGGAGACGGTATGATTGTTTGTGCCTAGCCATACTTGCTATAGCATTAACCTATTTCACTGGAGAAATTGGCATCTTATTTTGCTCACCACAATGCTATATTACCTGACCTGTACAACGGATAGGTACAGCGTTTTATCAATATTCGGCTGGCAATTCAGTACATGACATTTAACTGTTGTATGGTGGACACATGATCAATATTCTAATTGGACTGCTCTGGGCATTCTACCCTTTGTATTGATTTCAAATATTCATGCCATATCATGCACAAGTAGCAAAGTGGTTTTTAGTGTAGATATATATGCTCAATAGAGGTTTATTGTTTTGTGTATTGTACATATTGACTAATGTGAGTTGTATTTGTCTGTAGATTATGTGTATTTTTAATTGTGATGAAATATCAGATTAAAAATTTATATATTAACAAATTAGTACAGATTTCCTCTTTTGGAGCCATGACTGATCTATGTATGCATGGGAAGTCTGCTATCTTGCAGTAGATTCCTTTATATTAGCGCAGTCTGATGCAAATTGCATTCTTGGTTTTTTTATGGGTGTTCACATATCCCATCATTTTAGACTTGCTGCTTTTTAGAAACTGGCTGTTGCACATCTATCTGGTAAAATTTGGACTTCCAGATTAGCGCCGGGATCATTGGTTTGGTGTCTAATTTTCACCATGGTCTAATTTTATAATTAGAGATACAAACATAGCAAAAGATAAAACAAACCCACAAATAGCAGAAAGTACATTATTATTGCACTCTGCTCACCCAGTGTTTAGATGAAAAGGACAGAGGAGCCAGTCACACAAATCTCTACAGCTGTGTCCTCATACACTAAGCCTCAATACGCCAGATGGAGTGAGACTTTTCACGCAACTGAGCCACGCCAAATGATGTAGCATAGCGACTATTTATTTACATTTCTGTCTTATTAGTAGCGCAGATGCAGCCAAACACCAATCTGTATCTGAGACGCTGAGCTGCGACTTTACCTGCACAGTAATTAGCTTTAAACGCCCACAAAGTCGCAGCAGGAGGACAACGGACCTTGGCGTGAGAACAAGCCGCGGTCGCTGCGTCATACCATACAGACTCCATCGCACAGAGATGTACAGGTGTCGCTCATCAAATGATCAGCGCAATCTAGCTAAGATTTGTTGCATTGAGTTGTTTTATTAGTGCAAATACAGTAAGTTCACATTTTGAGCAAATAAGACGCAAAGGGGCTATTTGGCGAGACTGCGACAATAATGCATGAGGACGCATCTGTATGTACAGAGATAAAATAATGATATACAGGGAAAAATACAGAAACTCTGCTCCACATCCAGCTATTACACAACTCCACGTAGGAAATCACAGGAAAGACAATTCTGTGCACTAAACCCAAGAATGGGACATGACGTGATGTCTAGCTATCATTTTATGGTCCTGTGGGTCCAGCATTCTGATCTCAGGAGCTAAGCAGAATTGTCCTAGGTCTGTTTGTGGATGGGAGACCTCTGAATGACTGACAACATGATCCCAGAGGGGGTCCACTCGTGATCATAGACTGTGAGGCTTTATATGCGTAGGTCTTAGTCCCCTCTAACAATGGCAGTACGGCCACCGTCACCAACCTACTACAATACATGCTACTGCTGATGAAATGCGCCAGAGTATTACTATCAGGAACACAGTGACCTATTAGGCCCAGCTATGCTTAGGCATTGTACTGCTCAAGTCTCCTGTGTGGTATCTGATTGTGCTGCTCAAGTCTCCTGTGTGGTATCTGATTGTGCTGCCCTAGTCTCCTGTGTGGAACCTGATTGTGCTGCCCTAGTCTCCTGTGCGGAACCTGATTGTGCTGCTCTAGTCTCCTGTGCGGAACCTGATTGTGCTGCTCTAGTCTCCTGTATGGAACCTGATGAATGTGCTGCCCTAGTCTCCTGTTTGGAACCTGATGATTGTGCTGCCCTAGTCTCCTGTGTGGAACCTGATGATTGTGCTGCCCTAGTCTCCTGTGCGGAACCTGATTGTGCTGCCCTAGTCTCCTGTGTGGTATCTGATTGTGCTGCCCTAGTCTCCTGTGTGGTATCTGATTGTGCTGCCCTAGTCTCCTGTGTGGTATCTGATGATTGTGTTGCCCTAGTCTCCTGTGTGGAAACTTATTGTGCTGCTCGAGTCTCCTGTGCGGAACCTGATTGTGCTGCTCTAGTCTCCTGGTGGAACCTGATTGTGCTGCCCTAGTTTCGTGTGTGGAACCTGGTTGTGCTACCCTAGTCTCCTGTGTGGAACCTGATTGTGCTGCCCTAGTCTCCTGTTTGGAACCTGATTGTGCTGCCCTAGTCTCCTATGTGGAACCTATACAGAAACTCTGCTCCACATCCAGCTATTACACAACTCCACGTAGGAAATCACAGGAAAGACAATTCTGTGCACTAAACCCAAGAATGGGACATGACGTGATGTCTAGCTATCATTTTATGGTCCTGTGGGTCCAGCATTCTGATCTCAGGAGCTAAGCAGAATTGTCCTAGGTCTGTTTGTGGATGGGAGACCTCTGAATGACTGACAACATGATCCCAGAGGGGGTCCACTCGTGATCATAGACTGTGAGGCTTTATATGCGTAGGTCTTAGTCCCCTCTAACAATGGCAGTACGGCCACCGTCACCAACCTACTACAATACATGCTACTGCTGATGAAATGCGCCAGAGTATTACTATCAGGAACACAGTGACCTATTAGGCCCAGCTATGCTTAGGCATTGTACTGCTCAAGTCTCCTGTGTGGTATCTGATTGTGCTGCCCTAGTCTCCTGTGTGGAACCTGATTGTGCTGCTCTAGTCTCCTGTGTGGAACCTGATTGTGCTGCTCTAGTCTCCTGTGCGGAACCTGATTGTGCTGCTCTAGTCTCCTGTATGGAACCTGATGATTGTGCTGCCCTAGTCTCCTGTGTGGAACCTGATGATTGTGCTGCCCTAGTCTCCTGTGTGGTATCTGATTGTGCTGCCCTAGTCTCCTGTGTGGTATCTGATGATTGTGTTGCCCTAGTCTCCTGTGTGGTATCTGATTGTGCTGCCCTAGTCTCCTGTGTGGTATCTGATGATTGTGTTGCCCTAGTCTCCTGTGTGGTATCTGATTGTGTTGCCCTAGTCTCCTGTGTGGAAACTTATTGTGCTGCTCGAGTCTCCTGTGCGGAACCTGATTGTGCTGCTCTAGTCTCCTGGTGGAACCTGATTGTGCTGCCCTAGTTTCGTGTGTGGAACCTGATTGTGCTACCCTAGTCTCCTGTGTGGAACCTGATTGTGCTGCCCTAGTCTCCTGTTTGGAACCTGATTGTGCTGCCCTAGTCTCCTATGTGGAACCTGATCGTGCTGCCCTATTATCCTGTGTGGAACCTGATTGTGGTGCTCTAGTCTCCTGTATGGAACCTGATGATTGTGCTGCCCTATTCTCCTGTGTGGAACCTGATGATTGTACTGCCCTAGTCTCCTGTTTGGAACCTGATGATTGTGCTGCCCTAGTCTCCTGTTTGGAACCTGATGATTGTGCTGTCCTAGTCTCCTGTGTGGAACCTGATGATTGTGCTGCCCTAGTCTCCTGTGTGGAACCTAATGATTGTGCTGCCCTAGTCTCCTGTGTGGAACCTGATGATTGTGCTGCCCTAGTCTCCTGTTTGGAACCTGATGATTGTGCTGCCCTAGTCTCCTGTTTGGAACCTGATGATTGTGCTGTCCTAGTCTCCTGTGTGGAACCTGATGATTGTGCTGCCCTAGTCTCCTGTGTGGAACCTAATGATTGTGCTGCCCTAGTCTCCTGTGTGGAACCTGATGATTGTGCTGCCCTAGTCTCCTGTGTGGAACCTGATGATTGTGCTGCCCTATTATCCTGTGTGGAACCTGATGATTGTGCTGCCCTAGTCTCCTGTTTGGAACCTGATGATTGTGCTGTCCTAGTCTCCTGTGTGGAACCTGATGATTGTGCTGCCCTAGTCTCCTGTGTGGAACCTAATGATTGTGCTGCCCTAGTCTCCTGTGTGGAACCTGATGATTGTGCTGCCCTAGTCTCCTGTTTGGAACCTGATGATTGTGCTGCCCTAGTCTCCTGTTTGGAACCTGATGATTGTGCTGTCCTAGTCTCCTGTGTGGAACCTGATGATTGTGCTGCCCTAGTCTCCTGTGTGGAACCTAATGATTGTGCTGCCCTAGTCTCCTGTGTGGAACCTGATGATTGTGCTGCCCTAGTCTCCTGTGTGGAACCTGATGATTGTGCTGCCCTATTATCCTGTGTGGAACCTGATGATTGTGCTGCCCTAGTCTCCTGTGTGGAACCTGATGATTGTGCTGCCTAATCAGGTAACGCTATATTGGGCATGATCAGACACGCTGGTTGCAGATGAGCCGCGGTGACTTGTGATCATGGCTGGTCTCCTAGTACACAGTTCAGCTTCCACCTTTACTCTTTTATCTACAGCAGCGTCGCGTTTCTGTATTTAGGATCAACATATCTTTGTCACAATCCTGGCTAGTTTTTACCTTTTGTGACTTACCTCTGCCAGCTGCTCCATGGATCTGTGTTTGTAATTCTCCTGGGACATCTGCTCTGGCTGAATCATGCTGGCTGTGATATCTCTGTGTGTGCAGACTGCTCTCCTTCCCACACTGATTGATTAATCACCTGGACCCTGCTCTGTCTGTGAGCATTGCTAGTCTTATATGGAATCACAGGTGTGGTCCTGATTCTCAAGGGCTGCAGGGATGATTACTCCCTCTGCATGTTGTGCCTTGCTCCACTCAGAAGGCCACTGCCAGACCACCTGTCTGTATCCACCAATCGCTGCCAGACTCTAGGTATATAGATCCTCCTCTAATAGCACTCAGTGCTTGAACATCTCGTTACGTCCCATGGTGTACAACTTGTGCTATAGCTGTACCTCTGAGTACCAGTATGTCCCAGGCACCTGCTGGTTCCTAGACCAGTGCTATCTGTAAGCCTGCTGCGTTCAGCTATACACGCTACAAGCCTCTCACCTACGGCTCCCAGGCCACTCCAAGTAGCTTCCACGCTACCAGCTTCTCCACACGGCTCACAGGCCGCACCAAGTAGCTTCCACACTACCATCTCTCACCTACGGCTATCCAGCCACTCCACGTAGCCACCCAGCTACCAGCGTCTACCCACGGCTATCCAGCCGCTCCACATAGCCACCCAGCTACCAGCGTCTACCCACGGCTATCCAGCCACTCCACGTAGCCACCCACCTACCAGCGTCTACCCACGGCTATCCAGCCGCTCCACGTAGCCACCCAGCTACCAGCGACTACCCACGGCTATCCAGCCGCTCCACGTAGTCACCCAGCTACCAGCGTCTACCCACGGCTATCTGGCCGCTCCACGTAGCCACCCAGCTACCAGCGTCTACCCACAGCTATCCGGCCGCTCCACGTAGCCACCCAGCTGCCAGCGTCTACCCGGCCGCTCCACGTAGACACCCAGCTACCGACGTCTACCCACGGCTATCCAGTCGCTCCACGTAGCCACCCAGCTACCAACATCTACCCACGGCTTCCCTAGCCACAACAAGTAGCTTCCACGCTACCATCCATCTGCAAGACCATCTACTAGTAACCCGACCAGCTCAGTCAGCCTTCCTGCCGGTCCCAGTCCGGTTCCTCCAAGTCCACTCACCTCACGGCTCATTAGCTGCACCAAGTAGCTTCCGTGCTGCCATCCATCTGCAAGCTCATCTACTGGTACCCCGACCAGCTCAGTCAGCCTACCTGCCGGTCCCAGTCCGGTCCCTCCAACGCTTCAAGTTTCCAGTTCCAGTCACTCATCACCAAAGGCAGTTCTCACTGCTACCCAATTCTTATATTAAAAGAGCTATTCATATTATCCATGGTTCCAGTCCAGCCGGCCTCCAGTGTTTCCAGTTCATCACCTGAGACAGGTAACTCACTAGCACCAACTGTGACAATCTTCAGGGCTCTTAATACCAATGAGAACACCATGTAATCTGGAATAACCAATAATGGAGGTCACACCATCTTATTCACACCACAAAGCCTTGTAATACATATTGTGGGATACATAAATGGTGCCATTCAGAAAGGGACTGGTCTGACAACCTGTGACCTGGTGACCTCGCCAATAGATCAGATTATTTCTTATATTAGAGATTATTAGTATTAGGGATCCCTCTTACCGTCAGTAACCACCTGTTACTGACTCCGACCACTGCGCCTTGGACGGGTAACAAGCTGCCAACACCAAACTCCAACACCGGAGCTTAGAACCACTTCTCCCAAGCTCCTACGTCGGCACCTGGAACAGCTTGCTTCTGGATATGTGTGGGCGCTGCTGCAACACTTCCTGGATTGTGTCGGCTAATTTCCACTGGTCTCTCACCATGGACCAGGCCCTGCACGGTAGCTGGCAGAGGGCTTTAGCCTGGAGAGACTGGAGCTAAACAATTTCCTCCTTCCTTACCCTAACCAGATGGCTTTTCTAATACACAAACTGATTTAGCAAACAGTATAATTGTCTCTTATAATGTAAATAAAATTCACATTCACAGAACCTGGTAACTTGCATAAATCCTCACACATATATATATATTTTAAGCAGCAATAGAATTAGCATTCAACTTGTACAAATGTACAAGAAACCAACAAACTGATTTTCCCCAACAACACATACACACAGGAGAGCATTAGTCATATAATATACAGTACAATATAGATCTGTAATTATGTTGCTGTATGTGTTTATATTACATCACCTCAAATATCACTGTATGGTACCCTCACCCCTATAAAATAATACTAATGCCACATAGTCTGTGCCAGGAGCCATGTTATTCCCCCTCATATATGACTAGTGTTCCCACTAAAACAGTTTGCCCTGCGCCTTCCCCACCTGCAGGCCGCAATGTCCCACGGGTGGGAAAAGTTGCGATGAATGATCACAACCGGGTGAATAGACGCCGTGAGCATGCGCACGCCATCTATTCACCATGAGGTGAGCGCTTGGGGAAGGACCAGCACTCAAGTGTGACAAATCGGAGACATGTACCCTCCCCTGCCGGCCATACCCCCTTCGGCGCACGCACAAGCTCCCTGCCGCCACCACCGAAACACTATATATAACATAACATATATATATATATATATATATATATAGCAGACCGGCACTCTGCTGTCCTAATGAGTCGGTGCTCCAGTGCCCTCCGTGGTTAAAAGATAAATGCAAAGAATCAGCGGCACATGGAGACTGAAAAAAGATCATTTAATGAGTATTAAACACATATCACCGTCACCGGTGAAATGTGTTTAATACACATTAAATTATCTTTTTTCAATCTCCAAGTGCTGCTGATTCTTTGCATATATATATAATTTAACACTATATTTCGGGAACACTATATCACTGGACAGTCCCCTCTCCCCTATATAATAATAATACCACATATCAGAGTGTGCTGGGAGCTGTGTTATTCCCCCTCATATATAACTGTACAGTCACCTCTCCCCTATATAATAATAATACCACATATCAGTGTGTGCTGGGAGCTGTGTTATTCCCCCTCATATATCACTGAACAGTCCCCTCTCCCCTATATAATAATAATACCACATATCAGTGTGTGCTGGGAGCTGTGTTATTCCCTCTCATATATCACTGTACAGTCCCCTCCCCCCTATATAATAATAATACCACATAGTGTGTGCTGGGATCTGTGTTATTCCCCCTCATATATCACAGTACGGTCCCCTCCCCCCCATTATAATAATACCACATATCAGTGTGCTTGGAGCTGTGTTATTCCCCCTCATATATCACTGAACAGTCCCCTCTCCTATATAATAATAATACCACATATGAGGGTGTGCTGGGAGCTGTGTTATTCCCCCTCATATATCACTGTACAGTCCCCTATCCCCCTATATAATAATAATACCACATATCAGTGTGTGCTGGGAGCTGTGTTATTCCCCCTCATATATCACTGTACAGTCCCCTCTCTCCTATATAATAATAATACCACATATCAGTGTGTGCTGGCAGCTGTGTTATTCCCCCTCATATAACACTGTACAGTCCGCTCTCCCCCTATATAATAATAGCACATATCAGTGTGTGCTGGGAGCTGTGTTATTCAACCTCATATATCACTGTACAGTCCCCTCTACCCTATATAATAATAATACCACATATCAGTGTGTGCTGGGAGCTGTGTTATTCCCCCTCATATATCACTGTTCAGTCCCCTCCCCCCTATATAATAATAATACCACATATCAGTGTGTACTGGGAGCTGTGCTATTCCCCCTCATATATCACTGTACGGTCCCCTCCCCCCTATATAATAATAACACATATCAGTGTGTGCTGGGAGCTGTGTTATTACCCCTCATATATCACTGTACGATCCCCTCTCCCCTATATATTAATAATACCACATATCAGTGTGTGCTGGGAGCTGTGTTATTCCCCCTCATATATCACTGTACAGTCCCCTATCCCCCTATATAATAATAATACCACATATCAGTGTGTGCTGGGAGCTGTGTTATTCCCCCTCATATATCACTGTACAGTCCTCTCTCCCCTATATAATAATAATACCACATATCAGTGTGTGCTGGGAGCTGTGTTATGCCCCCTCATATATCACTGTACAGTCCCCTATCCCCTATATAATAATACCACATATCAGTGTGTGCTGGGAGCTGTGTTATTCCCCCTCATATATCACTATACAGTAACCTCTCCCTATATAATAATACCACATATCAGTGTGTACTGGGAGCTGTGTTATTCCCCCTCATATATCACTGTACAGTCCCCTCTCCCCTATATAATAATAATACCACATATCAGTGTGTGCTGGGAGCAGTGTTACTCACCCTCATATATCACTGTACAGTCCCCTCTCCCCTATATAATAATACCACATATCAGTGTGTGCTGGGAGCTGTGTTATTCCCCCTCATATATCACTGTACGGTCCCCTCTCCCCTATATAATAATAATACCACATATCAGTGTGAGCTGGGAGCTGTGTTATTCCCCCTCATATATCACTGTACAGTTCCCTCTCCCCTATATAATACTACCACATATCAGTGTGTGCTGGGAGCTGTGTTATTCCCCCTCATATATCACTGTACAGTTCCCTCTCCCCTATATAATAATAATACCACATATCAGTGTGTGCTGGGAGCTGTGTTATTCCCCCTCATATATCACTGTACAGTCCCCTCCCCCTATATAATAATAATACCACATATCAGTGTGTGCTGGGAGCTGTGTTATTCCCCCTCATATATCACTGTACAATCCCCTCCCCCCTATATAATAATAATATCACATATCAGTGTGTGCTGGGAGCTGTGTTATTCCCCATCATATATCACTGTACGGTCCCCTCTCCCCTATATAATAATAATATCACATATCAGTGTGTGCTGGGAGTTGTGTTATTCCCCCTCATATATCACTGTACAGTCCCCTCTACACCAAATATAATAATAATACCACATATCAGTGTGTGCTAGGAGCTGTGTTATTCCCCCTCATATATCACTGTGCAGTCCCCTCCCCCCTATCTAATAATAATACCACATATCAGTGTGTGCTGGGAGCTGTGTTATTCCCCCTCATATATCACTGTACAGTCCTCTCTCCCCTATATAATAATAATACCACATAGTGTGTGCTGGGAGCTGTGTTATGCCCCCTCATATATCACTGTACAGTCCCCTATCCCCTATATAATAATACCACATATCAGTGTGTGCTGGGAGCTGTGTTATTCCCCCTCATATATCACTGTACAGTCCCCTCTCCCCTATATAATACCACATATCAGTGTATGCTGGGAGCTGTGTTATTCCCCCTCATATATCACTGTACAGTCCCCTCTCCCCTATATAATAATAATACCACATATCAGTGTGTGCTGGGAGCGGTGTTACTCCCCCTCATATATCACTATACAGTCCCCTCTCCCCTATATAATAATACCACATATCAGTGTGTGCTGGGAGCTGTGTTATTCCCCCTCATATATCACTGTACGGTCCCCTCTCCCCTATATAATAATAATACCATATATCAGTGTGCTGGGAGCTGTGTTATTCCCCCTCATATATCACTGTACAGTCCCCTCTCCCCTATATAATAATAATATCACATATCAGTGTGTGCTGGGAGCTGTGTTATTCCCCCTCATATATCACTATACGGTCCCCTCTCCCCTATATAATACTACCACATATCAGTGTGTGCTGGGAGCTGTGTTATTCCCCCTCATATATCACTGTACAGTCCCCTCTCCCCTATATAATAATAATACCACATATCAGTGTGTGCTGGGAGCTGTGTTATTCCCCCTCATATATCACTGTACAGTCCCCTCCCCCCTATATAATAATAATACCACATATCAGTGTGTGCTGGGAGCTGTGTTATTCCCCCTCATATATCACTGTACAGTCCCCTCCCCCCTATATAATAATAATATCACATATCAGTGTGTGCTGGGAGCTGTGTTATTCAACCTCATATATCACTGTACGGACCCCTCTCCCCTATATAATAATAATATCACATATCAGTGTGTGCTGGGAGCTGTGTTATTCCCCCTCATATATCACTATACAGTCCCCTCTACCCTATATAATAATAATACCACATATCAGTGTGTGCTAGGAGCTGTGTTATTCCCCCTCATATATCACTGTACAGTCCCCTCCCCCCTATATAATAATAATACCACATATCAGTGTGTGCTGGGAGCTGTGCTATTCCCCCTCATATATCACTGTACGGTCCCCTCCCCCCAATATAATAATACCACATATCAGTGTGTGCTGGGAGCTGTGCTATTCCCCCTCATATATCACTATACGGTCCCCTCCACCTATATAATAATAATACCACATATCAGTGTGTGCTGGGAGCTGTGTTATTACCCCTCATATATCACTGTACGGTCCCCTCTCCCCTATATAATAATAATACCACATATCAGTGTGTGCTGCGAGCTGTGTTATTCCCCCTCATATATCACTGTACAGTCCCCTATCCCCCTATATAATAATAATACCACATATCAGTGTGTGCTGGGAGCTGTGTTATTCCCCCTCATATATCACTGTACAGTCCCTCTCTCCCCTATATAATATAATAAATACCACATATCATTGTGTGCTGGGAGCAGTGTTATGCCCCCTCATATATCACTGTACAGTCCCCTCTCCCCTATATAATAATACCACATATCAGTGTGTGCTGGGAGCTGTGTTATTCACCCTCATATATCACTATACAGTACCCTCTCCCTATATAATAAATACCACATATCAGTGTGTGCTGAGGAGCTGTGTTATTCCCCCTCATATATCACTGTACAGTCCCCTCTCCCCTATATAATACCACATATCACTGTATGCTGGGAGCTGTGTTATTCCCCCCTCATATATCACTGTACAGTCCCCTCTCCCCTATATAATAATAATACCACATATCAGTGTGTGCCGGGAGCTGTGTTATTACCCCTCATATATCACTGTACGGTCCCCTCTCCCATATATAATAATAATACCACATATCAGTGTGTTCTGGGAGCTGTGTTATTCCCCCTCATATATCACTGTACAGTCCCCTATCCCCCTATATAATAATAATACCACATATCAGTGTGTGCTGGGAGCTTTGTTTTTCCCCCTCATATATCACTGTACAGTCCCCTATCCCCCTATATAATAATTATACCACATATCAGTGTGTGCTGGGAGCTGTGTTATTCCCCCTCATATATCACTGTACAGTCCCCTCTCCCCTATATAATAATAATATCACATATCAGTGTGTGCTGGGAGCTGTGTTATTCCCCCTCATATATCACTGTACGGTCCCCTCTTCCCTATATAATACTACCACATATCAGTGTGTGCTGGGAGCTGTGTTATTCCGCCTCATATATCACTGTACAGTCCCCTCTCCCCTATATAATAATAATACACATATCAGTGTGTGCTGGGAGCTGTGTTATTCCCCCTCATATATCACTGTACAGTCCCCTCCCCCCTATATAATAATAATACCATATATCAGTGTGTGCTGGGAGCTGTGTTATCCCGCTCACATATCACTGTACCGTCCTCTCCCCTATATAATAATAATACCACATATCAGTGTGTGCTGGGAGCTGTGTTATTCCCCCACATATATCACTGTACAGTCCCCTCTCCCCTACATAATAATAATACCACATATCAGTGTGTGCTGGGAGCTGTGTTATTCCCCTCATATATCACTGTACAGTCCCCTACCCCCTATATAATAATAATATCACATATCAGTGTGTGCTGGGAGCTGTGTTATTCCCCCTCATATATCACTGTACAGTCCCCTCTCTCCTATATAATCACAACATCATATATCAGTCTGTGCTGGGAGCTTTGTTATTCCCCCTCATATATCACTGTACGGTCCCCTCTCCCCTATATAATAATAATACCATATATCAGTGTGTGCTGGGAGCTGTGTTATTCCCCTCATATATCACTGTACAGTTCCCTCTCCCCTATATAATAATGATACCACATATCAGTGTGTGCTGGGAGCTGTGTTATTCCCCCTCATATATCACTGTACAGTCCCATCTCCCCTATATAATAATAATACCACATATCAGTGTGTGCTGGGAGCTGTGTTATTCCCCCTCATATATCACTATACGGTCACTTCTCCCCCTATATAATAATAATACCACATATCAGTGTGTGCTGGGAGCTGTGTTATTCCCCCTCATATCACTGTACAGTCCCCTCTCCTCTATATAATAATACCACATATCAGTGTGTACTGGGAGCAGTGTTATTCCCCCTCATATATCACTGTACTGTCCCCTCTCCCCTATATAATAATACCACATATCAGTGTGTGCTGGGAGCTGTGTTATTCCCCCTCATATATCACTGTACAGTCCCCTCCCCCTATATAATAATAATACCACATATCAGTGTGTGCTGGGAGCTGTGTTATTCCCCCTCTTATATCACTGTACAGTCCCCTCCCCCCTATATAATAATAATACCACATATCAGTGTGTGCTGGGAGCTGTGTTATTCCCCCTCATATATCACTGTACAGTCCCCTCCCCCCTATATAATAATAATATCACATATCAGTGTGTGCTGGGAGCTGTGTTATTCCCCCTCATATATCACTGTACAGTCCCCTCTACACCAAATATAATAATAATACCACATATCAGTGTGTGCTAGGAGCTGTGTTATTCCCCCTCATATATCACTGTGCAGCCCCCTCCCCCCTATATAATAATACCACATATCAGTGTGTGCTGGGAGCTGTGTTATTCCCCCTTATATATCACTGTACAGTCCTCTCTCCCCTATATAATAATAATACCACATATCAGTGTGTGCTGGGAGCTGTGTTATGCCCCCTCATATATCACTGTACAGTCTCCTATCCCCTATATAATAATACCACATATCAGTGTGTGCTGGGAGCTGTGTTATTCCCCCTCATATATCACTATACAGTACCCTCTCCCAATATAATAATACCACATATCAGTGTGTGCTGGGAGCTGTGTTATTCCCCCTCATATATCACTGTACAATCCCCTCTCCCCTATATAATACCACATATCAGTGTATGCTGGGAGCTGTGTTATTCCCCCTCATATATCACTGTACAGTCCCCTCTTATATAATAATAATATCACATATCAGTATGTGCTGGGAGCTGTGTTATTCCCCCTCATATATCACTGTACAGTCCCCTCTACCCTATATAATAATAATACCATATATCAGTGTGTGCTGGGAGCTGTGTTATCCCCCTCACATATCACTGTATGGTCCTCTCCCCTATATAATAATAATACCACATATCAGTGTGGGCTGGGAGCTGTGTTATTCCCCCTCATATATCACTGTACAGTCCCCTCTCCCCTATATAATAATAATACCACATATCAGTGTGTGCTGGGAGCTGTGTTATTCCCCTCATATATCACTGTACAGTCCCCTCCCCCCTATATAATAATAATATCACATATCAGTGTGTGCTGGGAGCTGTGTTATTCCCCCTCATATATCACTGTACAGTCCCCTCTCTCCTATATATTCTCAACATCACATATCAGTCTGTGCTGGGAGCTGTGTTATTCCCCCTCATATATCACTGTACGGTCCCCTCTCCCCTATATAATAATAATACCATATATCAGTGTGTGCTGGGAGCTGTGTTATTCCCCTCATATATCACTGTACAGTCCCCTCTCCCCTATATAATAATGATACCACATATCAGTGTGTGCTGGGAGCTGTGTTATTCCCCCTCATATATCACTGTACAGTCCCCTCTCCCCTATATAATAATAATACTACATATCAGTGTGTGCTGGGAGCTGTGTTATTCCCCCTCATATATCACTATACGGTCCCCTCTCCCCCTATATAATAATAATACCACATATCAGTGTGTGCTGGGAGCTGTGTTATTCCCCCTCATATCACTGTACAGTCCCCTCTCCCCTATATAATAATACCACATATCAGTGTGTACTGGGAGCAGTGTTATTCCCCCTCATATATCACTGTACAGTCCCCTCTCCCCTATATAATAATACCACATATCAGTGTGTGCTGGGAGCTGTGTTATTCCCCCTCTTATATCACTGTACAGTCCCCTCTCCCCTATATAATAATAATACCACATATCAGTGTGTCCTGGGAGCTGTGTTATTCTCCCTCATATATCACTATACAGCACCCTCTCCCTATATAATAATACCACATATCAGTGTGTGCTGGGAGCTGTGTTAATCCCCCTCATATATCACTGTACAGTCCCCTCTCCCCTATATAATACCACATATCAGTGTATGCTGGGAGCTGTGTTATTCCCCCTCATATATCACTGTACAGTCCCCTCTCCCCTATATAATAATAATACCACATATCAGTGTGTGCTGGGAGCGGTGTTACTCCCCCTCATATATCACTATACAGTCCCCTCTCCCCTATATAATAATACCACATATCAGTGTGTGCTGGGAGCTGTGTTATTCCCCCTCATATATCACTGTACGGTCCCCTCTCCCCTATATAATAATAATACCATATATCAGTGTGTGCTGGGAGCTGTGTTATTCCCCCTCATATATCACTGTACAGTCCCCTCTCCCTTATATAATAATAATACCACATATCAGTGTGTGCTGGGAGCTGTGTTATTCCCCCTCATATATCACTATACGGTCCCCTCTCCCCCTATATAATAATAATAATACCACATATCAGTGTGTGCTGGGAGCTGTGTTATTCCCCCTCATATCACAGTACAGTCCCCTCTCCCCTATATAAGAATACCACATATCAGTGTGTACTGGGAGCAGTGTTATTCCCCCTCATATATCACTGTACAGTCCCCTCTCCCCTATATAATAATACCACATATCAGTGTGTGCTGGGAGCTGTGTTATTCCCCCTCATATATCACTGTACAGTCCCCTCCCCCTATATAATAATAATACCACATATCAGTGTGTGCTGGGAGCTGTGTTATTCCCCCTCATATATCACTGTACAGTCCCCTCCCCCCTATATAATAATAATACCATATATCAGTGTGTGCTGGGAGCTGTGTTATCCCCCTCACATATCACTGTACGGTCCTCTCCCCTATATAATAATAATACCACATATCAGTGTGTGCTGGGAGCTGTTATTCCCCCTCATATATCACTGTACAGTCCCCTCTCCCCTATATAATAATAATACCACATATCAGTGTGTGCTGGGAGCTGTGTTATTCCCCTCATATATCACTGTACAGTCCCCTCCCCCCTATATAATAATAATATCACATATCAGTGTGTGCTGGGTGCTGTGTTATTCCCCCTCATATATCACTATACGGTCCCCTCCCCCTATATAATAATAATACCACATATCAGTGTGTGCTGGGAGCTGTGTTATTCCCCCTCATATATCACTATACGGTCCCCTCTCCCCCTATATAATAATATTACCACATATCAGTGTGTGCTGGGAGCTGTGTTATTCCCCCTCATATCACAGTACAGTCCCCTCTCCCCTATATAAGAATACCACATATCAGTGTGTACTGGGAGCAGTGTTATTCCCCCTCATATATCACTGTACAGTCCCCTCTCCCCTATATAATAATACCACATATCAGTGTGTGCTGGGAGCTGTGTTATTCCCCCTCATATATCACTGTACAGTCCCCTCCCCCTATATAATAATAATACCACATATCAGTGTGTGCTGGGAGCTGTGTTATTCCCCCTCATATATCACTGTACAGTCCCCTCCCCCCTATATAATAATAATACCATATATCAGTGTGTGCTGGGAGCTGTGTTATTCCCCTCATATATCACTGTACAGTCCCCTCTCCCCTATATAATAATGATACCACATATCAGTGTGTGCTGGGAGCTGTGTTATTCCCCCTCATATATCACTGTACAGTCCCCTCTCCCCTATATAATAATAATACCACATATCAGTGTGTGCTGGGAGCTGTGGTATTCCCCCTCATATATCACTATACGGTCCCCTCTCCCCCTATATAATAATAATACCACATATCAGTGTGTGCTGGGAGCTGTGTTATTCCCCCTCATATCACTGTACAGTCCCCTCTCCCCTATATAATAATACCACATATCAGTGTGTGCTGGGAGCTGTGTTATTCCCCCTCATATATCACTGTACAGTCCCCTCCCCCTATATAATAATAATACCACATATCAGTGTGTGCTGGGAGCTGTGTTATTCCCCCTCATATATCACTGTACACTCCCCTATATAATAATTATAAATATATGATAGATAGATATTACCTCTGCCTCGCTGTATAATATCAGCCTATAGACTTGTGACATCCAAATAACAAAATGGCGTCAGGAAGTGTCTGTGGCTCCGCCCACTGCAACATCACGTGCTTACAGCCTGGGTATAAGATGTAACGTGTAATACTGCAGACTACACCAAAATGGCCGCCGCCCTCCAGCACAACTAAAAATTTGATCCTCTAGTGATGAATTAGTACCCAATCAGATGCTGGCTCATGATCACATGACACGGAAAGTCTGGGGATGTTACTATAGAAACCAAGGAGCGTTGGGTTTATGAGACTGACACAGAGGGGGGTCACACGGCGGCACAGAGGGGGGTCACACGGCGGCACAGAGGGGGGGGTCACACGGCGGCACAGAGGGGGGGGTCACACGGCGGCACAGAGGGGGGTCACAGGGCGGCACAGAGGGGGGGTCACAGGGCGGCACAGAGGGGGGTCACACGGCGGCACAGAGGGGGAGTCACACGGCGGCACAGAGGGGGGGGTCACACGGCGGCACAGAGGGGGGGGTCACAGGGCGGCACAGAGGGGGGGTCACAGGGCGGCACAGAGGGGGGGTCACGCGGCGGCACAGAGGGGGGGGTCACACTTCGGCACAGAGGGGGGGGGTCACACGCCGGCACAGAGGGGGGGTTACACGTCGGCACAAGGGGGGTCACACGGCGGCACAGAGGGGGGGGTCACACGTCGGCACAGAGGGGGGGTCACACGGCGGCACAGATGGGGGGGTCACACGGCGGCACAGAGGGGGGGGGTCACAGGGCGGCACAGAGGGGGGTCACAGGGCGGCACAGAGGGGGGGTCATGCGGCGGCACAGAGGGGGGGTCACACTTCGGCACAGAGGGGGGGTCACACGTCGGCACAGAGGGGGGGTTACACGTCGGCACAAGGGGGGTCACACGGCGGCACAGAGGGGGGGGGTCACACGGCGGCACAGAGGGGGGGGTCACATGGCGGCACAGAGGGGGGTCACAGGGCGGCACAGAGGGGGGGTCACACGGCGGCACAGAGGGGGGTCACACGTCGGCACAGAGGGGGGGTGTCACACGGCAGCACAGAGGGGGGTCACAGGGCGGCACAGAGGGGAGGTCACACGGCAGCACACCTGCTGTTATGTAATTAATATACTTAAAATAATTAATGAAGTTCTAATATCTTCAAATATTGATATAAATATATCTGTATCGTGCGTCCATATAATGTCACCCTGATGCGGCTTGTTACAATACAGTAGCTTCCACTGGTATAAATAACGGGAGGGTGCGGGATGTAAATGTAACTGTGTCGTGCGTCCATATAATGTCACACCGATGCGGCTTGTTACAATACAGTAGCTTCCACTGGTGTAAATAACGGGAGGGTGCTGGATGTAAATATAACTGTATCGTGCGTCCATATAATGTCACACTGATGCGGCTTGTTACAATACGGTAGCTTCCACTGGTGTAAATAACGGGAGGGTGCGGGATGTAAATGTAAATGCCGGCAATCCTTACACCTAGATCATCTCTCTGACCAATCAGACTGCTTTATAAGGATGTACGTCCCGCACCCTTCCGTGAATGACACCAGCGGAAGCCACCGCACATGGGACTGTAACAAGCCGCATCAGTGCGCCTTTCCCCCAGCTCTTCTAGTTTGGCTCCGGGGATGTACAAAGTCGCACAATTACTACTTTGGTGATTCTCTGCTATGGAGTTAGGACTGCACCAAGTTGCAGAGCAATACGCTTTCCTAGACATTGCGCCATTACATCAACGGGATACTACACGTGCAGGCGGTGATGGACTTTGGGCCTCATTCAGCAGAGAACGCAGCTGTGTAATCGCACGCAATGCAGCTGCAAAAATCTGCTAATGCCTGACGCAGCTCAGCCAGCATAGAGACGCCCACTGCTGCACTTCTGCGCAAACATCGGTATCATCGACGCACATCGGGCAGTCACGCATTTGTAACAGGTCTGAGCCGCCGTAGAAACTGCAAGTCTCGCTGCACACACTCGGGCTGCGGATGCAATCACAGTGACTAATTTATGCGCGCCCATACTACGGCATTCATACGGACAGACACGCCTGCATTTTTATGACCACTCCTCCGTCACCACCCCCAGATGCTCACAGCCTGTCACTCACTCTGCGATGGATTCCTCTGTGTGTGTGTAATTGCTGTATGACCGCAGCACAAGCGCAGCTTATACACATGCGCAATGGCTAACAATCGCTCGATCTGCGTACGTAGCTGCATTTGCCATCGCTGCTGAATCAGTCCCTTTATACAATCACTTTGTGCAACCAACAATAACACTATAATGACTTATATGGACTCTCCATCGCTTTCAGCTCAGGTTGTCTCTATACACACTTATATACTGACGTCTATGTGTGTTTTTTATGTCATTTGGTTTAATATCATATATATATATACACAGAATATAGTGACCATGTCATCTGTACTTCCTTCCTCTTTGTACAGATGACATGAAGGATGTATGACAGAATAACTCGGGTGAGGTCATGCTGGCTGGGACTGGGTACAGCTAATGGACGGAAGAGTCTGAGGAGCAGGCAGTGACATGAGCACAGTGTAGCCTGCGGGGTTTCCAGACGCTGCCCATTTAGGGTTGCCATGTTTCTTTACAAAACTTTTGATTTCCGGACTGTCCGTAGGAATCCTGGATGGGTGGTACCGCTATATGTGTATAGTAATATTGGATATGTTCTTCTCACCTTAGTATGTTTTACGGCTTCCACCCAAATCTCACTGCAGCGTCTTCTAAGGGTACTGTCCGAGATCACAAAGAACGGGGGGTATCTGGGGAAACTCCTGCCTGACCCAGTAAACAACAAGACTTAGACACGTTTGTTGCACATTTATTGTTAGGGTCTATGGTTAGCAGATCATCTTGGTGGCAGTTCCCAGTCATAGTTGCTACTGGGACACTGCATCATGTCTGGTCCTTGTTCCGGCTGTTGCAGGCAGCTGGAAATTTCTGTATTGTCTATGTATAGCTCATAGCCTGTCATTCCTTCCTGTCTGTGCGCAGATCTCAGGTGCTCACTAGTTAATCATCTGTGTGCAGAGCTCAGATGCACACTAGCTAGTCATTAGGAAAAGCTCTCTGCAGGAAATGGCTCTGATTGGATCCTGCATCTCTTTTGTTACAGCCATCCCTGCACTCAGTGCTGGTTATACTGTCTGACATGCTATGTTAGTTGGTCTGTCCCCAAAGTCTGAATCATAGCCGGTCTTCCTAGTTCTACAGTTTTGTATCCTGAATCTGTCAGTATCCAGCGCTGCGGCATTTCCATACCACAGTCCGATCAGCCTTGTCTGTTGTGTTCCAGCTATCCTACCTGCAGTGTTCTCCACCTCGCTGCCTCCAGCCCTGTGTATCTGCTGCGTCTGAGTGCACCTGTCTGCCGTCTGGTTCTTGCACCTCTTCCTGCAAGGTCACATCGAACTTTGTCTGAACCATCATGGCTCAGTAGCCGCATCCCGGCTGTCTAAGCCGCATCACGGCTCATTCGCCGCTTCGAACTCTGCCCATACCTTAATGGCTCAGTAACCACACCCCAGCTGTCACATTCGCACTGTGGCAATCAGGCTGCATCCTTGCCAAGTCCATCTCGGCTGACTCAGCCGCACCTCGGCCCTAGGCCGCATCTTGCCAAGATTACCTCAGCTCTCAAAGCCGCACCCGGGCCCCTAGGCCGCATCCAGTATCCTGTCCTCTTTTCTTGTGTCTGTCTGGTCTATGTTTCTTATCTTGTCCGTCTAGTCTTTGGGGCTGATTCAGAGCCGCTCGTAAGCGGCAGTACGCTCGTTCCGAGCGATGTTCGCCCATCTGCGCATGCGTACGGTTTTTAGTACGCATACGCGAACCAGCCAGTGCGGCCGAAAATCGTTTGTTCGCTATATAGCGAGTGCCTGCTATTTTGACTGACAGGAGGAGACGTAAGTGGGTGGTAACGGGAAGGTGCTTGTAAACGGGGAGTGGAATTCAGAACGCAGGCGTGCTTAAAGGTCAAAACGGGCGTTTTATGGGTGTGCATAATTAATACAGCAGCGTCATTGACCATGTCACTTGGTTGTTTTATAGCCCGAACTGCTCGCAAAATTGTGGTAGGAAAAACCAGCCACAAGAATAGCGAGCAGTTCATACGCTATTCGATGTACTCGATTAATCAAATAAATAGCGGACATGACGTATGATGCGAGCGGCCAGGGGGTGTATTTTTCAAAATTTCGACCGCAAGTTTTGTTCGCTCGTTCAGACTTATAGGCGTGAACAGACCGCAATGAGCGAACGGTTCACTTGAATAGCCACCCCTTGTTTTTAGAACGAACGACCGCAAATAGCGTCCGGCTCTGAATCAGGCCCTTTGTCCGCTTCTCGTCTGTCTTGTCATAGTCTGTGCTTTGCTGGTCCAGTCTTGTCTGATATCCTCCAGCACCACAGTCCTGGTCATTCCTGCCCTTAGTCCCTAGACATACCCTGACCACTTACACCTGTTGCTGCTAGAGCACCCTGTCTATACCTGTTAGTGGCACTCTCCAGCTAGTCCTAGTAGTGGAAAGACTGACACCTACCTTGTCTAGCTCTAGGTCAGCAGAACCGGCACATTTATTAAATAAGGTGGGATGTTTGGGGCTTTTTGTTATTTTCATTCTGGGGTTTCTTCTCAGGAACACTTCTCCATAAACATTTCTGTCTCCAAATTAGTGCAGCCTGCTGGTAGATGTGGTTCCTGCTGGACAGTAAGGCAGCACCAGGGTCACAAATATATATACTGCATCTATGTGAGCCGTGTCACTGTGATCTATGGCTATTCTGTGTATTACATGTAACCTGTTGTATGAATCTTCGGGTAGGTGAGATGATACATTCAAGGGCCAGAGCCATGCACAAGATTACTGCCCAGCAAAGCAGCACCAGAGCCTCTCTGTCCCTGGATGTCCGGCAGTTGGACCACTTGCCTAGGTGACTCCTTGAGTATCAGCGCTGTCTCCGGAGCTGACTCTGGGCCTCTCAAGGTGTAATATAGTATAATGACCACAGGGGCCGTTCTGTAGTTCCTCCTCACATTGGCGGCTTGCCACCGCCTCTTCCCTGTCTTGTTGGACTGTGCCGAGTCTGCTGAGTTCATGATATTTTGCTACCGTTGCTGACCCGGGCTGTTCCTCAGATTCTCCCATTTTCTGGCTCGCTGACATTGGTTCTTTTTTTTCCTCTACCTGCTCCAAATCTGATAAAACCTGTCTTTTATATACCTCGCCATAAAGCAAAAGTGATAACTAAGTGGCTCGAGGAACAAAACATCGAAATTTTGGGTCCATGGCCAGGAAACTCCCCAGACCTTTATCCCATTGAGAACTTGTGGTCAATCCTCAAGAGGCGGGTGGACAAACAAAAACCCACAAATTCTGACAAACTCCAAGCATTGATTAGGCAAGAATGGGCGGCCATCAGTCAGTATGTGGCCCAGAAGTTGATTGACAGTATGCCAGGGCGTATTGCAGAGGTCTTGAAAAAGAAGGGTCAACACTGCAAATATTGACTCTATGCATAAATTTAATTGTAATTGTCAATAAAAGCCTTTGACACTTATGAAATGCTTGTAATTTTACTTCAGTATACCATAGTGACATCTGACAAAAAGGTCTAAAAACACTGAAGCTGCAAACTTTGTGAAAACCAATACTTTTGTCATTCTCAAAACTTTTGGCTGTATACTATCCTGCTATGTGGTTTTGGTATCCCTGCACTGTGGGCCTGATTCAGAGCCGCTCGCAAGGGGCCGCTCGTTCGCTCCGAGCGATGTTCGCACATGTGCGCATGCATATGGGTTGTAATGCGCATGCACCAACCAGTCAGTGCGGTCGGTAATCGTGTGCTCGCAAAATAGCGAGTGCCTGCTAATTTTAGTGACAGGATGAGGCGTTTGTGGGTGGTAACAGGGGAAGGTGCTTGAAAACGGGGAGTGGAGATCCGAACGCAGGCGTGCCAAACGGTCAAAACGGGCGTTTTAAGGGTGTGCATAATTAACAAAGCAGCGTCATCGACCACGTCACTTGGTTGTCTTTTAGCCTGAACTGCTCGCATGATTGCGGTAGGAAAATGCTACCACAAGAATAGCGAGCAGTTCATACGCCTTTCGATGTACTCGATTAATCCAATAAATAGCGGAGATGACGTATGATGCGAGCGGCCAAGGGGCGTCTTTACAAAATAGCGAGCGTATGTTTCGGACGCTCGCTCAGACATAGAGGAGTCAACAGACCGCAAAGAGCGAGCGCTCAATTTAAATAGCCAGCCCCTTTTTCAGAACGAGCGAGCGCAAATAGCGTCCGGCTCTGAATCAGGCCCAGTGTACTGGTGATTTGGGCTGGGTCAGAGAAGGGTGCTGGTACCAGGGCTGTAGGTCAGTGTGAGGTATACAGTCTGTGCATTGTGTTGTTCAGTAACTATTTTCGTAACACTCAGTTATTGAGTTTCTCACTGGTTCCAGGTCTTACATCAGAGCTGTACCAGGGTTCCAACGTTCTCAAGTTGTACCCTGGATACATAAGACTTTGATTACTGCCCTGAGTTCCTATCTGCCAGTACTATGGTATCCTGAGCTCTGGGGTCACTCTAGTCTTGGAGCATTTCTCTGGCCTGGCTGGCCTCCTGAGGTCACTAGGTGAGGGAGTGCCCAGTGGGCTGGGCATTTATCTTGGTTCCAGTCTAACATCCTTACATATCACTAGTCTGTGGCTCCTACACTGGCATTAGTGACTCATGAGCCGGAGATGGATCAAGCCACCTCATCTTACATGTACGTTGGCCAGACCCAGGGGTCCCGAGCCAGATCTACAAAATAAATAGATCATGACACAGATGTAAACAATGTGCTACATCCATTTTTTCTCCCACGCTGGAACACATACCACAGACTGCAGAAATATGTGTTCCATACAAGGGTGCGAATCGCCTTCCACCCCGGTGCTTCTTCAATGGACCAAAGTGATGGAAAGCACTCGTTGCCAGGTCAGGATGGTCCAGTACCTCCCAATGGTAGCACCGTAACAACTTACGCAGGCAGTTGGCTGAGTGTGGCTTGGCGTTATCGTGCAGCAAGTCATGGACGCTTACCTTGTCTCCGGGCCACATTTCATCGCCTATAACAATACGCTGCAGGAATTGCCCTCATGGTACCGCATCAAGAACACAAGAGACTATCCCATCCTATTGGTTTGTGATATTCCACGAGTTGCTTTGTTACCCAGCGTAAACACTTTTTCCTGTACCCCAGTTGATCATGAACGATGGTCCATGACATGACGCTATCATCGTACACTATGACAAGTTGGTGATGAATCTCAGCTGCTGATGGGCCTTTTAGATGCAGAAATCTGATCACACTACGCACCTCAATGTATGACTATGTTTCCCTCAGCACCGCCATCTTACATCTGATGATGGGACAGTATGGCTGATATGAGACGCGGTCTAATGGTTTTGAGGGGAAGCAGTGATCTACCTGGTCTGGCCTGGTGGGAAATTAGAATGAGACAGAGACTATTACACATGTGAGAGGTCTGGTCACCTTACTTATTGAACCACACTTGTATTTATAATAAAAACCGTGCGTTAAAATGATATAAAAATCCATATACATAACTATATATTATATTATAAAAAAATACACTAGAGTTCAAAATCATTATTTAAACCATAAGGTTCAAGGGTATTAATTTCATAAATACATTTTATTTCAGCAGGAAAGCTTTCTCTCCAGTTTCCCTTTTAGGATGTACCCGATACCCTAAAGACTGCATTGGTGCTGGTCTGTAAATACTTAGATAGGCCCATCTATCATTAAGCTTCTTATATGTCCTCCCTGTGTACTGTAACCCATGTGTGCACTATGATATTGTGTAGGTGTTCGGTTCATGTATCGTTAAGCTTCTTAGATGTCCTCCCTGTGTACTATAACCCATGTGTGCACTTTTATATTATGTAGGTGTTCGGTTCATGTATCATTGAACTTCTTAGATGTCCTCCCTGTGTACTATAACCCATGTGTGCACTATGATATTGTGTAGGTGATCGGTTCATGTATCGTTAAGCTTCTTAGATGTCCTCCCTGTGTACTATAACCCATGTGTGCACTATGATATTGTGTAGGTGTTCGGTTCATCTATCATTAAGCTTCTTATATGTCCTCCCTGTGTACTGTAACCCATGTGTGCACTATGATATTGTGTAGGTGATCGGTTCATGTATCGTTAAGCTTCTTAGATGTCCTCCCTGTGTACTATAACCCATGTGTGCACTATGATATTGTGTAGGTGTTCGGTTCATGTATCGTTAAGCTTCTTAGATGTCCTCCCTGTGTACTATAACCCATGTGTGCACTATGATATTGTGTAGGTGATCGGTTCATGTATTGTTGAGCTTCTTAGATGTTCTCCCTGTGTACTGTAACCCATGTGTGCACTTTTATATTATGTAGGTGTTCGGTTCATGTATTGTTGAGCTTCTTAGATGTCCTCCCTGTGTACTATAACCCATGTGTGCACTTTTATATTATGTAGGTGTTCGGTTCATGTATCATTGAGCTTCTTAGATGTCCTCCCTGTGTACTATAACCCATGTGTGCACTATGATATTGTGTAGGTGATCGGTTCATGTATTGTTGAGCTTCTTAGATGTTCTCCCTGTGTACTGTAACCCATGTGTGCACTATGATATTGTGTAGGTGATCGGTTCATGTATCGTTAAGCTTCTTATATGTCCTCCCTGTTTGCTATAACCCATGTGTGCACTTTTATATTATGTAGGTGTTCGGTTCATGTATCATTGAGCTTCTTAGATGTCCTCCCTGTGTACTATAACCCATGTGTGCACTATGATATTGTGTAGGTGATCGGTTCATGTATCGTTAAGCTTCTTAGATGTCCTCCCTGTGTACTATAACCCATGTGTGCACTATGATATTGTGTAGGTGATCGGTTCATGTATCGTTAAGCTTCTTAGATGTCCTCCCTGTGTACTATAACCCATGTGTGCACTATGATATTGTGTAGGTGTTCGGTTCATGTATCGTTAAGCTTCTTATATGTCCTCCCTGTGTACTATAACCCATGTGTGCACTATGATATTGTGTAGGTGATCGGTTCATGTATCGTTAAGCTTCTTATATGTCCTCCCTGTGTACTATAACCCATGTGTGCACTATGATATTGTGTAGGTGTTCGGTTCATGTATCGTTAAGCTTCTTAGATGTCCTCCCTGTGTACTATAACCCATGTGTGCACTATGATATTATGTAGGTGTTCGGTTCATGTATCGTTAAGCTTCTTAGATGTCCTCCCTGTGTACTATAACCCATGTGTGCACTATGTTATTGTGTAGGTGATCTGTTCATGTATCATTAAGCTTCTTAGATGTCCTCCCTGTGTACTATAACCCATGTGTGCACTATGATATTGTGTAGGTGATCGGTTCATGTATCGTTAAGCTTCTTATATATCCTCCCTGTGTACTATAACCCATGTGTGCACTATGATATTGTGTAGGTGTTCGGTTCATGTATCGTTAAGCTTCTTAGATGTCCTCCCTGTGTACTATAACCCATGTGTGCACTATGATATTGTGTAGGTGATCTGTTCATGTATCATTAAGCTTCTTATATGTCCTCCCTGTGTACTATAACCCATGTGTGCACTATGATATTGTGTAGGTGTTCGGTTCATGTATCGTTAAGCTTCTTAAATGTCCTCCCTGTGTGCTATAACCCATGTGTGCACTATGATATTGTGTAGGTGATCGGTTCATGTATCGTTAAGCTTCTTGTATATCCTCCCTGTGTACTATAACCCATGTGTGCACTATGATATTGTGTAGGTGATCGGTTCATGTATCGTTAAGCTTCTTAGATGTTCTCCCTGTGTACTATAACCCATGTGTGCACTATGATATTGTGTAGGTGATCGGTTCATGTATCGTTAAGCTTCTTAGATGTCCTCCCTGTGTACTATAACCCATGTGTGCACTATGATATTGTGTAGGTGATCGGTTCATGTATTGTTGAGCTTCTTAGATGTCCTCCCTGTGTACTATAACCCATGTGTGCACTATGATATTGTGTAGGTGATCGGTTCATGTATCGTTAAGCTTCTTAGATGTTCTCCCTGTGTACTATAACCCATGTGTGCACTATGATATTGTGTAGGTGATCGGTTCATGTATCATTAAGCTTCTTAGATGTTCTCCCTGTGTACTGTAAACCGTGTGCACTTGGATATTGCACATAATAAAGTCTTTATCTTTCTCTTTAGCTGAACTTGCAGTAAAACATTAATTGCTACTGGGATTTACAAACAGTGCATTTTCCACACCTGTGTAATCCCCCAATATTTAGTCTACCAGTCCTTTTTTTCAGGGATCTAGCCTTCTTTTATGCCTCTCCAATACACAATACCACAGGGGGTAAGAGCACCCTGTGGTTTCCAATCATTCACCTTAAGTGCATTTGCTGTGCCTGTGCCAGCCACATGCTGGTTTAACATTGTCCCCTATGGACAGTGGGGAGTGGTCACACCCCTATGCCTGAGTTCCACCTGGTGTTTTAGTTGCCATCCTGGAGTCGGCTCATCTAGGGCCGGTTTCCCTCCAAAATGGACTTCCAGGAATCTGCTAAGGGACCAAGCCTGCTACCTCTGCCTGCAGTTGGGACTGAGTCTCGGGCTGAGCCCTACCCACTGGGGGTTGGGAGCGCTACCTCCCCGATACCCCCAGCACGAAGGAGAGGCCACACACTGGGAGACCAGAAAAGCAGACTCCCAGTACTGTGTGGCAGAGGGGGGCGGACAGGGCACAAGAAGCTGCTCTGTGTGCCCACCTCTGGAGCTCAGATTCAGGAGCCTCACCGCTGGAGCCAACCTCCAGCAGCTATGGTGCTTCAATACCGATGCAATGGGGGTTATACCATAGTGCTGCCACGGCCTCAGAGAGGGTCCGGGCTGCAACAGCTATTAGCACAAACACATGGCGCCTAGCGCCGGTAATATTCAGAACAAGGTGCCTAGCACCACTAAGGCAGTTAAATGGGCACCCAGAACCTACACATTTCAGATATGGTGCCAGGACACCGGGTTAACCTCTTCAGTGCCACGGCCGCTATTAACCACGAGTTCATAATTACCACTCCCCCGCCTTTGTCAGTGGGTTTTATGGTAATCTCCCTATTTTTCTCTACATTTTTTTCTGCTAATCTTTTTTTTTTTTTACTGGATATGCTTCTTAATCCATACAGGTGTGAAGTTTTTACCATCTGCACATACTCATTTGTTTCAACTTTCCAAAAAATATCATTTGGTGGAAACCGAATTTAACGTAAATTTGGGGGTAAATAAATTTCTCTCTACCTGAGTCGTCCCCTTCTGATTTAAAAAAATATTTTATCCATGATCCTAGACATATTTTTGTATATTCACAAAAGTTACCAATTTATTAAATTTTCATTTGGGGCATATTCAAGTCTTTTCTCAAGGACTGAGACGTCCTCTTTTTTAAGTGTCTACCAGCTAAGTTTAAAGATCTTTGTTTTATTGCCTCATTTCCGGAGATGTGTGAAGGATAATGTCTTTGGAAGTATTTGGGTTTTTCTTACTTAAACCTTTCCCCTTTTGCCTCAATATTTCTTTTTATTCCTATTTACTACCATTGATTTCTGCTCCATTTCCATCCTAAAAGGTCTTCCCTTCCTAACAATTTAAACCTATTGGTGGTAGTTTTAAATCTTTGTTTAAATGGGGTCCAAAAATTAAGTGGTGTATTAACCGGAGTTTTTAGAATATTTTTGATGCCCGTTATTATCTTTGTAATAACTGTAGTGATCCCTGTTTCTCCAGTGTGTAACATCTCTCTGTTCTACTGGTTTCCATTCTTTTTTGTAGGTGAACCTGGGTTCTTTCTGATCAAAGACCCTATTAGGACACCACAATTCTCTTTTCATATATACATCTCCCATGTTTTTTTATTTATGATGGTTATAAGTGACCTTGTGCTGATGCGATGGGAAAGATGAATCCTATTGAGAGGCGTTCTGACATCTTCATTTTCACTGTCATTGATGCCCCTTATGTCTCATCCACATAGTGTGGCTCCTCTGTTTCTCTAATCCTTTTTATCCAATATAACTCTGTTGTTTCCGTAAAATTACTTTTGTTTATGGGTGATATTAAAGTCTAGTTCTTTTTGTAATTCCCGACATTCTTCTAACTCCCTAAAAGATTATATTGTATAGTGAGTTCTGTGATCCTCTCCTGTCCAGGTTTCTTCTTTTAACAATGAGGATGAGGGAGAATAAAGAAGTGTCCAAGATCTCTCAACATTCTCTTATACTCCTCACTCTCTGTGATCTCCTCTGTGTCCAGGCTTCTTCTTCTCTCTCTAACAATGAGGATGAGGGAGAATGAAGAAGTGTCCAAGATCTCTCACCACTCTCTTATACTCTTCACTCTCTGTGATCTCCTGTGTGTCCAGGCTTCTTCTCTCTAACAATGAGGATGAGGGAGAATGAAGAAGTGTTCAAGATCTCTCACCGCTCTCTTATACTCCTCACTCTCTGTGATCTCCTCTGTGTCCAGGCTTCTTCTCTCTCTAACAATGAGGATGAGGGAGAATGAAGAAGTATCCAAGATCTCTCACCGCTCTCTTATACTCTTCACTCTCTGTGATCTCCTGTGTGTCCAGGCTTCTTCTCTCTAACAATGAGGATGAGGGAGACATATTTTTGTATATTCACAAAAGTTACCAATTTATTAAATTTTCATTTGGGGCATATTCAAGTCTTTTCTCAAGGACTGAGACATCCTCTTTTTTAAGTGTCTACCAGCTAAGTTTAAAGATCTTTGTTTTATTGCCTCATTTCCGGAGATGTGTGAAGGATAATGTCTTTGGAAGTATTTGGGTTTTTCTTACTTAAACCTTTCCCCTTTTGCCTCAATATTTCTTTTTATTCCTATTTACTACCATTGATTTCTGCTCCATTTCCATCCTAAAAGGTCTTCCCTTCCTAACAATTTAAACCTATTGGTGGTAGTTTTAAATCTTTGTTTAAATGGGGTCCAAAAATTAAGTGGTGTATTAACCGGAGTTTTTAGAATATTTTTGATGCCCGTTATTATCTTTGTAATAACTGTAGTGATCCCTGTTTCTCCAGTGTGTAACATCTCTCTGTTCTACTGGTTTCCATTCTTTTTTGTAGGTGAACCTGGGTTCTTTCTGATCAAAGGCCCTATTAGGACACCACAATTCTCTTTTCATATATACATCTCCCATGTTTTTTTATTTATGATGGTTATAAGTGACCTTGTGCTGATGCGATGGGAAAGATGAATCCTATTGAGAGGCGTTCTGACATCTTCATTTTCACTGTCATTGATGCCCCTTATGTCTCATCCACATAGTGTGGCTCCTCTGTTTCTCTAATCCTTTTTATCCAATATAACTCTGTTGTTTCCGTAAAATTACTTTTGTTTATGGGTGATATTAAAGTCTAGTTCTTTTTGTAATTCCCGACATTCTTCTAACTCCCTAAAAGATTATATTGTATAGTGAGTTCTGTGATCCTCTCCTGTCCAGGTTTCTTCTTCTAACAATGAGGATGAGGGAGAATAAAGAAGTGTCCAAGATCTCTCAACATTCTCTTATACTCCTCACTCTCTGTGATCTCCTCTGTGTCCAGGCTTCTTCTTCTCTCTCTAACAATGAGGATGAGGGAGAATGAAGAAGTGTCCAAGATCTCTCACCACTCTCTTATACTCTTCACTCTCTGTGATCTCCTGTGTGTCCAGGCTTCTTCTCTCTAACAATGATGAGGGAGAATGAAGAAGTGTTCAAGATCTCTCACCGCTCTCTTATACTCCTCACTCTCTGTGATCTCCTCTGTGTCCAGGCTTCTTCTTCTCTCTCTAACAATGAGGATGAGGGAGAATGAAGAAGTATCCAAGATCTCTCATCGCTCTCTTATACTCTTCACTCTCTGTGATCTCCTGTGTGTCCAGGCTTCTTCTCTCTAACAATGAGGATGAGGGAGAATGAAGAAGTGTTCAAGATCTCTCACCGCTCTCTTATACTCCTCACTCTCTGTGATCTCCTCTGTGTCCAGGCTTCTTCTTCTCTCTCTAACAATGAGGATGAGGGAGAATGAAGAAGTATCCAAGATCTCTCACCGCTCTCTTATACTCCTCACTCTCTGTGTTCTCCTGTGTCCAGGCTTCTTCTCTCTCTAATAATGAAGGAGAATAAAGAAGTGTCCAAGAGCTCTCACCGCTCTCTTATACTCCTCACTCTCTGTGATCTCCTGTGTCCAGGCTTCTTCTCTCTCTCTAACAATGAGGATGAGGGAGAATAAAGAAGTGTCCAAGATCTCTCACCGCTCTCTTATACTCCTCACTCTCTGTGATCTCCTGTGTCCAGGCTTCTTCTCTCTCTCTAACAATGAGGATGAGGTAGAATAAAGAAGTGTCCAAGATCTCTCACCACTCTCTTATACTCCTCACTCTCGGTGTTAGGAGCCGATTCCCTTTTCATATTCAAGCCTCTGGGGATTATTTGATTTGCTTTATATCTTTCAAGCGTAGCAAATTCCCACCAAATCCTACTTTATTACAAGCCTGTATACAAGATATATTCCTGTGAGTAGGTGGAATCCCAGTTCTGGTTACCTTCTACACGTTTGTAGGCGAGCAAGAGTTCACAAAAGGATATGGAGAAAAATACAACACCAGTGTATATTTAAAAGGACAATATATAATTTACCCTAATAAGGGAGCGCTTGTTTACTCATTGTTTATTCTGTAAAATACAAATATTCAGTATAAAGTGTTACATAGATTCCAGCAACACATTCATTACAGCACAACTGTCACCAACACACAGCTCAGGCTGCCATTGTGGGGGCTTTACTTATACTACTGCAATCACTTCATAATGTATGTAAGTGATGTCACTACTTCCTAGTGATGTGATAATCTGCATTCTCAGTGATGTCACTGGTTCCTAGTGATGTGATAATCTGCATTCTCAGTGATGTCACTGGTTCCTAGTGAAGTGATAATCTGCATTCTCAGTGATGTCACTGCTTCCTAGTGATGTGATAATCTGCATTCTCAGTGATGTCACTGGTTCCTAGTGAAGTGATAATCTGCATTCTCAGTGATGTCACTGCTTCCTAGTGATGTGATAATCTGCATTCTCAGTGATGTCACTGCTTCCTAGTAATGTGATAATTTGCATTCTCAGTGATGTCACTGCTTCCTAGTAATGTGATAATCTGCATTCTCAGTGATGTCACTGCTTCTTAGTGAAGTGATAATCTGCATTCTCAGTGATGTCACTGGTTCCTAGTGATGTGATAATCTGCATTCTCAGTGATGTCACTAGTTCCTAGTGATGTGATAATCTGCATTCTCAGTCACTGGTTACTCACAGCAGCTCTCACACATACACAAGGTCACACTCACAGCAGCTCTCACACATACACAGGGTCACACTCACAGCAGCTCTCTCACGTACACAGGGTCACACTCACAGCAGCTATCACACATACATAGGGTCACACTCACAGCAGCTCTCACACATACATAGGGTCACACTCACAGCAGCTCTCACACATACACAGGGTCACACTCACAGCAGCTCTCACAAGTACACAGGGTCACAGCAGCTCTCACACGTACACAGGGTCACACTCACAGCAGCTATCACACACACAGGGTCACACTCACAGCAGCTCTCACACATACACAGGGTCACACTCACAGCAGCTCTCACACGTACACAGGGTCACACTCACAGCAGCTCTCACACATACACAGGGTCACACTCACAGCAGCTCTCACACGTACACAGGGTCACACTCACAGCAGCTATCACACACACAGGGTCACACTCACAGCAGCTCTCACACATACATAGGGTCACACTCACAGCAGCTCTCACACATACACAGGGTCACACTCACAGCAGCTCTCACACATACACAGGGTCACACTCACAGCAGCTCTCACACATACACAGGGTCACACTCACAGCAGCTCTCACACATACACAGGGTCACACTCAGAGCAGCTCTCACACATACACAGGGTCACACTCACAGCAGCTATCACACATACACAAGGTCACACTCACAGCAGCTCTCCCACATACACAGGGTCACACTCACGGCAGCTCTCACACATACACAGGGTCACACTCACGGCAGCTTTCACACATACACAGGGTCACACTCACGGCAGCTCTCACACATACACAAGGTCACACTCACATCAGCTCTCACACATACACAAGGTCACACTCACAGCAGCTCTCACACGTACACAGGGTCACACTCACCACAGCTCTCACACGTATACAGGGTCACACTCACGGCAGCTCTCACACATACACAGGGTCACAATCACGGCAGCTCTCACACATACACAGGGTCACACTCACAACAGCTCTCACACATACACAGGGTCACACTCACAGCAGCTCTCACATATACACAGGGTCACACTCACAGCAGCTCTCACATATACACAGGATCACATTCAGGGTCACACTCACAGCAGCTGTCACACATACACAGGGTCACACTCACAGCAGCCTCTCACACATACACAGGATCACACTCACAGCAGCTCTCATACATACACAGGGTCACACTCACAGCAGCTGTCACACATACACAGGATCACACTCACAGCAGCTCTCACACATACACAGGGTCACACTCACAGCAGCTATCACACATACACAGGGTCACGCTCACAGCAGCTCTCACACATACACAGGATCACGCTCACAGCAGCTCTCACACATACACAGGGTCACGCTCACAGCAGCTGTCACACATACACAGGGTCACGCTCACAGCAGCTCTCACACATACACAGGGTCACGCTCACAGCAGCTCTCACACATACACAGGGTCACGCTCACAGCAGCTCTCACACATACACAGGGTCACACTCACAGCAGCTCTCACACATACACAGGGTCACACTCACAGCAGCTCTCACACATACACAGGATCACACTCACAGCAGCTCTCACATATACACAGGATCACATTCAGGGTCACACTCACAGCAGCCTCTCACACATACACAGGATCACACTCACAGCAGCTGTCACACATACACAGGATCACACTCACAGCAGCTCTCACACATACACAGGGTCAGACTTACGGCAGCTCTCACACATACACAGGGTCACACTCACAGCAGCCTCTCACACATACACAGGGTCACACTCACAGCAGCTCTCATACATACACAGGGTCACACTCACAGCAGCTCTCACACGTACACAGGGTCACACTCACAGCAGCTCTCACACGTACACAGGGTCACACTCACAGCAGCTGTCACACATACACAGGATCACACTCACAGCAGCTCTCACACATACACAGGGTCACACTCAGAGCAGCTCACACACATACACAGGGTCACACTGACAGCAGCTCTCACACATACACAGGGTCACACTCAGAGCAGCTCTCACACATACACAGGGTCACACTGACAGCAGCTCTCACACATACACAGGGTCACACTCAGAGCAGCTCTCACACATACACAGGGTCACACTCACAGCAGCTCTCACACATACATAGGGTCACACTCACAGCAGCTCTCACACATACACAGGGTCACACTCACAGCAGCTCTCACAAGTACACAGGGTCACAGCAGCTCTCACACGTACACAGGGTCACACTCACAGCAGCTATCACACACACAGGGTCACACTCACAGCAGCTCTCACACATACACAGGGTCACACTCACAGCAGCTCTCACACGTACACAGGGTCACACTCACAGCAGCTCTCACACATACACAGGGTCACACTCACAGCAGCTCTCACACGTACACAGGGTCACACTCACAGCAGCTATCACACACACAGGGTCACACTCACAGCAGCTCTCACACATACATAGGGTCACACTCACAGCAGCTCTCACACATACACAGGGTCACACTCACAGCAGCTCTCACACATACACAGGGTCACACTCACAGCAGCTCTCACACATACACAGGGTCACACTCACAGCAGCTCTCACACATACACAGGGTCACACTCAGAGCAGCTCTCACACATACACAGGGTCACACTCACAGCAGCTATCACACATACACAAGGTCACACTCACAGCAGCTCTCCCACATACACAGGGTCACACTCACGGCAGCTCTCACACATACACAGGGTCACACTCACGGCAGCTTTCACACATACACAGGGTCACACTCACGGCAGCTCTCACACATACACAAGGTCACACTCACATCAGCTCTCACACATACACAAGGTCACACTCACAGCAGCTCTCACACGTACACAGGGTCACACTCACCACAGCTCTCACACGTATACAGGGTCACACTCACGGCAGCTCTCACACATACACAGGGTCACAATCACGGCAGCTCTCACACATACACAGGGTCACACTCACAACAGCTCTCACACATACACAGGGTCACACTCACAGCAGCTCTCACATATACACAGGGTCACACTCACAGCAGCTCTCACATATACACAGGATCACATTCAGGGTCACACTCACAGCAGCTGTCACACATACACAGGGTCACACTCACAGCAGCCTCTCACACATACACAGGATCACACTCACAGCAGCTCTCATACATACACAGGGTCACACTCACAGCAGCTGTCACACATACACAGGATCACACTCACAGCAGCTCTCACACATACACAGGGTCACACTCACAGCAGCTATCACACATACACAGGGTCACGCTCACAGCAGCTCTCACACATACACAGGATCACGCTCACAGCAGCTCTCACACATACACAGGGTCACGCTCACAGCAGCTGTCACACATACACAGGGTCACGCTCACAGCAGCTCTCACACATACACAGGGTCACGCTCACAGCAGCTCTCACACATACACAGGGTCACGCTCACAGCAGCTCTCACACATACACAGGGTCACACTCACAGCAGCTCTCACACATACACAGGGTCACACTCACAGCAGCTCTCACACATACACAGGATCACACTCACAGCAGCTCTCACATATACACAGGATCACATTCAGGGTCACACTCACAGCAGCCTCTCACACATACACAGGATCACACTCACAGCAGCTGTCACACATACACAGGATCACACTCACAGCAGCTCTCACACATACACAGGGTCAGACTTACGGCAGCTCTCACACATACACAGGGTCACACTCACAGCAGCCTCTCACACATACACAGGGTCACACTCACAGCAGCTCTCATACATACACAGGGTCACACTCACAGCAGCTCTCACACGTACACAGGGTCACACTCACAGCAGCTCTCACACGTACACAGGGTCACACTCACAGCAGCTGTCACACATACACAGGATCACACTCACAGCAGCTCTCACACATACACAGGGTCACACTCAGAGCAGCTCACACACATACACAGGGTCACACTGACAGCAGCTCTCACACATACACAGGGTCACACTCAGAGCAGCTCTCACACATACACAGGGTCACACTCACAGCAGCTCTCACACATACACAGGGTCACACTCACGGCAGCTCTCACACATACACAGGGTCACACTCACAGCAGCTCTCACACATACACAGGGTCACACTCACAGCAGCTCTCACACATACACAGGGTCACACTCACGGCAGCTCTCACACATACACAAGGTCACACTCACAGCAGCTCTCACACATACACAGGGTCACACTCAGAGCAGCTTTCACACATACACAGGGTCACACTCACAGCAGCTCTCACACATACACAGGGTCACACTCACAGCAGCTCTCACACATACACAGGGTCACACTCACAGCAGCTCTCACACATACATAGGGTCACACTCACAGCAGCTCTCACACATACACAGGGTCACACTCACAGCAGCTCTCACACATACACAAGGTCACACTCACAGTAGCTCTCACACATATACAGGGTCACACTCACAGCAGCTCTGACACATACACAGGGTCACACTCACAGCAGCTCTCACACATACACATGCGCCCTGTGTAGGGAGCTGGAATGGATAAGGTGGTATGCGCCCTGTGTAGGCAGCTGGATAAGGTGGTGTGTGCCCTGTGTAGGCAGCTGGATAAGGTGGTATGCGCCCTGTGTAGGCAGCTGGATAAGGTGGTGTGTGCCCTGTGTCGGCACCTGGAATGGATAAGGTGGTATGTGACCTGTGTCGGCAGCTGGAATGGATAAGGTGTAGTATGTGCCCTGTGTCGGCAGCTGGAATGGATAAGGTGGTAGGTGCCCTGTGTCGGCAGCTGGATAAGGTGGTATGCGCCCTGTGTAGGCAGCTGGATAAGGTGGTGTGTGCCCTGTGTCGGCACCTGGAATGGATAAGGTGGTATGTGCCCTGTGTCGGCAGCTGGAATGGATAAGGTGTGGTATGTGCCCTGTTTCGGCAGCTGGAATGGATAAGGTGGTAGGTGCCCTGTGTCGGCAGCTGGAATGGATAAGGTGGTAGGTGCCCTGTGTCGGCAGCTGGAATGGATAAGGTGGTATGTGCCCTGTGTAGGGAGCTGGAATGGATAAGGTGGTATGTGCCCTGTGTCGGCAGCTGGATAAGGTGGTATGCGCCCTGTGTAGGCAGCTGGATAAGGTGGTGTGTGACCTGAGTCGGCACCTGGAATGGATAAGGTGGTATGAGCCCTGTGTCGGCAGCTGGAATGGCTGGAGAAGGTGGTGTGTGCCCTGTGTCGGCAGCTGGAATGGATAAGGTGGTATGCACCCTGTGTAGGCAGCTGGAATGGATAAGGTGGTATGTGCCCTGTGTCGGCAGCTGGAATGGATAAGGTGTGGTATGTGCCCTGTGTCGGCAGCTGGAATGGATAAGGTGGTAGGTGCCCTGTGTCGGCAGCTGGAATGGATAAGGTGGTAGGTGCCCTGGGTCGGCAGCTGGAATGGATAAGGTGGTAGGTGCCCTGTGTCGGCAGCTGGAATGGATAAGGTGTATGTGCCCTGTGTCGGCAGATGGAATGGATAAGGTGCCCTGTGTCGGCAGCTGGAATGGATAAGGTGGTATGTGCCCTGGGTCGGCAGCTGGAATGGATAAGGTGGTAGGCACCCTGTGTCGGCAGCTGGAATGGATAAGGTGGTATGTGCCCTGTGTCGGCAGCTGGAATGGATAAGATGTTCCTAATCACACAGCTAAGGATTACACCCCCTGACCTCCCATCAGTAACAGCCATTACTAGTTACATGTAACACAGTATCCTAATATCTTCCCCCCTATGCAGCCAGTGTGACATAGATGTGATCTGTAGCAGCAGCCGCCATCACCCTGCTCCCTCCTCCTCCTCCTCCCTCTGACACAGGAGACGACACAGTAATTATCCCATCACATCCCCCGCGTTCTCATCCGGAACCACAGTCACAGAACCTATGTTCCACCCGACTTCCGGTTCCAGTTGTGAATGAGACTTCCGGTATATGCGTTCCACCGGTCATTCTCCTTCTGCGTTCCACCTGACTTCCGGTCTCTACTATTCTCCTGCTACACTCCGGAAGTCATTATCAGTATTACACATTAACGTCTTGCTACGAGAACACGGAAACTGTCACTGGCAGCAGGTAACTCTGCAGAGGGAGCAGCCTGTGGTGTCCTGTTATTTTTATTATACAGGGGAGCAGCCTGTGGTGTCCTATTATTATTATTATACAGGGGGAGCAGCCTGTGGTGTCCTGTTATTATTATTATACAGAGGGAGCAGCCTGTGGTGTGCTGTTATTATTATTATACAGGGGGAGCAGCCTGTGGTGTGCTGTTATTATTATTATACAGGGGGAGCAGCCTGTGGTGTCCTGTTATTATTATTATACAGGGGGAGCAGCCTGTGGTGTCCTGTTATTATTATTATACAGGGGGAGCAGCCTGTGGTGTCCTGTTATTATTATTATACAGGGGGAGCAGCCTGTGGTGTCCTGTTATTATTATTATACAGGGGGAGCAGCCTGTGGTGTCCTGTTATTATTATTATACAGGGGGAGCAGCCTGTGGTGTGCTGTTATTATTATTATACAGGGGGAGCAGCCTGTGGTGTCCTGTTATTATTATTATACAGGGGGAGCAGCCTGTGGTGTCCTGTTATTATTATTATACAGGGGGAGCAGCCTGTGGTGTCCTGTTATTATTATTATACAGGGGGAGCAGCCTGTGGTGTGCTGTTATTATTATTATACAGGGGGAGCAGCCTGTGGTGTCCTGTTATTATTATTATACAGGGGGAGCAGCCTGTGGTGTCCTGTTATTATTATTATACAGGGGGAGCAGCCTGTGGTGTGCTGTTATTATTATTATACAGGGGGAGCAGCCTGTGGTGTCCTGTTATTATTATTATTATACAGGGGGAGCAGCCTGTGGTGTCCTGTTATTATTATTATACAGGGGGAGCAGCCTGTGGTGTGCTGTTATTATTATTATACAGGGGGAGCAGCCTGTGGTGTCCTGTTATTATTATTATAGAGGGGGAGCAGACTGTGGTGTCCTGTTATTATTATTATACAGGGGGAGCAGACTGTGGTCTCCTGTTATTATTATACAGGGGGAGTAGTCTGTGGTGTTCTGTTATTAATATTTAGGGGGAGCAGCCTGTGGTGTCCTGTTATTTTTATTATACAGGGGAGCAGCCTGTGGTGTCCTATTATTATTATTATACAGGGGGAGCAGCCTGTGGTGTCCTGTTATTATTATTATACAGGGGGAGCAGCCTGTGGTGTCCTGTTATTATTATTATACAGGGGGAGCAGCCTGTGGTGTCCTGTTATTATTATTATACAGGGGGAGCAGCCTGTGGTGTCCTGTTATTATTATTATACAGGGGGAGCAGCCTGTGGTGTCCTGTTATTATTATTATACAGGGGGAGCAGCCTGTGGTGTCCTGTTATTATTATTATACAGGGGGAGCAGCCTGTGGTGTGCTGTTATTATTATTATACAGGGGGAGCAGCCTGTGGTGTCCTGTTATTATTATTATACAGGGGGAGCAGCCTGTGGTGTCCTGTTATTATTATTATACAGGGGAGCAGCCTGTGGTGTCCTTTTGTTATTATTATTATACAGGTGGAGCAGCCTTTGGTGTCCTGTTATTATTATTATTATTATTATTATTATTATTATACAGGGGGTGTAGCCTGTGGTGTCCTGTTATTATTGTTATACAGGAAGGACACTCTTTCTCATCCTGTAGTCAGAGCTCTATGGCATGGGGGGAATAGAGGAGGACTTAATGGTCACTTAGTGCATCATATACGATTATGCTACATGTGTACTCTGTGGTGTTTATTATAGTTATTATACTTTCTCTTAGACAACTGAGCTGTGAGGAAGCCGAATGTTTACTAGATGTCACGTGAGGATGAGATGCATCACTGATTCCCTGAGGATGGACACGGACAGGAGTCACATGACTGAGAGGATCCTAAATCTTACCCTGGAGATCATCTACCTGCTGACTGGGGAGGTGAGGGGATCTGGGAGAGTCACAGTGACATCACTTATATCTATAGTAATAAATACAGGGACATGACTGGGGAGGTGAGGGGATCTGGGAGTGTCACAGTGACATCACTTATATCTATAGTAATAATACAGGGACATGACTGGGGAGGTGAGGGGATCTGGGAGTGTCACAGTGACCTCACTTATATCTATAGTAATAATACAGGGACATGACTGGGGAGGTGAGGGGATCTGGGGGTGTCACAGTGACATCACTTATATCTATAGTAATAATACAGGGACATGACTGGGGAGGTGAGGGGATCTGGGAGTGTCACAGTGACATCACTTATATCTATAGTAATAATACAGGGACATGACTGGGGAGGTGAGGGGATCTGGGGGTGTCACAGTGACATCACTTATATCTATAGTAATAATACAGGGACATGACTGGGGAGGTGAGGGGATCTGGGAGTGTCACAGTGAGATCACTTATATCTATAGTAATAATACAGGGACATGACTGGGGAGGTGAGGGGATCTGGGGGTGTCACAGTGACATCACTTATATCTATAGTAATAATACAGGGACATGACTGGGGAGGTGAGGGGATCTGGGAGTGTCACAGTGACATCACTTATATTTATAGTAATAATACAGGGACATGACTGGGGAGGTGAGAAGATCTGGGAGTGTCACAGTGACATCACTTATATCTATAGTAATAATACAGGGACATGACTGGGGAGGTGAGGGGATCTGGGAGTGTCACAGTGACATCACTTATATCTATAGTAATAATACAGGGACATGACTGGGGAGGTGAGGGGATCTGGGAGTGTCACAGTGACATCACTTATATCTATAGTAATAATACAGGGACATGACTGGGGAGGTGAGGTGATCTGGGAGTGTCACAGTGACATCACTTATATCTATAGTAATAATACAGGGACATGACTGGGGAGGTGAAGGGATCTGGGAGTGTCACAGTGACATCACCTATATCTATAGTAATAATACAGGGACATGACCGGGGAGGTGAGGGGATCTGGGAGTGTCACAGTGACATCACTTATATCTATAGTAATAATACAGGGACATGACTGGGAAGTCAGAGGGTCTGGGAGTGTCACAGTGACATCACTTATATCTATAGTAATAATACAGGGACATGACTGGGGAGGTGAGGGGATCTGGGGGTGTCACAGTGACATCACTTATATCTATAGTAATAATACAGGGACATGACTGGGGAGGTGAAGGGATCTGGGAGTGTCACAGTGACATCACTTATATCTATAGTAATAATACAGGGACATGACTGGGGAGGTGAGGGGATCTGGGGGTGTCACAGTGACATCACTTATATCTATAGTAATAATACAGGGACATGACTGGGGAGGTGAGGGGATCTGGGGGTGTCACAGTGACATCACTTATATCTATAGTAATAATACAGGGACATGACTGGGGAGGTGAGGGGATCTGGGAGTGTCACAGTGACATCACTTATATCTATAGTAATAATACAGGGACATGACTGGGGAGGTGAGGGGATCTGGGAGTGTCACAGTGACATCACTTATATCTATAGTAATAATACAGGGACATGACTGGGGAGGTGAGGGGATCTGGGGGTGTCACAGTGACATCACTTATATCTATAGTAATAATACAGGGACATGACTGGGGAGGTGAGGGGATCTGGGAGTGTCACAGTGACATCACTTATATTAATAGTAATAATACAGGGACATGACCGGGGAGGTGAGGGGATCTGGAAATGTCACTGTGACATCACTTATATCTATAGTAATAACACAGGGACATGACTGGGGAGGTGAGGGGATCTGGGGGTGTCACAGTGACATCACATATCTATAGTAATAATACATGGACATGACTGGGGAGGTGAGGGGATCTGGGAGTGTCACAGTGACATCACTTATATCTATAGTAATAATACAGGGACATGACTGGGGAGGTGAGGGGATCTGGGAGTGTCACAGTGACATCACTTATATCTATAGTAATAATACAGGGACATGACTGGGGAGGTGAGGGGATCTGGGAGTGTCACAGTGACATCACTTATATCTATAGTAATAATACAGGGACATGACTGGGGAGGTGAGGGGATCTGGGAGTGTCACAGTGACATCACTTATATCTATAGTAATACAGGGACATGACTGGGAGGTGAGGGGATCTGGGGGTGTCACAGTGACATCCCTTATATCTATAGTAATAATACAGGGACGTGACTGGGGAGGTGAGAGGATCTGGGAGTGTCACAGTGACATAACCTATATGTATAGTAATAATACAGGGACATGACTGGGGAGGTGAGGGGATCTGGGAGTGTCACAGTGACATCACTTATATCTATAGTAATAATACAGGGACATGACTGGGGAGGTGAGAGGATCTGGGAGTCACAGTGACATCACTAATATCTATAGTAATAATACAGGGACATGACTGGGGAGGTGAGGGGATCTGGGAGTGTCACAGTGACATCACTTATATCCATAGTAATAATACAGGGACATGACTGGGCAGGTGAGGGGATCTGGGGGTGTCACAGTGACATCACTTATATCTATAGTAATAATACAGAGACATGACTGGGGAGGTGAGGGGATCTGGGAGTGTCACAGTGACATCACTTATATGTATAGTAATAATACAGGGACATGACTGGGGAGGTGAGGGTATCTGGGAGTGTCACAGTGACATCACTTATATCTATAGTAATAATACAGGGACATGACTGGGGAGGTGAGGGGATCTGGGGGTGTCACAGTGACATCACTTATATCTATAGTAATAATACAGGGACATGACTGGGGAGGTGAGAGGTTCTGGGAGTGTCACAGTGACATCACTTATATCTATAGTAATAATACAGGGACATGACTGGGGAGGTGAGGGGATCTGGGAGTGTCACAGTGACATCACTTATATCTATAGTAATAATACAGGGACATGACTGGGGAGGTGAGGGAATCTGGGAGCGTCACAGTGTCATCACTTATATCTATAGTAATAATACAGGGACATGACTGGGGAGGTGAGAGGACCTGGGAGCGTCACAGTGACCTTGCGTATATCAATAGCATTGTTGCCGGAAGTCGCAGGAGGCACTCGATTTTTCGGGTAGTCCCCCGCACTCCCTGAAGTGTAGGTAATTCTCCCACATCCTGCCACTTCCTACTGAAGTGGGCAGGATAGGGACATTTAATGGGGGATTCATGGACCCGCACCTTAGCTATCTTTGTCCTTTATGTTTATTCATAGTAATTTGTCTGTTGTGCTGGAGACTAAACTCTAGAGCCCAATTGCTGATAATTTTTGTCTGCAAAATATTAGAAAACGTCTTAAAATATGTGTCTCCTTCCCTTTATACTATTTGTATTTACTTTTGTATTAAGTACTTTGTGTTGAAAGCCATCTTAGATATTTATAATATTCCTCTTTGCTCGATAGCTGGGGAGAGGGTTATGTTATTGATCCTACTGGTTTCATTTTGTCCCTATTGAGGGGGAAGGGTATCCATGCCTCTTTCATCGAGCCTTTCTGATCCGGTTCTCCCCGCCTCCTTGAATAAAATGTTATGAAACGTTGGAGGCCTAAATACACCCAGCAAGTGCAATAAATATCTTGCTCACATTAATAGGTTGAGGGTTTACATTTAGGAGGCGCATTGGAAGACAGGTGATGTCTCGTTTTTATGAAGCAATTGGATTGGGGATTGTGTCTAAGGACCTTATTCAGAGGCGGCCGTACGGTCTACGACCGCACGGCCCCCTCGATGTTTTGCCAGTGCGCATGCGCATGAGGGAGCCGGCTCCTTCGTGCGCATGCGTGAGACCCGCTACGACCGACAGCGCCGGTCGTAGCGGGTCTCTTTCCAAAGGGGGCGAGCTGTCGATGTTGATTGACAGCTCGCCCCGTTTGGAAGGTGGGCCGGGGGGGTGGCAGCCCAAACGGAGGCGTTCCCATGGGAACGCCTACCGTTTGGGGGAGGCCCCACTGACATCACTAGTGATGTCAGTGGGGAGCTTCCGGCTCTGACAGAGCCAGAAGCTCTCCGGGGCTTACGACAAGTGAGACCCTACCCTAAGGTCTCGTCGTAAGCCCCGATGGTCGCGATGGTCTCTGACCATCGCGACCATCACCCGAGCGGTCGTTAGAGCTGTGGGTGTTAACCCACAGCCTAATGACCGCAACAGAGGCGGGCGGTCAAGATGCAAGTGGCCGCCCAGTTTCTGAGCGACCGCTTGCATCCTCTGACCACCTCTGAATGAGGCCCTAAGTCCCTTGTATTACAAAATCTAGGGGTTTCACCATCTTGACAACTAAGCATGTGACAGTTTATTTTGGAGACAGTCTTAGACCCTGATGGCCACTGTGTGCTATTAGAGTTCCAAATTTATTATTCACCCTATGCTTTGTTGAATGTTTATGCCCCTAATAGCCCCCCTCTTTTATCTTTCCATGATATCTCTCATTTGTGTCTTCAATTTAATTTTGGGTAGTAACATTGATATTGTTGATAACCATCTTCTCTATTGGTCCCCAGTACCATCCTGCCCCAGACTGTCTAATAGTGGTCCCCTCTCTCTCTCATTTAAATTTGTCTCGTGGTCTTAACTGAGCCATGGTGACTTCTCAATCCCTTCACTCCTTCTTATACTTTTCTCTCTGCGGTTCACATTTCCTTTTCCAAAATTGATTGTTTTTTTACTGAGTGATAACTTTGTTTCGAAGCTTTCAGGCTATGTTGGGTGACTTGGTCATCATGGATCATGGCCGTATTTCTATTGTGCCTGAATGAACCTTTCCGTGTTCCTTTTGCCGCTTTTGGTGTTTTGAGAATTTTAAAACAATTTTGAAACCTAACCGGTCAGAGTTACATGATGACAATGTGGTTTTATGGGATGACCCCAGCCTCCTTTCTGAGAAATATAACGTGGTCATGAATGGTGACATAGTCACCATCCATTGGAAAAAATTTTTGCTCTCGCAGGCCAAGCGACAAATTGATAAAACTAAATTCTAGCGGTGGAGGTAAGGGCCTGGAGACTATTGGCTAACGTGGTGAGACTTAGCAGGAATAGTAATCATATAGTTATCCTGCTTCTAACTCATTCAGCTGAAAGCAGTAGAATGCTTGTTGACTATAACTTGAGTCTTTTGCACTGGAGACTCTCCAGTCCCTCAGGTTCTGGAGGACTTTTTGGTGTCAGTTAATTTATCTTCTTTGAGCTCTGGCCATTGATCTTTTCTTGATACAGAGATTACATCTCAGGAATTGGTCTCTGCTGAGCTGGTTCCGGTATTCTTGGAACTCCTTTGCCTTGTTCCCCAATTTCACCCATCCTTCTCATGGTTCAGTTAAGCCGATATAACTCTCATTTTGATGCCTGATGAAGATCCCCTATTGATGTCATCCTACCACCCTATAACTCTCTTAAATCTCTTGCTTGTCACAATAATGGCCTATTGACTGCAATCAGTTCTTGACGAACCATCAGTTGGGCTTCGTCAGGGGCCATCACTCTGTTCGAGGAATTTGTTTGGCAATAACTGAACTAACTACCTCTTTTTCTAACTCTCATTCCATGAATATAATTACTTAGTTTGGATGGCAGTAAGGCTTCCCCACTTCCCCTTTAATTTGATACTTGTCCCAATGCTTTGTTTCCTCCACCTATGGTCTCTTCTCAGGGGCATTTGTGGTGGTTTGGAACAGGTGAGGATATCTGCTATCGCTGATAGTTTAATATCTCAAATCCTGAATTCTCCTTACCCTATTAATTTCCAAAATGACAGAACTTGTTGTCCTATCGGCTTTAGAATCAGTTTTGAAAAGTCCTTAGTTTGGATGGCAGTAAGGCTTCCCCACTTCCCCTTTAATTTGATACTTGTCCCAATGCTTTGTTTCCTCCACCTATGGTCTCTTCTCAGGGGTATTTGTGTTGGTTTGGAAGAGGTGAGGATATCTGCTTTCGCTGATCGTTTAATATCTCTAATCCTCGGCCAGCTTGAGGCATGTTCGACCAGTGCGGTCGAACAGGGGCACCACTCCATAGAGGGCACACCGCTCCCAGCTATTCCCGATTTCAGGGGGCAGTCCCGTTTTTTACGGGCACTGCCCTGCTGTTCAACCCGCAGGACGAAGTGTCACGCGGGTTGTCGGGATGTTGGGCATCTCCAGCGCCGCGGCGGTGCCGGCCCCTGGGAATTGATGCCGCGCACATGCGCACGGCATCCATTTAGGGCAGGAAGAGAGTTGGGGGCAACCCAGCTACTGACGTAGTGCTGGGCTCACCCCCAGCCTGGCATTAAATGGGAGGCATGCCATAAGGGTACACCTCCAAATAGCATCATTTAAGGAGCATGGCCTATGGTTGTTAGGTCACGCCCCATTTTCGGCCACGCGCGAGGTTGCTGGAGCCGACCCTGCTAATCCTGATTTCTCCTTAGCCCTATTAATGTTTAAAATGACAGAGCTTGATGTCCTATTGGCTTTAGAATCAGTTTTGGAAAGTCCTTAGCACTGTGGCTTCACCCAGAAATCACACCACCGAGATGGGCTTGTAAGTTGCCAGCCTCCATTCCTTATGTGAGAATACTTCTCCCCATAATATATCCAACTATATCACTGTAATATTCTCAAGTTGATCTTTACAATTGATGCTGTGACACATAGGTGGAAATGTTCCTCTATTTCCTATTTGGGACAGTCTCCTTAATCTCCTGTTTTTCTCTCCCCGCTAAAATCCATTATCCACCTCTTCTGTCCCGTAAGGACGATACTTGTGTAGACTCTCTATTTTGAACATTTCTATTGGGCAAGAGGCCTTTGCTGATTATTATGAAATTGCAACAACCCAAATACCGGGCTGGGACTAGGTTCCATAATGTGGCTCTATAGCTTAGCCACAGTGTTACATTCCAGGGATTAGATCTCCGATACCTTTATTTATACAAGTACTACCTCGGAGCAGGGATTGCTACTGATGATGCAGGCATTTCTTCATAGTCATGATGGATATAGTCATATTGCCGATAATCGCCTTCTTAGGATCAGTATGTAAAACTTGGCACTGGATAAATCCTCAATAATCACCTTCCCTTATTGAAAATCCCATTTTACCAAGATGGCATGGCGGTCTACCACTTCACTTTATGACAAAAACTGGTTCTGAGTCTTCTAGGTCAATTTTTGAATCCATCCACCAAAATCCCATTTTCATTTCATAATCTATTTTGCAGATACAATTTTTTAGATTTTGATTGCAATTTTTTTCAAGCTGTCATTGTCAAGTAGCTTGCTTTCTGTTGTCTCGTGATTGGCATGTGATTATTTTTGGATTCTTTACCATTCAGGTCCTCTCTGGGAACCAAGACAATTTCATCCTATTATGTGTTCCTGAGATACATTTTTGATTATGACGGGACCTCTAGAGGTTTAGTGAAATGGTTGTATTATTTTCCCTCCCTATCTCCTGGAATTCTCCTCAACTCCTTGTCTTCTATAAAGCTCTTATCTATGTCCAAGTATACTGAAATGTTTGGAAAAAAATACCAGGCATACTTCTCCCTCTATCGTTGTTTCCAAATTGGGATTTCAGACTCTCACCCTTGTACTAAGTGTGGATCTTTGAGAGCAGACATGTATCATTGCTTCTGGAGTTGCTCCTTCATTAAACATTTTTGGGTTCAGGTCTGGAGGTTTACTACTGACTTTCTGGTGAGTTTCTTCTCTCAAACACTAGCCCAGGTTATTTTTTTATACACTTCTGCCGGGAGTTAGAGTAATTTCCAATTTATAAGTTATTGTTGGCAGTCTCGGGGGTTGCACAGAAAAGTGTTCTTCAGACATAGATTCAAAACAAATCTCCACCTATGTCTCTTATTCATCAGAAATTATATTCTATCTTTAGGTTGGACTGGGCTAAAGTGTCTTTACAAAAATACTCCAGCTCTTATAAAACTTCCTATGTATCAAAAAACATCTATTTGATATCTATATTAGAGAGCAACTTGTGATTTGTCTCAAATTTACTCTTCGGTATAAGACTGGTTTATATTGAAGTGATCCCCCCCAGCTTCCCCAATCCTTTTATGACTAGTTAATTATGATTTGTGTTTTTGTTACCTAAGGTGACTTGTTCGTAATCTTTGTTATTCTCTTAGGTCTTATAAGACATTGGTTACTTTGGTACTAATATGTTACGTCCTTTTAATATTTGCATTCTAAATTTTGCTTATGAAACTATTGTCTTACCATGTAACCTTCATTTGCTTTTGTCTTCTGTATCTGTATTCTATACATAGTTGTGTGACATGCTTTAATAAACCAAAGTTTAAAAAGTATTTTCATTTTTTATACTTCTACACCTAATACACAGGATTACACAGTAGTGAGGAAGACATCCAGTGAGTGTGAGACACCCTGCAGCCGTTCCCATGTGTCAGGAGGACTTAGCAGCACCAAGAGCCCCATCACGGTGCCTCCACCTCACTCGCTGGTACATGAGAGACACAATGACCAGAAGATCCTGCAACTCACCAACAAGATCATTCAGCTGCTTACTGGGGAGGTGACTGCTGGGAATGGGACATTATACAGTAACACCAGGGGGGACATTATACAGTAACACCAGGGGATGTGTCTGGGTGATGACTGGAGAGGTGACTGCTGGGAATGGGACATTATACAGTAACACCAGGGAATGTGTCTGGGTGATGACTGGAGAGGTGACTGCTGGGAATGGGACATTATACAGTAACACCAGGGGATGTGTCTGGGTGATGACTGGAGAGGTGACTGCTGGGAATGGGACATTATACAGTAACACCAGGGGATGTGTCTGGGTGATGACTGGAGAGGTGACTGCTGGGAATGGGACATTATACAGTAACACCAGGGAATGTGTCTGGGTGATGACTGGAGAGGTGACTGCTGGGAATGGGACATTATACAGTAACACCAGGGGATGTGTCTGGGTGATGACTGGAGAGGTGACTGCTGGGAATGGGACATTATACAGTAACACCAGGGGATGTGTCTGGGTGATGACTGGAGATGTGACTGCTGGGAATGGGACATTATACAGTAACACCAGGGGACGTGTCTGGGTGATGACTGGAGAGGTGACTGCTGGGAATGGGACATTATACAGTAACACCAGGGGACGTGTCTGGGTGATGACTGGAGAGGTGACTGCTGGGAATGGGACATTATACAGTAACACCAGGGGATGTGTCTGGGTGATGACTGTATCATTGTGTGTGTCAGGTTCCTATAAGGTGTCAGGATATCTATGTCTATGTCTCCATGCAGGAGGGGGAGTATATAGAGGAACACATGGGTCTGTACAAGGATGTGATGATGGAGAATCACCGGCCCCTCACATCACTGGGTAAGAGGAGACTGTCACTTATTGTACAGGGGAGAGCAGGTATGGGGGCCTCCTATATACACACATCATCTGATAATCACATATATACAATGTACTCAGTCACTGTGTGTCTCCTACAGATGGACCCAGTAACAGAAATACCCCAGAGAGATGTCCCCCTCCTCTGAATTCACAGGATTGTACAGAGGAGAATCACAGGATCCCACAGGAGCATCAGGTAGTTTGAATGTAGAGCGCCTATGTGTGTCTTATTCATCAGTATGCTACTGTCTAATTTCAATTAATTAGAGTAGACATTATTACAGTATTATTTTATCTGAATTGTGGGTAATTTAGGGAGAATATGTGACTGATATGAAGGCAGAAAATACAGATGGAGAAGAAGAGACGTATGTGACTGATATGAAGGCAGAAAATATAGATGAAGAAGAGACGTATGTGACTGATCAGGAAGAAGATATAGAGGGAGGAGAAGAGACTTATGTGACTGATATGAAGGCAGAAGATATAGAGGGAGAAGAAGAGACGTATATGACTGATCAGGAAGAAGATATAGAGGGAAGAGAAGAGACTTATGTGACTGATATGAAGGCAGAAGATATAGAGGGAGAAGAAGAGACGTATATGACTGATCAGGAAGAAGATATAGAGGGAAGAGAAGAGACTTATGTGACTGATATGAAGGCAGAAGATATAGATGAAGAAGAGACGTATGTGACTGATATAAAGGCAGAAGATATAGAGGGAGAAGAAGAGACGTATGTGAGTGATATAAAGGAAGAAGATATAGATGAAGAAGAAGAGACATATGTGACTGATATGAAGGTAGAAGACATAGAGGGAGAAGAAGAGACGTATGTGAGGGGGGATCGGCAGTGTAAGGAGAAGGAAATCCCTACAGATATCAGCACAGGTGAGTAATAAACAGTTACTACCACTGTCCTGTTGCTCTTTTATCTACTCAGTGATTGTCTTTACTGAAGCTCCCATATAACTTAGTAGCTTCCTTTGCTTCTTGAGGGATTTCTAGCATCTGCGTTACAGTTTGATTTTGCAAATTTCCGATCCCGTGCAGGAGATTATGTTGGTACTTTTTGGGATGATCATATTCCAACATACGAATCATTTATTTTGTATATGTAGCCCCCACACAAAGTAAACCTTGTTTTTCCACAAGGCAGTGAAGTTTCAGGAATTAACATAGTTTTCTTATTCCTCCTGACACAGCTCTAAAATCTACCCAGAATGTGCAAGTAAGATTTTATATATATATATATATATCATTGAAAGTGCAAGAAAGGGACCTAACAGGAAATACATGTATCAAAAAAAGACATGCATCATAGAAAAAGACAAACTAAACAACAGCAAAAAATACCTGGTCCTTGCTTTGGCAATAATCTGCATTTCCAATAATACAAGTGCCAGGGTTTTACACATGGGTTTTTATAATAGGATCTGCTCTTGAAAATTATAATACATTATTTATTTTACTAGTTTCAATAAAATACATGAAATATGTAGGAAAAATATTCTTTGCCCTAATAATGGTGTCCATGGGTCTGAAGGCACCAGAATGGGCAAGATTGGTCACTTTAAATGCCCTCCCCTATCCCTGGCTCTATAGTTCTGCATTGGATGAGGTTATTGTCACCATTATCACCAGACAGTAATCACAAATATGCTGCATCATTTGAGTGACTGTAACCTTCGTGTCTCCATATAAGGGTGACATCATTAGTTCCTGTAGAGTAATGGCATAAACTCTGCCCCTTTTTGTTACATCATCACACAAGGGAATGGTAAGTAATTTCCACCCCTCCCCCTTTGATCTCCTACAGTGTTCGATTTCAGGTATGTGCGGAGGATAAATCTTTTTCGTCCTTAGCACTGAAGGGATTAAACAACCAGACCTCTTATACTCGCTAATAGTATGAAATTATGTTATTTCCAGCAGATGGATGCACAAGCAGGGATCCTACGGAGGGAAGTCTCGCTTTGTCTTCAGATTTTAAAATAGAAGATAACATTACACAAGATTCTTCAGGAGAAAACCCCATTACCAGAAATATACATCCATTAGTTTTCAGTGCAGATAAATCACTTCTGCCCTCTAATCATGAGGAATGTTCTCCTGATAAATTTGTTATTGCTACACATAGTACAACTGATCCAGGTGATACAATGTTTTCATGTTTTGAACGTGGTAATAGTAAGTCCATTTCAGTTATTCATCAAAGTCTCACAGGTAAAAAAACATTTCCATGTTCTGGGTGTGGGAAATGTTTTACATGGAAATCACATCTTGTTAGACATCAGAGAAGTCACACAGGTGAGAAACCATTTCCATGTTCTGAGTGTGGGAAATGTTTTACATGGGAATCACATCTTGTTACACATCAGAGAAGTCACATAGGTGATAAACCATTTCCATGTCCTGAGTGTGGGAAATGTTTTATACGGGAATCACATCTTGTTAGACATCAGAGAAGTCACACAGGTGAGAAACGTTTTCCATGTTCTGAGTGTGGGAAATGTTTTACAAACAACTGTAAGCTTATAAAACATCAGAAAACTCACATGGGTGAACAACAGTTTCAATGTCCTGAGTGTGGGAAATGTTTTAATAAGAATAAAAGTCTACTTCGGCATAGGAGACAGCACACCAGTGATGAAGTATTTCCATGTTCTGAGTGTGGGAAATGTTTTACACGCAAAGATGGCCTTGTTGACCATCAGAAAACTCACACTGGTGAGAAACCAGTTCAATGTTCTGAGTGTGGGAAATGTTTTAGAGATAAATCGGCTCTTAGCAAACATAAGCGATATCACACAGGTGAGAGGCCATTTTCATGCTCTGAGTGTGGGAAATGTTTTATACAGAAATCACAACTTGTTACACATGAGAGAAGTCACACAGGTGTGAAACCATTTCCATGCTCTGAGTGTGGGAAAGTGTTTAGACATAAATCAAGTCTTGTTAAACATCAGAGAATTCACACAGGTGAGAGACCATTTCCATGCTCTGAGTGTGGAAAATGTTTTACAACAAAATCACATCTTGCTACACATGAGAGATTTCACACAGGTGTGAAACCGTTTACATGCTCTGAGTGTGGGAAATGTTTTACACACAAATCAAATCTTAATAAACATCAGAGAAGTCACACAGGTGAGAAACCATTTCCATGCTCTGAGTGCGGCAAATATTTTTTACACAAATCATATCTTGTTAAACATCAGAGAATTCACACAGGTGAGAAACTGTTTGTATGTTCTGAGTGTGGTGAGTGTTTTACAAAGAGTTTGCTTCTTAAACATCGGAGAATGCACATCGGGGAAAATACATTTCTGTGAGGATATAGACTTGAGACAAGGCTACTAGGCACCCACCCTCACGCCCCTTACTGGCTAGGGTTTGTTTTCTGGCAAACGTTTGGTCCTAGGGTTTGATTGATTTTGTGTGCCAGGTCTTCCTCCTCTTCTTCTACTCCCTATCCTTGTGTTTCAGAAGTATAAACTGGCTGCATGAGGCAGGGGCTGGCTTATAGTGGAGGAGGAGCCTCTGCTGCTGATGACTCGAACTTTAACTTTATGGGTCCCAGACTCCTCTAGATCCACCTATACTCATGGTCCCAGTATCCCCCCATGGACTCAGAAAAAAATATTCTACATGTAAGACAAAAATCCCCTTTTCTTCAGGGTCCATAGGGATCCACAGGGATACCATGGGGTAATGTGGTTTTAGAGATCCATACACCAAATGGTTAAAGCTTTCAGCTTTAACCATGGTATCCCTGTGGACCCTATGGACCTTGAAGAAAGAGAGTTATCTATGGTAAGTCTACCATAACTTATTTTTTCAATGGTTTTATAAAACTGTGTCTATTTTAGAAAATTCATTCTCACAATTTTCACCGTTCCTAAGTTTGTCAATTTGGTAGAAGAGCCGGGGCCACATGCTTAGATTTGCTCTCTGCGGACACCCAGGAGCCACAGATCTGCCCTGTGAGCTTATACAGACTGTGTGTAACAAATGTATGTATAGTATGTATGTGGTATTATAATGTGAGCATTATACACTACACTGTAATATCTGTTATAGGTTGTATCCTTTGTATTTGTCAAGGTGTTTTAATTAATACCACAGAGTGTATGTAACACCTTAAACAGGGGCCGTACAGTTGGCTCTCTTTATCTGAATGTTATAGTACATTGCCATGTAAGTTCTGTAATAACTCATACAGTATATTGTATAATGTCGTTTTCACAGTGACTGATAGAATAGGTTTCGTTTCATTTTATTTTTTATCTTTACATAGTAAGTACATTAAACAGTACTGTGCTTAATATATATGTCATGCTGTTATATGGCCTGTACACAAATAAAGTAATAAAATCTGTATTTACCAACCAAGTTGTCATCTTGTTTTTCTTAAGATTATTGAAATGGGAAAATGCAAATAAAGGAAGGGAAAAGCTGAATAGAGGATCTCCTGTATAATGTATGGAGGAAGAGTGAATGGGGGGTGGGGTGGATATAGTGGGGATTCCCGTGCACTGTAGCACTTGGTAATATATTATTTTTCTATGGTAGCCTATAGGTACTCCATATTGTCATTGTCAACATCTGATATTTCAGACCCTCAGTGACACTTTCAACTGTGCTTCACCTCCTTGCACCACAATTTCTAGTTCTCTGCTATTTTTCTCACCCGAGGACCCCGTTCATGTTCTCCAGCTCTACACCTGTTGGGAACATCTGTCCTCCATGTTGCCATCCACCTGAATTCAGGAGAGAAAACCTAAGCGCCTGAACACAAAGTCAAGGGAAGGGGGAGCCTGTAGCGATTTAAACAAGGGGAAACAGCAACCCCACACAAACACTAGGAGCAAAAATATTTATAAATCTCGCTGACAAAAATGGATAAAGTTAAAAATAAATAATTATTTAATGATAGATCGGAACAGATAATTAATAATTATGTTGGGTAAAAAATCTAATGAAATAAAAAACATTCATCACATGAAATTAAATACATCAATTAGCACAATATATATTTAAACATAGGTAAGAAAAATAAAAAATCAAGACTGAAGCTCACAAAAAAAATAAATAGAATAAATGAATTAAGAAAAATGAAATGATAATTGAATAGTGCTATATCCAAATAGTTGATGAAATCCAAAATAGGTAGAGTCAATTGCAACACGTAGTGACACTTGCCACAGATTATGAATAATACTTTGTAACAGCAGTGGATTAGCCGTTTTTAAAACATAGTATCCGTTGTGTGTCCGAACTCCCATGTGAGTGGAGCTTAGGGGAGAGTTAACATATGCCGTAATAGTACCTTAATGTGGTTAAATATACCCCGTCGGGCACCACAGTAGATTAACGGGATCAGCGTAGGTAGTATCAGCCGGTACAAAGATCTCTGGCCTCCAGTCCACTCGGGTGGCAGTAGCTCTCCTCCCAGTCCACATGCTCGGACAGTGTCCCAAATAGTAGTGTGCTGGGTTAATGGTATGTTTAGTAGTGTCAATTCCTTAGTGTGGTTGTATATACCCCGTCGGGCACCACAGTGGATTAGCGGGATCAGCAGAGGTAGTGTCAGCCGGTACAAAGGTCTCTGGACACCAGTCCACTCTGGCGGCAGTAGCTCTCCTCCCAGTCCACACGCTAGGACAGCGTTCCAAATAAAAATGTGCTGAGTTGATGGATATTGGACGTATGTAAATACAGCGTGGCCGCGTCTTAGGATCAATTCCTCATACCAGCAGATGGACTAGCGGACACTGGATGAACGTGTTGCAAAATAGTGGATAAGGCACGGAGATAATGGGCAGCAACGCGTTTCGTCCCAGCCCTGGGACTTTTTCAAGCTGAATGCCCATGGTAGGATAAGTCTCCTTAAATAGAGAGCCTTGCTAATCAAATCCGTCCTAATTTGCAATCATTCCCAGCAGGTTTGTAAGTTTAAAAAGCAACCTTACTAAGATATCTTGGTATTTGGTAATAGCAGAGAACACTAAAAATAAATCATCTCATTAATAGTAACAAATTAATTGAACATACATGTATACAAAAGATTGTATGTATACCAAACATCAAATAATAATTATTATTAAATAATAAAAAACAGAGAAATAATAAAATAATGAAAAAATAAAAAGCATCGCTAAGCATCAAATAAAAAGTGCATATCAATAATCCTAAATCAATTGATATATGAGCAGAACATAAGCACCAAAAATAATCGAAAAATTGTCATAAATGAATAAACAAAAAGTAAAAAAAGAGGAATAGATGAAAATAATAAATGAAAAAATTGTATATAGTTAGATAGTAGAATATATAAATAAATGAATGAATACTGAAAATAATATAAAAGTAAAAATAATAAGTGCAGATATAAAAATACTGCCCATATAGATTTGAAAAGAGTAAAATAATTAATAACAATGGTAGTATTGTGCACATATTCAAATTGATAGGAACATATCTGCTAACATAAAAATTGCTTACAATAGCCAGGAGGCAAATGTAAACCAGATACTAAAATTGCCCCCATATTCAAGATTACATACACACACATATATACATGAAGAACGACACATAAAGTATATAAGTATACACATATGCATACACATACATTATAATTTAGATGAGATTGATATAAAAACCTAAATAGGTCCATAAATGAGATCCAAAAGTAACCAGAATGGGGAAAAAAACCACAAACAGAGCTGTGGAAAAATTGTACTATTGTAGTGGAACCCAGGTCTTAAATAGATGTAAACAGGCTAAGGTAAATAAATCCATATATCTATATGAGGGGTCAAAACAGGAGAATAAGGAAAATAAAGGAGGCAATAAGGAAAAATGGGAATACACGATTGGTGGGAAATGAGAAAGAGCAGGTATAAATGGATAGGTGTGAGCCGAGGAGGACAGGTAGGTGAGTGGGGTCCGCAGTGTGCCATCCAGTGAACCGACAGTACATCAGGATGACAGGCAGGCGACCACCACCCACATACACAGCTAATCAATAAACTCCAAGGCTTCATTAAGCCCATCTGGGACCAAGGTCTGAAGTTTAAAAATCCATTCAGATTCAGCTCTACAGAGTTGTCTGAAGCAATCACCTCCTCTAATGGTGTGTTTGATAGTGTCAATTCCTAAAACCGAAATATCCTTAGGATCACAATTATGGTGTTCCACAAAGTGTCGAGACACACTGTGGGTCATAAGTCCTTTAAGAATATTAGTGCGATGCTCTCTAAACCTCTCTTTGAGAGACCTTGTAGTACGACCAACGTATTGCTTAGGGCAAGTATATCTAAGTACATAAATAGTGTATTCAGTTTGACAATAAAAATACTTAATCGTAAATTCCATATTGTTAGTTAGTGAGGAGAATGTTTTAACTCTACTCTGAATATACCCACATGTAAGGCACCTGGGACGGTTGCAATGGTAGCATCCCAGGGGTCTAGTGGAAAGCCAGGTGGAATTAGAATCAGAGGTTGGTCTTGAGGTTTTAAGCATGCTGGGAGCCAAAAAACTGCCAAGATTATGGTTCTTTTTGAATATAATTTTACTTCTATATTCAATGCATTTAGACAGAACGGGATCATTAAGTAGTGTATAATTCTTATTCACAATTGATCGTATCCGCCTGGACTCATTATTAAATTGAGAGATAAATAAAAGTGAAGGATCTGTATCAATTTTCTTAGAATCTAACTCCCCACTAGTTGGAATAAAGTTACGCTTTACATCATTAGTAGGGACAGATTTGTTGATATTCCTTCCTTTCTCAATTGCATGTATTCTAGCTTCATTGATAAGAGTTGGAAGATATCCTTTATCAAGGAGACTGGTTTCCAATTTTTTAGCATGAACCTTAAAATCTGACAGTTTCGTACAATTCCTCATGATACCACCCATCTGGCTTCTTGGTATATTGCTAACCCAAGGACGGTGGTGTCCGCTCCTATAATGTAAATAAGAGCAGCAATCCACCGTTTTGGTAAACAAAGTGGAAATGACCCTGTTCTCTTCGACGGAGAGAGTGACATCAAGAAAATTAACTGAAAAGTGACTAAGTGGAACTGAAGGTTCATATTATTATTATTATTAAGGTGTTCGGTAAAGTGTACAACAGAATCGTGATCCCCATCCCAAATAAAAATCAAATCATCAATGTACCTGCCAAAGAAAACCAGATTCGCCCCGAATGGTCCCCCCCATATGTGTTAATCTTCAAAAGCTTTATCCACCTGAATTCTGCTTAACCTTAGATGGGTGACTGTAGTACTGGTTTATTTTATGTTATTTTTTCTCTGATCTTCACATCTCTTTGAAATATATACCTCGTACGGCACCTAAGGTCCCTATATTTAACCATTATACAATGACAAGGGTGTCCTACGTGCTTGTCACTGGTAGTAGATTTGCTGATTCCCGCAACCTTTCTAGATTTAGTCTTCTGATTTACCTGGCATTACATGTTCCTCATTCTCCCTTCACCCTTGTCTTGTTTTTTCTCTTTCCCTTTTATTTTTCCTTCCCTGTTATCCTCATTGATTGCAATTTTATTACTGATTGTCATGACGTACTTAGTAGCTTACTCCAGTTCTGATGCGACATGATTGTGCTTAGAGATGGCTCTTGGAACATAGGTGGAGTCAATTCCCCCGCCAAGAGAAGGAAAGTTCTTCTATATCTGTCAAGGCAAATAATAGACACAGGAGACTCTTCTCGTCCCATCAGAAACAGCTAACCTTCAGATGCTTAATTGCCCATTATTGGCTGCTGCTCTATTTACTTCCAAGGCTCGCGGTGTAGTCATTTTGGCAAGACTGTCTTCACATTGTGACAAAGGAGATATGTGACCCTGAGGGCAGATGATTTATTGCAAATTAGAACATAATAGGCAGGAAATTAGAAACCTACCAGAATTAAGAACACAATGGGATAATATTTATTTAATAGGATATCTAAAGGGCAACATATATACAAATAAATAAAGGAAACTATTCGAATCATTGCAGGGGAAGGAGTGTGATGGGTATTTCATTTATCTGGGGGATATATTATTTAAATCAATGAAATATAATGAAAACATGAAATCAGAAATAAGGTACAGTGTAATAATAAAAGCATTACTTTATTCCTGAATTGTCCTTATAAACATGCAATACACTGTATAACATGGATCATTAGAGACAAACATAACCTTAAACATATACATGAAAATGCTATAGAGGACACAAGTAAACATAGATACAGAAAAGAATGAGTTATATTTCCGGCACTGGTTATAGTATGGCTAAGAATCGCCTATTCACACCTTGAGCTTGCAATCGTAATACGATTCTAGATTTTAATTCACGGCACCATAGAAACTGAATACAATAACGATATCTGTCTTACTCACTGATAGGGAGCTGTGCATACAAATGAATGATAAAACACAAAGTACATACCATTGGATTTATTGAGAAATAAGTTATTATGACATAACCAGGCAGCTAATTTCCCAGTGGTTGTATAAAAATGTATATACATTCAATACTTACAAAATTGCCTTGTTGATTGTGGTGTTCATCACTACACAAGAATTACTACAGAAGTACAATATAGTAACTAAAATACATTTCAGAGCCTTAAAACACAGTGATTCCAAAGTGTACACATAACACATCATAGACAGCACATTCTAAATATTTAAAAAATAATTAAAAAAACCAAATAATATAAAAAGTTTTTCACTCGTCCAAAGTTAGTGTAGTGCAACACGTTTCGTGGATCATAGTCAACTTCCTACTGTGATTTTTTTAGAATGTATAGCCATGGCCAAAAGTTTTGAGAATGACACAAGTTTTGGTTTTCACAGTTTGCTGCTTCAGTGTGTTTATACCTTTTTGTCAGATGTTACTATGGTATACTGAAGTAAAATTACAAGCGTTTCATAAGTGTCAAAGGCTTTTATTGACAATTACATTAAGTTTATGCAAAGAGTCAACATTTGCAGTGTTGTCCCTTCTTTTTCAAGACCTCCGCAATTCGCCCTGGCAGCTGTCACTCAACTTCTGGGCCACATACTGACTGATGGCCGCTCATTCTTGCCTAATTAATGCTTGGAGTTTGTCAGAATTTGTGGGTTTTTGTTTGTCCACCCGCCTCTTGAGGATTGGCCACAAGTTCTCAGTGGGATTAAGGTCTGGGGAGTTTCCTGGCCATGGAACCACAATTTCAATGTTTTGTTCCCCGAGCTACTTAGTTATCACTTTTGCCTTATGGCGAGGTGCTCCATCATGCTGGAAAAGGCATTGTTCATCGCCAAACTGTTCTTGGATGGTTGGGAGAAGTTGCTCTTGGAGGATGTTTTGGTACCATTCTTTATTCATGGCTGTGTTCTTAGGCAAAATTGGGAGTGATCCCACTCCCTTGGCTGAGAAGCAACACCACACATGAATGGTCTCAGGATGCTTTACTGTTAGCATGACAGGTATCCAGATGGTAAGAATTGGGGTTAGGTTTAGGCACAAGGGGAAGGGTTAGGCTGTGGGGACGAGAGTTATGGTTAGAATACTTACCATCAGGTGTCGGTATCATAACCCTGTCAGGATGCTAGCATTGGGATTCTGACCACCGACATACTGTACCCAACCCGTAATTCCAAAGGCAATTGTGACACAGATCCAACCAATGGGAGCCGGGATATACAGTGATCAGAAGTTTTCTGCAATTGTGAGCTCTAACAAAATGACAGGAAGGTCCTTAACACCTCATTTCTTCTTCAGGGTCCACAGGAACTAATTTGGGGTATGTAGTTGGAGCGATCCACTGCACTGAACAGCTACAGCTTTAAGGCTCCCAACATGGTCCTCCTCCCTATATACCCCACCCTCAGCCACAGGCATTCAGTTTTTTTGTTTGGTGCACGGCAAGACCAGTCGCACCTGTTATACAGCGGGACTGCCTAGGAAGTCCCAAGCTTTTTCTTTTATGAATTACGTTAGTTTTTTGAACTTCTGAATTAGGCGATACCAGGCGCCGATAGACGCATGTACTGCGACTCCTACCTTCACCGATGCCGAAACACCAGTACCGCTATATGCCCTGAGGTTTTCAGCGGGCCTCAATGTGGTTTAGCTAGCGGCTTTTGCTGAGGTCTTGATTGCAGTCGGGTCACGGAGATGACAACAGGTAAGCGATTCCTCGTGTTTGGGGAATCGTGCGCGCAGTCCTGGCCTCCGGTGTAGAGATTAATCGGAGGCAGCTGCAGGTGAAGGCCTTGTATAATATGTCCTCACAAAAGCAACCGGTGGCCATATCGTCTGTTGCCGGGGATGGGTAGTAAGACACACTAGTCAACGTCTACTACTGTGAGGTCAGCATATCCAGTTGTCAAAATTACAGCCTAGGGGAGATAGGTGCTCTCCCGGCTGCTCCTTCCCCCAGACTCAAACTTCCGGTTACGGATGCCCATGTCTGGCTTGCTATATCTGACCACCTCGTGTGTGAGACGCTTGCAGTTAGCGTTTGTGTGTGTACTGTTGAAGCTGTTCATCTCAGAGGTTTTGGTCTGTCTCCCTATATACCTCTCCCTCAGGTCTGGCATATAGCGCTGTATATCGTACCATTACCCCAATGGGGCTGGTCAGTTGATTCAGAGTCCATTTGCATTAGCAATTGTGCGTATTTATGGATCGTATGTGACTTTAATGCTAGCTGCTGTATTTATACTGCCTTTTGTTTTCCAAACTCAGTTATGTCTATCACTGTGTTTCTCCTCTGAATAGGTGTATGGGGTTTTTCATTGATAAGGGGCACATTGCATTTATACTGTACACCTTATACCATTTACACATTTGTCATGTCTAAAGGTAAAGGTGAGAAGGATGAGCCGCTAGTGCTAAGATCATGTAAGTCCTGTTTGGCAGGCCTGTCTGAGCAAGATGTTATACAGGATTGTGTAGTAACTGTTGTAAACAGCTAACTATTATAGCCGGTACACCTGCACCAGCACGAGAGCCACCCTGGATGGTCGCCAGGTCACAGGTTTTGTCACATTTAGTGGACAAAGCCGCAGAAGCACGGGGTCCTGCTGCTGCGGTGCCTCATGCTATGGGGTGTTCACAGCATGTGCATCCTTCTATGTATATGCCCCCCATGAATTCTACTGCTCACTCTAGTCAGAGTATACTGCCGTCTATAAGCCCTCAGCAGTCAGACCAGTAGCGGTAAAGCAGGGGCATAATAGAGTTTCCTGTAAGTCGTGGTCTCAAGAGTCTGACTCGGCCTCCTCATCAGACTCTGATACTCAGAGTTCTTGGTCTTACTCAGTGGAAGACCATCAGTCCCTTGTGGATGTCCGCTCTCTGGTGAGAGCGGTTAGAGCTGTCCTCTGTATAGAGGAAGAGGAGGCTCCGCTGGCAGCCAAGGCTCCGGTCTTTAGGCGTCAGAAGGTGGCCTTGGATTATTTCCTCAGTCTGAGTAACTGACAAATCTTATGTCTGAGGCATGGGGCACTCCTAATAAGCATTTCCATGCCACAAGGAATATAACTTCTCGGTACCCATTTGCACTTGGCGAGTGTAACAAATGGGAACGATAGATGCTCATGTGACAAGATTGTTCAGGAGCGCTACGTTACCCATTCCCGCAGCATCCTCTCTGAAAGAGGTTACAGATAGAAAACTTGACAATTATTTGAAATCAATGTTTTCATTATCTGGAGCTATTACCAGACCATGGCTGTAGCCTGGGTGGCCAAAGCTATGGAAGAATGGACAAAGTCTCTGGAGGATACTATACCTGATGCGACCAGAGAGCAGCAGTCTCTTCTCGGTCAGATGCGAGAAGCAGCTCTGTATATGGGGGAAGCGGTCATTGATGCAGGTATCCTGGCTTCTAGGGTCTCGGCAAACTCAGCCCGAAGATCCTAATGGCTAAAAACCTGGAAGGCGGATGCAGGGTCCAAAAAGGCTCTGGAATCTTTGCCTTTTGTGGGGAAGGTACTGTTTGGACCAGAGCTGGATGACATAATGACTTCTCTGACAACACTGAAGTCTGCTGAATTGCCATCTATGACTACCCTTAAATTTAGGCAGTCGTCATCTTGTTCCTTTCGCCCACCAAGTAGGGCAAAGAAACAGTCTTCCTCTAGACAGAGTCATTCCCACAGGAGACCGCAGGCCAAAAATTACTGGTCAAACAAACGTCCTGCTTCCAAGCCTGATGGTAAGCCCACTGTCTGATGGGGCGGGCCTCCACCTGGGGGGTCTCAGGGTTGGAGGCCGATCTCTAGTTCTTCCAGGCCTGGTATCAGATGACTATGGATGCCTGGGTGCGAGAGCTGGTCTCCCATGATTACGGCATCACGTTCATGAGGCATCCCCCTCAGAGGTTTGTTGGTACAACCCTTCCTTCAGACCTGGTCAGAGCTTCAGCCTACCGGGAGTCTATTGGTGTCCTCCTGAAATCAGGAGTCATAGGCCCTCATTCAGACCCACTCGCAAGCGGGCGAACGTACGTTAGGCGTACGTACAAAATTATTTTAATTCAATGGCTCGCTCGTATTTTCGTTCGCATCTAAAATTCCTCCCTAAACTCAGGCGACCCCTCCTCTAACTAATGAGCGTGCGAAATAGCGAGCGTACATCCCCGAAATGGCTTGAAGGGAACGCACGCACAAGTGAAACCGGAAGTGGCCTTGTCAGATGTCGATTACATGCTCCTTTATTCTGCCTACCTCCCTCAATCGTATCATGCCAATCAATGTATCAATTAGCTCAATTTTTTTTTTTTTTCAACACAATGCAAGAAACTTTACTCTTGTCCGTGTTTGTGTTTACCCGCAGAATACGTACGGGTGGAACATTCGCTTTTATTGTTCAAAAAACATGTGAACCACAATTAAACAATTGTTCTATTGCTTTGGATCCCCGCATATTTCCCGGGGTTCATTTCTTTTTGTAAATTTGCTTACGCATGTCACTGCATCAAGCCTATCATAACTCTCCAGAGATTTCTGGCCCTGTTGAACACATGACTCATACACTAACCAATAAAATTGCTCCTGTTAATTTCCAAAATACATTAGCCAATCAGAAATTTTTTGCACACTTTATCAAAAATGTTTTGTATGAAAAACTCCATTGCCATCATGAGAGCCTCTGCATTCACCAGGCGCGAGCTGCTGGTGCTTACGGAGGTGATGGATCGCCGTATCACCAGCCAGCCTCCACCCATCACCAACCGGCAGAAGCGCTCCGCATATGCGGAGGCACGGTCCCGCCTGCGGTCCTTAGGTTCACGCCGCAACATCGGGCAGCTGGAGCGCAGGTGGTCAGACCTGCAACGGCGAACGCCCCGCTTGCTGGCATGCTTTCGCATGCAGATACTGGAAAGTAAGTGTTATGTATTGTGGTTTTCATGTTTGTGTTTGTGGGGCAAACTGCGTGTGCATGTTTTCCTGTCTGTCCTATTTATTATTTGTCCTCATATCTGCGTGTGCATGTTTTCCTGTCTGTCCTATTTATTATTTGTCCTCATATCTGCGTGTGCATGTTTTCCTGTCTGTCCTATTTATTATTTGTCCTCATATCTGCGTGTGCATGTTTTCCCTCTATTTCTGTTTTTTTCATTCTACTCCTATTTGCATGTTTTTTGTTGGTGGTTTTTGGTTTTTTATTTGGGCCCGGATTTGGCCAGAAACTAACCTCAATTTGTTTGACATATTTTAGGTGGACAGCCAAGACTACGCCGTCACCGTCCGGCCAGACGGCGTTCCCGGCCACTATCCCCAACCCCCAGCCAACACTCCACCCCAAATATTTCCCCTATACCCCACTCCTCCCCAGCCTTCCCAGCCCCTCTCCCGGAACTGTCGGGCCTCATTCCCCTCCGTCCCACTTCCCCCTCTCCTCCACCCACCCCTCTTCCAATTACCCCCTCCCCGGAGTCCGTCATTACCCCTCCCCGTTCTTTGGGGAATGAAGGCTCCTCCGAGGAAGAACATGGAGGGACTTCCGGAGCTCCCGTTTTGGCTCCCGGTATGTTTTTCTTTCGCATTTTTTTTAAGCACAAACTGTTTGTATGTAATCATGTGTCGTGCCTTTATTCGTGATTTTTGGGTTTACTTTTGGTGATTTAGCAGTTTGCCTTTACCTCTTCCTGCTGGTTTCAACATACACATATCACACCTGTGGGAATTTGTACATAGGCCTTGTATTTTTGGCAGCACCCCCTTTTTGTTTTTTTTTTAGGTTTAGGAGTGATTTCGTTGTGTTTTTTTTTTTTTAATGTGGCTTCCCTATTGTTTTATTAATCCACACACTTTTCTCACCCACAGAGGAACAGAGGCGTCGGCAAGAGGTGGTCGAATGTGTTGGCCAGATGCGCCAACATGTCATTGGCGTTCTTGTGGGCCTTGACCGGCTGTCTGGCATCCTTCGCCAGTAGTTTTTTTTTTATTTTTTTCGTTTTCTAAATAAATTGTTGATTTCGAGTATACGTTCTGGCTCATTCTTTTTTTCCAAAACAAAAAAAAAATTTCCCTGACATAAGTTGACTGTTCCTGCAAGGATTTCCCTTTTTTAAAAGTTAGATTGTGTTTTGTATTTGTATGTAAAACAGCCACAAGAAACACAGAACAGTAACAATGTCATTTCCCTTTTTGGGTGTAGTGTCAATTAGATATTTCTACATTTTACAGGTTCCTAGTTGGTGTGCAAGCTGCTTAGGCCAATCTTCCAAATCCAAAGGTTTGGACAGGCTTCCTTTTGGTGTGGGTTGGGAACCTGAAAACATATTTCAGTTTACATCAACTGGTGTCAGTACTGGATTACCCCTTAGTCAAATGTAAGGTGTGTTAACCAGGTTACACTTGCTGTTAACGTCCAAAAAAAGGAAGACCATTTCACTCTCCAAACATTTATTCACAACATAAATGAGAAATCAAAGTGGTCACTCCCTCAAAAAAAAACACAGTGATAAACTCAAATACAACACATACAAATAAAATATTTAAATTAAAAAAACAATCAAGAACTGGTTGACGAAGGACCATGCCAACATGATTCCACATACATGGTGTTGCGATATGGGTTCCAGAATATATGCCCCAAATCACCAGATCCAGGTTTGGTAAGGGTAGCAGGAAGTAGTGAGCGTTGGAGTGCCAAAGATTATGTGAACAAACAGAAGATGGAGAAAAAAATAAAAATAAATTAGATGTTCGCAAACAAACACATTAGGTATAAACACTGTAGTTTTGGGCAAACTTACCTAAAAAATCTGGCCACCACATCATCGCGTATGGCCCCCCCACATACTGACCTCCGACCAACCTCGGGGGGGCCATCCTCAGGTAAGGCATCCTCTGGCTGCATTGGGACACCACTCCTTATGGCGATGTTGTGAAATATCCCACACAGGACCACAATTTTCGACACCATATCCGGCAAATACATGAGCTCGCCACCAGAGCGGTGGAGGCATCTGAATCGGCCTTTTAAAAGGCCGATACAGCGCTCCACCACTTGCCTGGTGGCTGTAAGTGCGGAATTATACTCACTTTGTGGGCCTGGTGTGGGAGCCAAATAAGGAGTGAGCAGCCAGGACATGCAAGGGTATCCACTGTCTCCTGTGAAAAATAAGAGACAACATCAGGAACACTGTGTATCAAGCTTAACATTGTTATGTACTAAAGGTCTCCACTTACCCAGAAGCCACGCATCACCAGCTTGTAGGTTGGTTAATTTCTGCCATATCCCTGATTGCCGGATGACGAAGGAGTCATGTGCACTTCCTGGTAATTTAGCATTCAGGGACAGGATCTGGAGGGAGGCATCACATACCACCATTACATTCAGGGAGTGATAGTGTTTCCTGTTTCTAAATATTGCCTCCAGCCGTGCTGGAGGCTGAAGTGGTATGTGAGTACCATCCACAACCCCTATGATGTGTGGGAAGCCAGCTATTTGGTAAAAATTGGCCTTGGCCACACTAAGGGCACCCATATCCAAAGGCATTTGAATAAAATGATGGAGGTGCTTGAAAAGTGCCTCCATCACTGCCCTCAGGATCCGGGAAAAGGAGGATTGGGAGATGCCCGCCACTATTCCTACCGTTGTTTGAAACGATCCTGAGGCACAGAAATGTAACACCGCCATAAATTGCGTCAGTGGTGGTATTGCTGTTGGACTGTCAATTTGCCGCTCAAGATCACTTTCTATTAATGAGAGAGTGTCTATGATGATTTTGGGAGGTAGACGGTAGCGTCTTAAAACCTCATCATCGGGCATTCCAAAAAGGGTGACACGTGTTCGAAATATCTGGGGCCTTGCATGCCTACGCCTGGGATGAGATTGAGGTTGGTCGGCTTCCGGGAGCATGGCCAGAACAATCCGCCCCAGATCAACCTGAAATTCAAAGATTTCAAAGTAAGGCTTTTGACCCAACCCAAAACTATATTAAAACAACTTAGCTTGATGATACCATCCATTGCTGCTTACATGCCGGGGTATTGTCATGATACGACCAAACTGAAAATAAACACCAAAATTACTTGACACATTTCACTCTGTGCATTTTTGTTTATAAATTTTGTGCTAGTACAAAGTTAAAATATGCCAAACACCCATTTAGCAAAACCGCAAAGCGACATTTAACACAGTACATCAAAACGGGTCGAAATGTTGGCTCAAAAAGCGAAAGATAAACCACCAAAAAGTTAGAATGATTATTAAGCTGTTTAAAATGCGCTAATTAGTTCGCTAATACAAGTCACAAGAGTAACTACTAAAAATGCGCTAATTAGTTCGCTAATACAAGTCACAAGAGTAACTACTAAAAATGCGCTAATTAGTTCGCTAATACAAGTCACAAGAGTAACTACTAAAAATGCGCTAATTAGTTTGCAAATACAAGATAAAAAATGGACTTACCAAGAGCAAATATCTAAGATTCAAAATCAAAAGGTCTTTGGGGTCGAAAATAAACAAAATCTAAAATAGAAGAAATTATGGATCCAAAAATTACAAAATATATGAAACACAATGAAACAACAATTGAACAAAAGTTAGACTTCACAAAACTTACCAAATCAAGAAACGAGGTCCCAAAAATATAAACCAACAAAGATAACGGAAAAAAAAACGCAAATCTAACCAACAAACGAATCTCCAACCGCCAACTCCTTTCTACGCAATCAATAAACTCCAGCCAAGATAACCTCCAACAATCCAAAAACGCCACCTCGACTTGAGACACACCAAGCCATAAATAGTGTTTCGTTTCCCGCACAAATTTTTCTTGGTTGGACCTCAGACATGGCGACAGACCAGGGAAAAAATGCCCAAGAGTCAGGCGGTAAGTCTTTCATGCATTTTCTATCAATGATTAATTTGAAACATAAGATTAGGCAAGTTGTGATTTTGTGAATTCTGTAAATTTACACAAATAGGTGAGGAGGATGACATGGAAGAGGCTGCTGGGCCCAGTATTCCGGCCAAAGCAGCCAAAAAAAAAAGGCAGCCACATTTCACAAGAAAGGAGATGGAGGTTTTGATCCAGAAGTGTGTGGACATCCTGCCACAGGCAGACAGGAATATGAGTCTAAGCCAGAAGTGGAGAATGTGGGAAGAGGTAGCCGTTGCTGTCAATAGGGTGGGTGATTATATCCGTCTAGCCCGGGATGTCAAACGGCGGTAAGTGAACCCTTGCCCCCCCTAAAAACAAACCCCATTTTAAACCAAAGGATAATGGCTTCCATTTTTCCCCACAGATGGGGCGACTTCAAATATCGCCTAAAGCAAAAACTCGCGGACAGGGCTAGGCATGCAAGGGGGACAGGTGGGGGTCCCACCCCTGTGTCATTGGAGTTGACGGATTTAGAAGAGCTGGCACAGGGGTGTGTGCAGCCTGTGGAGGTGTTTGGCGTGTCCAACATGGATACGGACATGCCAGACTTTGCGGCTCCTCATGTTGGCCCAGGTAAGTATTGTGATGTCACCAACACTGAAATGCTATTGTGCCAATATGTAGATTCTAATGTGACTCTTTTCTCATTTTTCCAACAGAGACACAGGCGGATGAGTCTGCTCCAGAGGGAAGCCTTGGCCGCAGAATTTCTGCTGGCTCTGCAGGGGAGGAACCAGTACATCCGGCTGAGGACCCTGCAGAAGCCAGTCCAGGGCGTGCCCCCTCGCAGGCAGTGGGCCTCCTCACAGAACTCAATTTCAAATCGGATTTCCATACGGAGATTCTGCAGAGGATGGACGCCAGTCTGATACGGGTGGCTGAGGCCCTGGAGCAAAATGCTGCGGCCAACGTGACCATTGGTCAGGCCCTGGCGGAAAATACCAGGGCCAACATCCGCATCGCCGATGCCCTGGAGCAGCTCGTTCGCCAGCACATGGTGGAGCCGACCTCCCTTCCTGCCGGAACATCAGGATCCTCCACCTCTGGCACAACATCAGCCAATCCTCCAAATGTGCCTAGTCCAGAGGCCACAACATCTGCCTCTGGACAGGCCAGCCCGATGGCATCCCGGACCCGGTCTGGCGCCCACCCTCCCCCATCCAAACGGGCGAAAAAACGGTGACAGCAATGGCGACTTTTCCCACACTCCTTCTGTGCTTGGCTCATATTCCTTTCTGGTCAAAACTTCCCTCTCCTTTCTTGTTAAATGTTTTTAATATATTTTTGTACGTTTATGTTAGCAGTTATTGATTATTTTTTTTTGTTAAAAAGTATCTTTGCCAGAAAAAACAAAAACAAAATATTATGCCAATTGGTTTGTGTTTAAACAATAAATTTATGATAAAAATCTGACATTGTATTGTGACATTATTGTACAAATGGGTTACATTTAATCCTGGCCCTAAAGGCAAAAACTGACACAAAAAACCATTTCATTTTTAAAAAAAAAAGGCCTCTTGAAGGAACGTTTAAAAAATCACATAACGATGCAAATTCCACAGTAAAAAAAAAAAGGGGGAGCTAATTAAAACATGATGACATTATTGTCACAATAGGCCATAAACAACAAATTGAGGCCAAAAAAACCCCCCAAAAATGTACGCCAATTGATTGTGTAATCCTGACATTAGCAGGTATGATTTCCACCTGTGTACGGTTTTGTGCTATCCCAATAAACTGCTTTCCAAACACATACCAAGCCGGTTTTCAATACAACACTAATTGCTTTTGTGACCACCCGCGATTAATCGCTGCAACATCATGGAGTCCCGGGACGGAGGAGAAGGCCATCGCCAATGTGGTCGAGTAATCCAGACCCTAAACTGTGCGAGCATTTTGAAGGGAAAGAGGATGTTCCAGTGACGTATGTGACGGTCCGAACACATTTGACGTTCGCATCTGCTAATGTATGTACGCCCCAAAAACGCCTCGCCACGCCTGCGTTTTTCCATCTCCACCCCCGTCAACACCCAAAAACGCCCTGTTCTGTCAATCACATTTGACATGTCACTTCCTGTACGCTATTTTAGGAACGAGAGAAAAAAAGCTCGCGATCTGCCGTACACACATGCGCAGTGTAACACCGACGCATGCGCGGTTAGTCAACATCGGAACGCAACGAGCGTACTGTTGGTAACGTGCGGCTCTGAATGAGGGCCATAGTCCACATTCCTGTGATGCAACAGGGAAGGGGTTAGTATTCAAATTTATTTTTGATTCAAAAACCAAATGGGTCACATCGCCCTATCCTGAATCTGAAGTATCTCAACAGATTCATCAAGGTGCCCAAATTCCGTATAAAAATCCTAATGTCAATTATGCTGGAGATGGAGCCTGGAGATTTCATGGTCTCCCTGGACATACAGAATGCATATCTGCATGTTCCGATTGCACAATCCCACAAAGCTTTTCTCAGATTGGCGATAGATCAGCAACATTACTAATTTCAGGCTCTACCCTTCGGTCTAGCCACAGTCCTTCTGGTATTTACCAAGTTAATGGCAGTCATGACTGCTCATCTCAGACAACAAGGAGTCAGGATAGTGCCATATTTGGATGACCTCCGGATATTAGCACAATCTCAGGAGATGTTACAATGTCATCTGCAGATGACCATTATCTGCTTACAAGAGCACAGCTGGGTAATCAATTGGAAAAAGTCTTCTTTCTCCAACTCACCAGATGGTGCACTTGGGGGCACTGCTGGACTCCCTGGGACAGAGGATTATTTTGCCAGAAGACAAGATTGTGGCACTACAATCTTGTGTGCGCAGTCTATTCTGCAAGCATAGAGTGTCAGTTCACTTGGCAATGCAGGTGCTGGGCTGTATGGTATCCACATTCGACATGGTGGCTTATGTCCAGTTCCATTCCAGGTCCCTACGGCATTGGATTCTGGCTCATTGGGATGGTCAGTATCATCGGATAGTCTCAGATGATTCACATCTCGCCAGAGGTTCGACTCTCCCTCGCTTGGTGGCTGGAGACAACTCATTTAAACAAGGGTCATCTGTTATCGGTCCTGAAATGGGTACTCCTCACCACGGATGCAAGTCTGCAAGGATGGGGAGCGGTGACAGGTCATCACACCTTTTAGGGTAGGTGGACGGTTCAGGAAAGTCACCCATCAATAAATACCTGTTTCCTCCAATCTCCCTCCTCCCAAGAGTCGTCAGAAAATTCAAGCAGGAGGGTGGCAGGATAATACTAATGGTTCCTGCCTGGCCCAGGAGGCATTGGTTTGCCGATCTGAAATGTCTATCCATAGACAGTCCACTTCCACTGCCTCTACGGCTGGATCTGCTAGTGGAGGGTCCTGCCTTTACCAGGATTTACCTCGGCTGGCTCCGACGGCGTGGCTCTTGAGGCTTCCATCTTAGAGGTTTTTCTATTTCTGTGATCCTGACGATGCTGAGGGCAAGGAAGCTTGCTCCCGCCCGCATTTATCACAGAATTTGGCGGTAATTTTTTCTTTGGTGTTCTCACAGAAAATATGACCCTAAGATTTTCAGGGTTTCGAGAGTACTTGCTTTTCTGCAGGCTGGATTAGACTTAGGTCTTCGCCTGGCTACCTTGAGAGTTCAGGTTTCTGCATTGTCAGTATGGTTCCAGTGCAAGATTGTCCCCTTTGCCGGATGTTAGAAGATTCTTACAGGGGGTTCTCCAACTACAACCTCTGTTTGTCCCAACAATGGCACCGTGGGATTTCTCTTTGGTTCTCACGGCACTGCAATCTCCTCCCTTTGAACCCTTGGATAAGGTGGACTTGAGATGGCTGACAGCAAAGACACCTTTTCTCCTCGCTAATTTCTCAACTCGCAGAGTTTCTGACTTGGCAGCACTGTCATGTCGCTCTCCGTATTTGATTTTTCATCAAAATAAAGCTGTCTTCCGTACTAGGGCGGGTTATCTTCCGAAGGTGGTTTCCCGTTTCCATATTAATGAGGAAATTGTAGTCCCGGCCTTTCAGTCTTCAGACCTTTCTACAGGTGAAGCTTCCCTGAATGTGGTTCGAGCCATTCATATTTACATGGATCGTACCAATTCCATAAAAAAAAATCAGATTCGCTCTTTGTGTTATATGGCTTTCACAAATGAGGTTGGCCAGCAAACAAACTTTGGCTCACTGGCTGCGTAAGACTATTTCTCAGGTCTATACACAGGCTGATGTCCTTGTCCCAAACAAGGCGACAGCACATTCTACTCAGTCTGTGGGACCATCGTGGGCGGTTAGACATGGCGCCTCGGTTGAACAGCTGTGCAAGGCAGCCCATTGGTCTTCCATCCCTACTTTTATCAAATTCTATGCATTTGATACGTTTGCTTCCCAGGATGCTTCCTTTGGGCGGCGGATTCTCCTCTCTGCTCAGGAACTGCTTCAGGACATCCCAAAGGTAGACCCTGTGGACCCTGAAGAAAATAAGAGTTATGGTATAACATACCTCAATTAACTTTTTCTTCAAGGTCCATGGGGTCCACAGGGCACCAACCCTGACGCACCTAGCCTCAGTTGGGATCTGATCTTTTGCTTTTTTGTCTCACAGATTCCCTTTTCGGATTTTGTGTACATTGTACTTCCTTCTCTACTTTCCATCTCTTGCCGTTAGGCTTGTTTACAAACTGAATGCCTGTGGCTGAGGGCGGGGTATATAAGGAGGACCAGTGCATGCTGGGAGCCTTAAAGCTGTAGCTGTTTGGTGCAGTGGATCACTCCAACTACATACCCCAAGGTATATCCTGTGGACCCTATGAACCTCGAAAAGAAAAAGAGTTAACTGAGGTATGTTATACCATAACTCTTATTTTGGGTTTTTTTTCTTAGTCTACACAAGACGGGATGTATTACTGTTGTATTAAAGAGATTTTAGATATTTAAATGCCGCTCTTAATTTTTCCAACCGTTATTCCTTTGAAAACATTTACATCTGACATCTCCTCCTTGCAGACTCATCCTCTCACCTTCCCCCCACCCTACCTGGATGCCAACTCTGTCTTCTTTCTGTCCTGTCAGGTGGTGAAGTCCATAACCTCTCTTCTTCTTCCTCCACCTGCCCCATCAACTTTCTCTCCTCCACTGGTGCCTCTTCCTGACTTCTGCTCCCACATGCTTAACCTGTCCATATCCTCCGGTACCTTCCCCTCTTTCTTCTGATATCCCCCATTCTTCATCCTCTCTCATCTCTAGGCCTCCAAACATCTTGAGCAGGGTGTTTACAACACCCTGCTTAACACATCAAGCTCTCTTTGACCCCCTCCAATCTGGTCTTAGATCTCTCCATTTAACCAACACCACCCTCACCAAAGTGAGTATTAACAGCCTATCTGCTAAATCCAAGGGTCACTTTTCTCTACTGATCCTTTTTGACCTTATGGGGATTTTAACAGTTGTCCATCCCCTCTATTAAATCCTCCACTCCGTTCGCTTCCGTGACTCGGATCTCTTCTTGCCGTCCAAGCACTATTCTTCTGTCTCCACACCTTACTCCACGTCCCCTTCTTTCCACTTAACTCTCTGTCCTTGGCCCACTGTTTTCTCTCTACATCTCTTCCCTTGGCGACCATCGGCACCTCTTCCCTTTGTGGCCATCAGCTCCTTCAGCATGCAATTTTATCTATATGCCAGTGACCCCAAAATGTACCGTACCCCTCTTTCCCTGACCGCTCCCCTCCTATCCTCTCCCATGCCACTCAATCCTCTTGGATGTTGCACCACTTCTTATAACTCACCCTAAAACTGAAGTTACTGTATCCATCCCCTTCCATCTCCATTAACAATATCTCTCCTTCCTCTGTTCCCAAGTCTGATGTCAATGTGTCATACTTCCTTCCACCTTCTCCTTCTCTCCCAATCATGTCATTTGTTTCTCTGCAATATTTCCAGGATCATGCACCTTCTTACTCTGGAAGCCACTAAAACCCTCATCCTTGCCCTCATCATCTCTCTCCTTGATTACTGTAATATTTACTCACCCACAGCCTACATATCTCTGACTTTTTTCCCCTTCAGTATTCTTTTTCCTCTGCTGCCAGGAATTATGTTCTTCTCTCACTGATCCACCTGCTTTCTCTAATCCTTTTGAAATACTGGCTAAGGTGGTCAGTGCCCCATTCCGGCATCTGGAATGGCTACTTAAGGTGGTCTGTGCCCCGCATCGCACTTGGAGTGGCTATCTAAGGTGGCCAGCCCCCCGTTCCAGCTATCTAAGGTGGCCTGCTCCCCGTTACAGCACCAGGAACAGCTTAATAAGGTGGTCAACGTCCGGTACTGGTATGTGCCCTGTGTCGGCAGCTGGAATGGATAAGGTGGTAGGTGCCCTGTGTCGGCAGCTAGAATGGATAAGGTGGTAGGCGCCCTGTGTTGGCAGCTGGAATGGATAGGGTGGTATGCGCCCTGTCGGCAGCTGGAATGGATAAGTTGGTATGCGCCCTGTGTCGGCAGCTGGAATGGATAGGGTGGTATGCACCCTGTCGGCAGCTGGAATGGATAAGGTGGTATGCGCCCTGTGTAGGCAGCTGGAATGGATAAGGTGCTTTGCACCCTGTGTAGGCAGCTGGGATGGATAAGGTGGTATGTGCCCTGTGTAGGCAGCTGGAATGGATAAGGTGGTATGTGCCCTGTGGCGGCAGCTGGAATGGATAAGGTGGTATGCGCCCTGTCGGCAGCTGGAATGGATAAAGTGGTATGTGCACTGTGTCGGCAGCTGGAATGGCTGGATAAGGTGGTATGCGCCCTGTGTAGGCAGCTGGAATGAAAAAGGTGGTATGCGCCCTGTGTAGGCAGCTGGAATGGCTGGATAAGGTGGTATGCGCCCTGTGTAGGCAGCTGGAATGGCTGGATAAGGTGGTATGCGCCCTGTGTAGGCAGCTGGAATGGATAAGGTGGTATGCGCCCTGTGTTGGCAGCTGGAATGGCTGGATAAGGTGGTAGGTGCCCTGTGTAGGCAGCTGGAATGGATAAGGTGGTAGGTGCCCTGTGTCGGCAGCTGGAATGGATAAGGTGCCCTGTGTCGGCAGCTGGAATAGATAAGGTGGTAGGTGCCCTGTGTAGGCAGCTGGAATAGATAAGGTGGTAGGTGCCCTGTGTAGGCAGCTGGAATAGATAAGGTGGTAGGTGCCCTGTGTAGGCAGCTGGAATGGATAAGGTGGTAGGTGCCCTGTGTAGGCAGCTGGAATGGATAAGGTGGTAGGTGCCCTGTGTCGGCAGCTGGAATGGATAAGGTGGTAGGTGCCCTGTGTCGGCAGCTGGAATGGATAAGGTGCCCTGTGTCGGCGGCTGGAATAGATAAGGTGGTATGTGCCCTGTGTCGGCAGCTGGAATGGATAAGGTGGTATGGGCCCTGTGTCGGCAGCTGGAATGGATAAGGTGGTAGGCACCCTGTGTCGGCAGCTGGAATGGATAAGATGTTCCTAATCACACAGCTAAGGATTACACCCCCTGACGTCCCATCAGTAACAGCCATTACTAGTTACATGTAACACAGTATCCTAATATCTTCCCCCCTATGCAGCCAGTGTGACATAGATGTGAGATGTAGCAGCAGCCGCCATCACCCTGCTCCCTCCTCCTCCTCCTCCCTCTGACACAGGAGACGACACAGTAATTATCCCATCACATCCCCCTGCTGCTGCCTCCGCGCTCTCATCCGGAACCACAGTCACAGGGCCTATGTTCCACCCGATTTCCGGTTATTGCAATGCATGAGACTTCCGGTATATGCGTTCCACCCGTCATTCTCCTGCGTTCCACTGACATAAGGTCTCTACTATTCTCCTGCATCACCCCGGTAGTTATTATCAGTATTACACATCCACTTCCGGGTGCAGAGAAAGAGCCATTGTTGTCACTGGCAGGAGGTAACTATTATACAGGGGGAGCAGCCTGTGGTGTCCTCTTATTATTATTATACAGCGGGAGTGGCCTGTGGTGTCCTGTTTTTATTATTATACAGGGGAGCAGCCTGTGGTGTCCTGTTATTATTATTATACAGGGAGAGCAGCCTGTGGTGTCCTGTTATTATTATTATTATACAGGGGGAGCAGCCTGTGGTGTCCTGTTATTATTATTATACAGGAGGAGCAGCCTGTGGTGTCGTGTTATTATTATTATACAGGGGGAGCAGCCTGTGGTGTCCTGTTATTATTATTTTATAGGGGGAGCAGCCTGTGGTGTCCTGTTATTATTATTATACAGGGGGAGCAGCCTGTGGTATCCTGTTATTATTATTATACAGGGGGAGCAGCCTGTGGTGTCCTGTTTTTATTATTATACAGGGGGAGCAGCCTGTGGTGTCCTGTTATTATTACACAGGAGGAGCAGCCTGTGATGTCCTCTTATTATTATTATACAGGGGGAGCAGCCTGTAGTATACTGTTATTATTATTATACAGGGAGAGCAGCCTGTGGTGTCCTGTTATTATTATTATACAGGGGGAGCAGCCTGTGGTATCCTGTTATTATTATTATACAGGGGGAGTAGCCTGTGGTGTCCTGTTTTTATTATTATACAGGGGGAGCAGCCTGTGGTGTCCTGTTTTTATTATTATACAGGGGGAGCAGCCTGTGGTGTCCTGTTATTATTACACAGGAGGAGCAGCCTGTGATGTCCTCTTATTATTATTATACAGGGGGAGCAGCCTGTAGTATACTGTTATTATTATTATACAGGGAGAGCAGCCTGTGGTGTCCTGTTATTATTATTATACAGGGGGAGCAGCCTGTGGTATCCTGTTATTATTATTATACAGGGGGAGTAGCCTGTGGTGTCCTGTTTTTATTATTATACAGGGGGAGCAGCCTGTGGTGTCCTGTTTTTATTATTATACAGGGGGAGCAGCCTGTGGTGTCCTGTTATTATTACACAGGAGGAGCAGCCTGTGATGTCCTCTTATTATTATTATACAGGGGGAGCAGCCTGTAGTATACTGTTATTATTATTATACAGGGAGAGCAGCCTGTGGTGTCCTGTTATTATTATTATACAGAGGAGCAGCCTGTGGTGTCCTGTTATTATTATTATACAGGAGGAGCAGCCTGTGGTGTCCTATTATTATTATACAGGGGGAGCAGCCTGTGGTGTCCTGTTATTATTATTATTCAGGGGGAGCAGCCTGTGGTGTCCTGTTATTATTTTATGGGGGAAGCAGCCTATGGTGTCCTGTTAGTATTATTATTATACAGGGGGAGCAGTCTGCGATGTCCTGATATTATTATTATACAGGGGGAGCAGCCTGTGGTGTCCCGTTATTGTTATACAGGGGGAGCAGCCTGTGGTGTCCTGTTATTATTATTATAAAGGGGAGCAGCCTGTGGTATCCTGTTATTATTATTATACAGGGGGAGCAGCCTGTGGTGTCCCGTTATTATTATACAGGGGGAGCAGCCTGTGGTGTCCTGTTATTATTATTATACAGGGGGAGCAGCCTGCGATGTCCTGTTATTATTATTATACAGGGGGAGCAGCCTGTGGTGTCCTGTTATTATTATTATACAGGGGGAGCAGCCTGTGGTGTCCCGTTATTATTATACAGGGGAAGCAGCCTGTGGTGTCCTGTTATTATTATTATACAGGGGGAGTAGCCTGTGGTGTCCTGCTTTTATTATTATAAAGGGGAGCAGCCTGTGGCGTCCTATTATTATTATACAGGAGGAGCAGCCTGTGGCGTCCCATTATTATACATGGGGAGCAGCCTGTGGTGTCCTGTTATTATTATTATACAGGGGGAGTAGCCTGTGGTGTCCTGTTATTATTATTATACAGGAGGAGCAGCCTGTGGCGTCCTATTATTATACAGGGGGAGCAGCCTGTGGTGTCCTGTTATTATTATTTTACAGGGGGAGCAGCCTGTGGTGTCATGTTATTATTATTTTATAGGGGGAGCAGCCTGTGGTGTCCTGTTATTATTATTATACAGGGGGAGCAGCCTGTGGTGTCCTGTTATTATTATTAATATACAGGGATACCAGCCTGTGGTGTCCTGTTATTATTATTATTATACAGGGGGAGCAGCCTGTGGTGTCCTGTTATTATTATTATACAGGGGGAGTAGCCTGTGGTGTCCTGTTTTTATTATTATACAGGGGGAGCAGCCTGTGTTGTCCTGTTATTATTATTATACAGGGGGAGCAGCCTGTGGTGTCCTGTTAGTATTAATATTATACAGGGGGAGCAGCCTGCGATGTCCTGATATTATTATTATTATACAGGGGGAGCAGCCTGTGGTGTCCCGTTATTATTATACAGGGAGAGCAGCCTGTGGTCTTCTGTTATTAATATTATACAGGGGTAGCAGCCTGTGGTGTCCTGTCATTATTATTATTATACAGGGGGAGCAGCCTGTGGTGTCCTGTTGTTATACAGGGGAGCAGCATGTGTTGTCCTGTTATTATACAGGGGAGCAGCCTGTGGTGTGCTGTTGTTGTTGTTATTATTATTATTATTATTATACAGGGGGAGCAGCCTGTAGTGTTCTGTTATTATTATATATGGGGAGCAGCCTGTGGTATCCTGTTATTATTATTATTATTATTATTATTATTATTATACAGGGGGAGTAGCCTGTGGTGTCCTGTAATTATTATTTTTATTATACAGGGGGAGCTGCCTGTGGTGTCCTGTTGTTGTTATTATTATTATTATTATTATTATACAGGGAGAGCAGCCTGTGGTGTCCTGTTATTATTATAAAGGGGGAGCAGCCTGTGGTGTCCTGTTATTATTATTGTACAGGGGGAGCAGCCTGTGGTGTCCTGTTATTATAATTATACAGGGGGAGTAGCCTGTGGTGTCCTGTTTTTATTATTATACAGGGGGAGCAGCCTGTGGTGTCCTGTTATTATTATTATACAGGGGGAGTAGCCTTTTGTGTCCTGTTATTATAATTATACAGGAGGAGCAGCCTGTGGTGTCCTGTTATTATTATTAATATACAGGGAGAGCAGTCTGTGGTGTCCTGTTATTATTATTATACAGGGGAAGCAGCCTGTGGTGTCCTGTTATTATTATTGTACAGGGGGAGTAGCCTGTGGTGTCCTGTTTTTATTTTTATACAGGGGGAGCAGCCTGTGGTGTCCTGTTATTATTATTATACAGGGGGAGCAGCCTGTAGTGTCCTGTTATTATTATTATACAGGGGAAGCAGCCTGTGGTGTCCTGTTATTATTATTATACAGGGGGAGCAGCCTGCGATGTCCTGATATTATTATTATACAGGGGGAGCAGCCTGTGGTGTCCCGTTATTATTATTCAGGGGGAGCAGCCTGTGGTGTCCTGTTATTATTATTATACAGGGGGAGCAGCCTGTGGTGTCCTGTTATTATTATTATTATTATTATTATACAGGGGGAGCAGCCTGTGGTGTCCGTTTATTAATATTATACAGGAGGAGCAGTCTGTGGTGTCCTGTTATTATTATTATACAGGGGGAGCAGCTTGTGGTGTCCTGTTATTATTATTATACAGGGGGAGCAACCTGTGGTGTCCTGTTATTATTATTATTATACAGGGGGAGCAGCTTGTGGTGTCCTGTTTTTATTATTATACAGGGGGAGCATCCTGTGGAGTCCTATTATTATTATTATTATTATTATACAGGGGGAGCAGCCTGAGATGTCCTGTTTTTATTATTATACAGGGAGAGCAGCCTGTGGTGTCCTGATTTTAATATTATACAGGGGAGCAGCCTGTGGTGTCCTGTTATTATTATTATACAGGGGCAGCAGTCTGTGGTGTCCTGTTATTATTGTTATACAGGAGAAGCAGCCTGTGGCGTCCTGTTATTATTATACAGGGAGAGCAGCCTGTGGTGTCCTGTTATTATTATTATACAGGGGGAGCAGCCTGTGGTGTCCTGTTATTATTATTATACAGGGGGAGTAGCCTGTGGTGTCCTCTTTTTATTATTATACAGGGGATCAGCCTGTGGTGTCCTGTTATTATTATTTTATAGGGGGAGCAGCCTGTGGTGTCCTGTTATTATTATTATAATACAGGAGGAGCAGCCTGTGGTGTCCTGTTTTTATTATTATACTGGGTAACGGCCTGTGGTGTCCTGATATTATTATTATTATTATTATACAGGGGGAGCAGCATGCGGTCTCCTGATATTATTATTATACAGGGGGAGCAGCCTGTGGTGTCCCATTATTATTATACAGGGGGAGCAACCTGTGGTGTCCTATTATTATTATACAGGGGGAGTAGCCTGTGGTGTCCTGTTATTATTATACAGGGGGAGCAGCCTGTGGTGTCCTGTAGTTATTATTTTTATTATACAGGGGGAGTTGCCTGTTTTGTCCTGTATCATTGTTATACAGGGAGAGCAGCCTGTGGTGTCATGTTATTATTTTATAGGGTTAACAGCCTGTGGTGTCCTGTTATTATTACTGTTATACAGGGGGAGCAGCCTGTGGTGTCATGTTATTATTATTATAATACAGGAGGAGCAGCCTGTGGTTTCCTGTTTTTATTATTATACAGAGGGAGCAGCCTGTGGTGTCCTGTTATTATTATTATTATACAGGGGGAGCGGCCTGTGGTGTCCTGTTATTGTTTTTATAATACAGGAGGAGCAGCCTGTGGTGTCCTGTTTTTATTATTATACAGAGGGAGCAGCCTGTGGTGTCCTGTTAGTATTATTATTATACATGGGAGCAGCCTATGATGTCCTGTTATTATTATTATTATACAGGGGGAGCAGCCTGTGGTGTCCCATTATTATTATACAGTGGGAGCAGCCTGTGGTGTCCCATTATTATTATACAGGGGGAGCAGCCTGTGGTGTCCTGTTATTATTATTATTATACAGAGGAGCAGACTGTGCTGTCCTGTCATTATTATTATACTGGGGGAGCAGCCTGTGGTGTCCTGTTATTATTATAATACACGGGGAGCAGCCTGTGGTGTCCTGTTATTATTATTATTATTATTATTATACAGAGGGAGCAGCATGTGGTGTCCTGTTATTATTATACAGGGGGAGCAGCCTGTGGTGTCCTGTTATTATTATTATTATACAGGGGGAGAAGCCTGTGGTGTCCTGTTATTATTATTATACAGGGGAGCAGCCTGTGGTGTCCTGTTGTTATTATACAGGGGAGCAGCCTGTGTTTTGCTGTTATGATTATATATGGGGAGCAGCATTTGGTGGCCTGTTATCATTATTATACAGGGGGAGCAGCCTGTGGTGTCCTGTTATTTTTATTATACAGGGGGAGCAGCCTGTGGTGTCCTGTTATTATTATTACATAGGGGGAGCAGCCTGTGGTGTCCTGTTATTATTATTATACAGGGGGAGCAGCCTGTGGTGTCCTGTTGTTATTATACAGGGGAGCAGCCTTTGGTGTCCTGTTATTATTATTATTATACAGTGGGAGCAGCCTGTGGTGTCCTGTTATTATTATATATGGGGAGCAGCCTTTGGTGTCCTGTTATTATTATTACACAGTGGGAGCATCCTGTGGTGTGCTCTTATTATTATTATACAGGGGGAGCAGCCTGTGGTGTCCTGTAATTATTATTTTTAATATACAGGGGGAGTTGCCTGTTTTGTCCTCTTATCATTGTTATACAGGGAGAGCAGCCTGTGGTGTTCTGTTATTATTATTATACAGGGGGAGCAGCCTGTGGTGTCCTGTTATTACTATACAGGGGGAGCAGCCTGTGGTGTCCTGTTATTACTATACAGGGGGAGCAGCCTGTGGTGTACTATATACAGGAGGAGCAACAGCCTGTGGTCTCCTACGTACAGGGAGAGCAGCCTGTGGTGTCCTGTTATAATTATTATACAGGGGGAGCAGCCTGTGGTGTCCTGTTACTATTATTATACAGGGGGAGCAGCCTGTGCTGTCCTGTTATTATTATACAGGGGGAGCAGCCTTTGGTGTCCTGTTATTATTAGACAGGGGAAGCAGCCTTTCTTGTCCTGTTATTTTTATTATTATTATTATTATTATTATTATTATAATTATACAGGGGAGTAGCCTGTGGTGCCCTATTATTAATATTTATATAGAGGGGGAGTAGCCTGTGGTGTCCCGTTATTATAATTATACAGGAGGAGCAGCCTGTGGTGTCCTGTTTTTATTATTATACTGGGTAACGGCCTGTGGTGTCCTGATATTATTATTATTATTATTATACAGGGGGAGCAGCATGCGGTCTCCTGATATTATTATTATACAGGGGGAGCAGCCTGTGGTGTCCCATTATTATTATACAGGGGGAGCAACCTGTGGTGTCCTATTATTATTATACAGGGGGAGTAGCCTGTGGTGTCCTGTTATTATTATACAGGGGGAGCAGCCTGTGGTGTCCTGTAGTTATTATTTTTATTATACAGGGGGAGTTGCCTGTTTTGTCCTGTATCATTGTTATACAGGGAGAGCAGCCTGTGGTGTCATGTTATTATTTTATAGGGGGAACAGCCTGTGGTGTCCTGTTATTATTACTGTTATACAGGGGGAGCAGCCTGTGGTGTCATGTTATTATTATTATAATACAGGAGGAGCAGCCTGTGGTTTCCTGTTTTTATTATTATACAGAGGGAGCAGCCTGTGGTGTCCTGTTATTATTATTATTATACAGGGGGAGCGGCCTGTGGTGTCCTGTTATTGTTTTTATAATACAGGAGGAGCAGCCTGTGGTGTCCTGTTTTTATTATTATACAGAGGGAGCAGCCTGTGGTGTCCTGTTAGTATTATTATTATACATGGGAGCAGCCTATGATGTCCTGTTATTATTATTATTATACAGGGGGAGCAGCCTGTGGTGTCCCATTATTATTATACAGTGGGAGCAGCCTGTGGTGTCCCATTATTATTATACAGGGGGAGCAGCCTGTGGTGTCCTGTTATTATTATTATTATACAGAGGAGCAGACTGTGCTGTCCTGTCATTATTATTATACTGGGGGAGCAGCCTGTGGTGTCCTGTTATTATTATAATACACGGGGAGCAGCCTGTGGTGTCCTGTTATTATTATTATTATTATTATTATTATTATACAGAGGGAGCAGCATGTGGTGTCCTGTTATTATTATACAGGGGGAGCAGCCTGTGGTGTCCTGTTATTATTATTATACAGGGGGAGAAGCCTGTGGTGTCCTGTTATTATTATTATACAGGGGAGCAGCCTGTGGTGTCCTGTTGTTATTATACAGGGGAGCAGCCTGTGTTTTGCTGTTATGATTATATATGGGGAGCAGCATTTGGTGGCCTGTTATCATTATTATACAGGGGGAGCAGCCTGTGGTGTCCTGTTATTTTTATTATACAGGGGGAGCAGCCTGTGGTGTCCTGTTATTATTATTATATAGGGGGAGCAGCCTGTGGTGTCCTGTTATTATTATTATACAGGGGGAGCAGCCTGTGGTGTCCTGTTGTTATTATACAGGGGAGCAGCCTTTGGTGTCCTGTTATTATTATTATTATACAGTGGGAGCAGCCTGTGGTGTCCTGTTATTATTATATATGGGGAGCAGCCTTTGGTGTCCTGTTATTATTATTACACAGTGGGAGCAGCCTGTGGTGTGCTCTTATTATTATTATACAGGGGGAGCAGCCTGTGGTGTCCTGTAATTATTATTTTTAATATACAGGGGGAGTTGCCTGTTTTGTCCTCTTATCATTGTTATACAGGGAGAGCAGCCTGTGGTGTTCTGTTATTATTATTATACAGGGGGAGCAGCCTGTGGTGTCCTGTTATTACTATACAGGGGGAGCAGCCTGTGGTGTCCTGTTATTACTATACAGGGGGAGCAGCCTGTGGTGTACTATATACAGGAGGAGCAACAGCCTGTGGTCTCCTACGTACAGGGAGAGCAGCCTGTGGTGTCCTGTTATAATTATTATACAGGGGGAGCAGCCTGTGGTGTCCTGTTACTATTATTATACAGGGGGAGCAGCCTGTGCTGTCCTGTTATTATTATACAGGGGGAGCAGCCTTTGGTGTCCTGTTATTATTAGACAGGGGAAGCAGCCTTTCTTGTCCTGTTATTTTTATTATTATTATTATTATTATTATTATTATAATTATACAGGGGAGTAGCCTGTGGTGCCCTATTATTAATATTTATATAGAGGGGGAGTAGCCTGTGGTGTCCCGTTATTATTATTATACAGGGGGAGCAGCCTGTGGTGCCCTGTTATAATTATTATACAGGGGGAGCAGCCTGTGGTGTCCTGTTATTATTATTATACAGGGGGAGCAGCCTGTGGTGTCCTGTTATTATTATACAGGGGGAACAGCCTGTGGTGTCCTGTTATAATTATTATACAGGGGGAGCAGCCTGTGGTGTCCTGTTATAATTATTATACAGGGGGAGCAGCCTGTGGTGTCCTGTTATTATTATTATACAGGGGGAGCAGCCTGTGGTGTCCTGTTATTATTATACAGGGGGAGCAGCCTGTGGTGTCCTGTTATTATTATACAGGGGGAGCAGCCTGTGGTGTGCTGTTGTTATTATTATTATTATTATTATTGTACAGGGGGAGTATCCTGTCGTGTCCTGTTATTATTATTTTACAGGGGGAGCAGCCTGTGGTGTCCTATTATTATTATACAGGGGGAGCAGCCTGGTGTCCTGTAATTATTTTTTTTATTATACAGAGGGAGCTGCCTTAGGTGTCCTGTTATCATTATTATACAGGGGGAGTTGCCTGTTTTGTCCTGTTATTATTATACAGGGGGAGCAGCCTGTGGTGTCCTGTTATCATTGTTATACAGGGAGAGCAGCCTGTGGTTTCCGGTTTTTAAAATTATACAGGGGGAGCAGCCTGTGGTGTCCTGTTATTACTACTATACAGGGGGAGCAGCCTGTGGTGTCCTGTTATTACTATTCAGGGTGAGCAGCCTGTGCTGTCCTATATACAGGAGGAGCAGCAGCCTGTATTGTCCATTTTACAGAGAGAGCAGCCTGTGGTGTCCTGTTATTATTATTATACAGGGGGAGCAGCCTGTGGTGTTCTGTTGTTATTATTATTATACAGGGGGAGAAGCCTGTGGTATACTGTTACTATTATTATTATACAGGGGGAGCAGCCTGTACTGTCCTGTTATTATTATTATACAGAGGAAGCAGCCTGTGGTGTCCTGTTATTTTTTATTATACAGGGGGAGCAGCCTGTGGTGCCCTGTTATTACTATTATACAGGGGGAGCAGCCTGTGGTTGTTGTTGTGGTTGCTGTTGTTGTTGTTATTATTATTATTATTATTATACAGGAGAAGCAGTCTGTGGTGTCCTGTTATTATTTTACAGGGGTAGCGGCCTGTGTTGTCCTGTTATCATTTTTATAGAGGGGGAGCACCCTGTAATGTCCTGTTATTATTATTATACAGGGGGAGCAGCCTGTGGTGTCCGGTTATCATTGTTATACAGGGGGAGCAGCCTGTACTGTCCTGTTATTATTATTATACAGAGGAAGCAGCCTGTGGTGTCCTGTTATTTTTTATTATACAGGGGGAGCAGCCTGTGGTGCCCTGTTATTACTATTATACAGGGGGAGCAGCCTGTGGTTGTTGTTGTTGTTGTGGTTGCTGTTGTTGTTGTTATTATTATTATTATTATTATACAGGAGAAGCAGTCTGTGGTGTCCTGTTATTATTTTACAGGGGGAGCGGCCTGTGTTGTCCTGTTATCATTTTTATAGAGGGGGAGCACCCTGTAATGTCCTGTTATTATTATTATACAGGGGGAGCAGCCTGTGGTGTCCGGTTATCATTGTTATACAGGGGGAGCAGCCTGTACTGTCCTGTTATTATTATTATACAGAGGAAGCAGCCTGTGGTGTCCTGTTATTTTTTATTATACAGGGGGAGCAGCCTGTGGTGCCCTGTTATTACTATTATACAGGGGGAGCAGCCTGTGGTTGTTGTTGTGGTTGCTGTTGTTGTTGTTATTATTATTATTATTATTATACAGGAGAAGCAGTCTGTGGTGTCCTGTTATTATTTTACAGGGGGAGCGGCCTGTGTTGTCCTGTTATCATTTTTATAGAGGGGGAGCACCCTGTAATGTCCTGTTATTATTATTATACAGGGGGAGCAGCCTGTGGTGTCCGGTTATCATTGTTATACAGGGGGAGCAGCCTGTGGTGTCCTGTTATTATTGTTATACAGGAAGGACACTCTTTCTCATCCTGTGATCAGAGCTCTATGACATGGGGGGAATAGAGGAGGACTTGATGGTCACTTAGTGGGTCATATACAATTATGCTACATGTGTACTCTGTGGTGTTTATTATAGTTATTATACTTTTTCCTAGACAACAGCTGTGAGGAAGCCGAATGTTTACTAGATGTCACGTGAGGATGAGATGCATCACTGATTCCCTGAGGATGGACACGGACAGGCGTCACATGACTGAGAGGATCCTAAATCTTACCCTGGAGATCGTCTACCTGCTGACAGGGGAGGTGAGGGGATCTGGGGGTGTCACAGTGACATCACTTATATATATAGTAATAATACAGGGACATGACTGGGGAGGTGAGGGGATCTGGGAGTGTCACAGTGACATCACTTATATCTGTAGTAATAATACAGGGACATGACTGGGGAGGTGAGGGGATCTGGGGGTGTCACAGTGACATCACTTATATCTATAGTAATAATACAGGGACATGACTGGGGAGGTGAGGGGATCTGGGGGTGTCACAGTGACATCACTTATATATCTATAGTAATAATACAGGGACATGACTGGGGAGGTGAGAGGGTCTGGGAGTGTCACAGTGACATCACTTATATCTATAGTAATAATACAGGGACATGACTGGGGAGGTGAGAGGATCTGGGGGTGTCACAGTGACATCACTTATATCTATAGTAATAATACAGGGACATGACTGGGGAGGTGAGGGGATCTGGGAGTGTCACAGTGACATCACCTATATCTATAGTAATAATACAGGGACATGACTGGGGAGGTGAGGGGATCTGGGGGTGTCACAGTGACATCACTTATATCTATAGTAATAATACAGGGACATGACTGGGGAGGTGAGGGGATCTGGGGGTGTCACAGTGACATCACTTATATATCTATAGTAATAATACAGGGACATGACTGGGGAGGTGAGAGGGTCTGGGAGTGTCATAGTGACATCACTTATATCTATAGTAATAATACAGGGACATGACTGGGGAGGTGAGAGGATCTGGGAGTGTCACAGTGACATCACTTATATCTATAGTAATAATACAGGGACATGACTGGGGAGGTGAGGGGATCTGGGAGTGTCACAGTGACATCACTTATATCTATAGTAATAATACAGGGACATGACTGGGGAGGTGAGGGGATCTGGGGGTGTCACAGTGACATCACTTATATCTATAGTAATAATACAGGGACATGACTGGGGAGGTGAGGGGATCTGGGAGTGTCACAGTGACATCACTTATATATCTATAGTAATAATACAGGGACATGACTGGGGAGGTGAGAGGGTCTGGGAGTGTCACAGTGACATCACTTATATCTATAGTAATAATACAGGGACATGACTGGGGAGGTGAGAGGATCTGGGAGTGTCACAGTGACATCACTTATATCTATAGTAATAATACAGGGACATGACTAGGGAGGTGAGGGGATCTGGGAGTGTCACAGTGACATCACTTATATCTATAGTAATAATACAGGGACATGACTGGGGAGGTGAGAGGATCTGGGAGTGTCACAGTGACATCACTTATATCTATAGTAATAATACAGGGACATGACTGGGGAGGTGAGGGGATCTGGGAGTGTCACAGTGACATCACTTATATCTATAGTAATAATACAGGGACATGACTGGGGAGGTGAGGGGATCTGGGAGGATCACAGTGACATCACTTATATCTATAGTAATAATACAGGGACATGACTGGGGAGGTGAGGGGATCTGGGAGTGTCACAGTGACATCACTTATATCTATAGTAATAATACAGGGACATGACTGGGGAGGTGAGAGGGTCTGGGAATATCACAGTGACATCACTTATATCTATAGTAATAATACAGGGACATGACTGGGGAGGTGAGGGGATCTGGGAGTGTCACAGTGACATCACTTATATCTATAGTAATAGCACAGGGACATGACTGGGGAGGTGAGAGGGATCTGGGGGTGTCACAGTGACATCACTTATATCTATAGTAATAATACAGGGACATGACTGGGGAGGTGAGGGGATCTGGGAGTGTCACAGTGACATCACTTATATCTATAGTAATAATACAGGGACATGACTAGGGAGGTGAGGGGATCTGGGAGTGTCACAGTGACATCACTTATATCTATAGTAATAATACAGGGACATGACTGGGGAGGTGAGAGGATCTGGGAGTGTCACAGTGACATCACTTATATCTATAGTAATAATACAGGGACATGACTGGGGAGGTGAGGGGATCTGGGAGTGTCACAGTGACATCACTTATATCTATAGTAATAATACAGGGACATGACTGGGGAGGTGAGGGGATCTGGGAGTGTCACAGTGACATCACTCATATCTATAGTAATAATACAGGGACATGACTGGGGAGGTGAGGGGATCTGGGAGTGTCACAGTGACATCACTAATATCTATAGTAATAATACAGGGACATGACTGGGGAGGTGAGGGGATCTGGGAGTGTCACAGTGACATCACTAATATCTATAGTAATAATACAGGGACATGACTGGGGAGGTGAGGGGATCTGGGGGTGTCACAGTGACATCACTTATATCTATAGTGATAATACAGGGACATGACTGGGGAGGTGAGGGGATCTGGGAGTGTCACAGTGACATCACTAATATCTATAGTAATAATACAGGGACATGACTGGGGAGGTGAGGGGGATCTGGGAGTGTCACAGTGACATCACTTATATCTATAGTAATAATACAGGTACATGACTGGGGAGGTGAGGGGATCTGGGGGTGTCACAGTGACATCACTTATATCTATAGTAATAATACAGGGACATGACTGGGGAGGTGAGGGGATCTGGGGGTGTCACAGTGACATCACTTATATCTATAGTAATAATACAGGGACATGACTGGGGAGGTGAGGGGATCTGGGAGTGTCACAGTGACATCACTTATATCTATAGTAATAATACAGGGACATGACTGGGGAGGTGAGGGGATCTGGGAGTGTCACAGTGACATCACTTATATCTATAGTAATAATACAGGGACATGACTGGGGAGGTGAGGGGATCTGGGGGTGTCACAGTGACATCACTTATATCTATAGTAATAATACAGGGACATGACTGGGGAGGTGAGGGGATCTGGGAGTTTCACAGTGACATCACTTATATCTATAGTAATAATACAGGGACATGACTGGGGAGGTGAGAGGGTCTGGGAGTGTCACAGTGACATCACTTATATCTATAGTAATAATACAGGGACATGACTGGGGAGGTGAGAGGATCTGGGAGTGTCACAGTGACATCACTTATATCTATAGTAATAATACAGGGACATGACTGGGGAGGTGAGGGGATCTGGGAGCGTCACAGTGACCTTGCGTATATCAATAGCATTGTTGCCGTAGTCGCAGGAGGCACTCGATTTTTCGGGTAGTCCCCCGCACCCCCTGAAGTGTAGGTAATTCTCCCACATCCTGCCACTTCCTACTGAAGTGGGCAGGATAGGGACATTTAATGGGGGATTCATGGACCCGCACCTTAGCTATCTTTGTCCTTTATGTTTATTCATAGTAATTTGTCTGTTGTGCTGGAGACTAAACTCTAGAGCCCAATTGCTGATAATTTTTGTCTGCAAAATATTAGAAAACGTCTTAAAATATGTGTCTCCTTCCCTTTATACTATTTGTATTACTTTTGTATTAAGTACTTTGTGTTGAAAGCCATCTTAGATATTTATAATATTCCTCTTTGCTCGATAGCTGGGGAGAGGGTTATGTTATTGATCCTACTGGTTTCATCTTGTCCCTATTGAGGGGGAAGGGTATCCATGCCTCTTTTACCGAGCCTTTCTGATCCGGTTCTCCCCGCTTCCTTGAATATTGTATCTTGAAACGTTGGAGGCCTAAATACACCCAGCAAGTGCAATAAATATCTTGCTCACCGTAAGAGGTTGAGGGTTTACATTCATGAGACGCATTGTAAGAAGGGTGATGACTCTTTTTTGGATTGGGGATTGTGTATTAGACCCTTGTATTACAAAATCTAGGGATTTCACCATCTTGACAACTAAGCACGTGACTTACTTTATTTTCCAGACCACCTTAGACCCTGATGGCCACTGTGTGCTATTAGAGCTCCAAATTTATGAGTCACCCTATGCTTTGTTGAATATTTATGCCCTTAATAGCCCCCCTCTGCTATCTTTCCATGATATCTCCCATTTGCTTCTTCAATTTAATTTTGGGCAGTAACATCAATGTTGATAACCATCTCCTCTATTGTTCCCTGGTCCCACTCCGCCCCAGACTGTCTGATCTTGGGCCTCTCTCTCATTTAAACTTGTCTCATGGTCTTAACTGAGCCATAGTGACTTATCAATCCCTTCACTCATTCATATACTTTACTCTCTGCGGTTTGCCTTTCCTTCTCCAAAATTTAATATTTTTTTACTGTGATAACTTTATTTAGAAGCTTTTAGGCTACGTTGGGCGACTTTCCCATCACGGCTCATGGCCGTATTTTTATTGTGCTTAAATTAACCTTGCCGTGTCCCTTTTCTCGCTTTTGGTGTTTTCCTTTTTATTTATATTTATAAGTCTAAGAATTTTAAAAAAATTTTGAAACCTAAATGGTCAGAGTTACATGACGACAATGTGGAATTTTGGGATGAACCCACCCTCCTTTCTCAGAACTATAAAGCGGTCATGAGTGGTGACAATGTCACCATCCACTGGAAAGATTTTTTTGCTCTCACAGGCCAAGCAACAAATTGATAAAACAAAAAATAAATTCTAGTGGTGGAGGTAAGGGCCTGGAGACTATTAGCTAACATGGTGAAACCTAGCAGGAATAGTAATCATATAGTTAACCTGTTGACTATTACTTGAGTCTTTGCACTGTACTCTCCAGTCCCTCAGGTTCTGGAGGACTTTTTGGTGTCCATTAATTTACCTTCTTTGAGCTCTGGTCATTGAGCTTTTCTTGATACAGAGATTACACCTCAGGAATAGGTCTCTGCTGAGCTGGTTCCAGTTTTCTTGGAACTTTTTTGCCATGTTCCCCAATTTCACCCATCCTTTCCATGGGTCAGTTAAGCTGATACAACCCTCATTTTGAAGCCTGATAAAGATCCCCTATTGATGTCATCCATTAATATAATTGCTTAGTTTGGATGCCAGTAAGGCTTGGGGGGGCGGGGGGCTTCCACTTTAATTTGATACTTGTCCCAATGCTTTGTTTCCTCCAACAATGGTCTCTTCTTCGGGGCATTTGTGGTGGTTTGGAAGAGCTGAAGATATCTGCTTTCGCTGATTGAAAGACTGAATTCTCCTTAGCCCTATTAATGTTCAAAATTACAGAACTTGTTGTCCTATCACCTTTAGAGTCAGTTTTGAAAAGTCCTTAGCACTGTGACTTCACCCAGCAATCACACCACCGAGATGGGCTTGTAACTTGCTAGCTTCCATTCCTTATGTGAGAATACTTCTCCCCATAATATATCCAACTATATCACTGTAATATTACCAAATTGATTTCTACAATTGATGCCGTGACACATAGGTGGAAATGTCCCTATATTTCCTATTTGATCCAATCTCCTTAAAATACTGATTTTTTTTTTCCCTCTAAAATCCATTATCCACCTCTTCTGTCCTGTAAGGACGATACTTGTGTAGACTCTATATTTTGAACTTTTCTGTTGGGCAAGAAGAGGTCTTTGCTGATTATTATGAAATTACAACAACCCAAACACCGGGCTGGGACCCTAATGTGGGTTTATAGCTTAGCAACACGGTTAAATACCATGGATTAGATCTCCGATACCTTTATTTATCCAAGTACTACCTCAGAGCAGGGATTGCTACTGATGATGCAGCCTACTACATTTCATCATAGTCATGATGGATATAGTCATATTGCTGATAATCACCTTCTTAGGATCAGTATGTAGTGTTCACTCTAGATCCGGCGGCCGGCACGGCGCCGGAGCCAGAGAGGGCACTTCCTTTGACGCGCTCCCAAAAAAGGGGTGTGGCCATCGAAAAGGGGGCTTGTCTATAAGACGCATCCCCTTTTCAGCACTCTTGGGGGCGTGCCTGGCACTTACGGACATGCCGGGCAGCCCCCAAGTGCTGCTGACGGAGAATAGATGCCAGGCGCATGCGCCTGGCGTCTATTCACCGGCAGTGACCGGGTCACCGCACATTTCCCCACCCGCAGGACACTGCAACCCGCGGGTGAAGATGGCACCCGCAGGCTGTGAGGGCAGGGCAGTTTTTGATCTCCTTCTGGAGGGCAGGGCGCTTTTTGCCCTCCAGAAGGAGGGCAGGGTGCCACACCCCGCTGAAACAGCCTAGCTAGTATGTAAAACTTGGCACTGGATAAATCCTCAATAATCACCTTATCTTCCCTTATTGAAAATCCCATTTTACCAAGATGGCATGGCGGTCTACCACTTCACTTTATGACAAAAACTGGTTCTGAGTCTTCTAGGTCAATTTTTTAATCCATCCACCAAAATCCCATTTTCATTTCATAATCTATTTTGCAGATACAATTTTTTAGATTTTTGATTGCAATTTTTTTCAAGCTGTCATTGTCAAGTAGCTTGCTTTCTGTTGTCTCGTGATTGGCATGTGATTATTTTTGAATTCTTTACCATCCAGGTCCTCTCTGGGAACCAAGACAATTTCATCCTATTATGTGTTCCTGAGATACATTTTTGATTATGACGGGACCTCTAGAGGTTTAGTGAAATGATTGTATTATTTTTCCGCCCTATCTCCTGGAATTCTCCTCAACTCCTTGTCTTCTATAAAGCTCTTATCTATACTCAAGTACACTGAAATGTTTGGAAATAAATATCAGGATTACTTCTCCCTCTATCGTTGTTTCCAAATTGGGATTTCAGACTCTCACTCTTGTACTAAGTTTGAATCTTTGAGAGCAGACATGTATCATTGCTTCTGGAGTTGCTCCTACATTAAACGTTTTTGGGTTCAGGTCTGGAGGTTTACTACTGACTTTCTGGTAAGTTCCTTCTCTCTAACACTAGCCGAGGTTAATTTTTATACACTTCTGCCGGGAGTTAGAGTAATTTCCAATTTATAAGTTATTGTTGGCAGTCTTGGGGGTTGCACAGAAAAGTGTTCTTCAGACATAGATTCAAAACAAATCTCCACCTATGTCTCTTATTCATCAGAAATTATATCCTATCTTTAGGTTGGACTGGGCTAAAGCGTCTTTACAAAAATACTCCAGCTCTTACAAAACTTTCCTATGTATCAAAAAACATCTATTTGATATCTATATTAGAGAGCAACTTGTGATTTGTCTCAAATTTACTCTTCGGTATAAGACTGGTCTATATTGAAGTGATACTCCCCAGCTTCCAAAATCCTTTTATGACTAGTTAATTATGATTTGTGTTTTTGTTACCTAAGGTGACTTGTTCCTAATCTTTGTTATTCTCTTAGGTCTTATAAGACATTGGTTTCTTTCTGTTCACTAATATGTTACGTCCTTTTAATATTTGCATTCTAAATTTTGCTTATGAAACTATTGTCTTACCATGTAACCTTCATTTGCTTTTGTCTTCTGTATTCTATACATAGTTGTGTGACCTGCTTAATAAACCAAAGTTTAAAAAGTATTTTAATTTTTTATACTTCTACACCTAATACACAGGATTACACAGTAGTGAGGAAGACATCCAGTGAGTGTGAGACACCCTGCAGCCGTTCCCATGTGTCAGGAGAACTGAGCAGGACCCAGAGCCCCACCACGGTGCCTCCACCTCACTCACTGATACATGAGAGACACGATGACCAGAAGATCCTGGAACTCACCAATAAGATCATTCAGCTGCTTACTGGGGAGGTGACTGCTGGGAATGGGACATTATACAGTAACACCAGGGGATGTGTCTGGGTGATGACTGGAGAGGTGACTGCTGGGAAGGGGACATTATACAGTAACACTAGGGGATGTGTCTGGGTGATGACTGGAGAGGTGACTGCTGGGAATGGGACATTATACAGTAACACTAGGGGATGTGTCTGGGTGATGACTGGAGAGGTGACTGCTGGGAATGGGACATTATACAGTAACACCAGGGGATGTGTCTGGGTGATGACTGGAGAAGTGACTGCTGGTAATGGGACATTATACAGTAACACCAGGGGATGTGTCTTGGTGATGACTGGAGAGGTGACTGCTGGGAATGGGACATTATACAGTAACACCAGGGGATGTGTCTGGGTGATGACTGGAGAGGTGACTGCTGGGAATGGGACATTATACAGTAACACCAGGGGATGTGTCTGGGTGATGACTGTATCACTGTGTGTGTCAGGTTCCTATAAGGTGTCAGGATGTCACTGTCTATGTCTCCATACAGGAGAGGGAGTATATAGAGGAACACAGGGGTCTGTACAAGGACGTGATGATGGAGAATCACCGGCCCTTCACATCACTGGGTAAGAGGAGACTGTCATTTATTGTACATTTATTATACAGGGGAGAGCAGGTATGGGGGCCCCCTATACGCAAACATCACATGATAATCACATACATACAATGTACTCAGTCACTGTGTGTCTCCTACAGATGGACCCAGTAACAGAAATACCCCAGAGAGATGTCCCCGTCCTCTTTATTCACAGGATTGTACAGAGGAGAATCACAGGATCCCACAGGAGCATCAGGTAGATTGAATGTAGTGCACCTATGTGTGTCTTATTCACCAGTATGCTACTGTTTAATTTCAATTAAAAAGAGTAGACTTTATTACAGTATTATTTTATCTGAATTGTGGGTAATTTAGGGAGAATATATAACTGATATAAAGACAGAAAATACAGATGCAGAAGAAGAGACGTATGTGACTGATATAAAGGCAGAAGATATAGAGGGAGAAGAAGAGACGTATGTGACTGATATGAAGGCAGAAGATATAGATGAAGAAGAAGATATGTATGTGACTTATACAAAGGCAGAAGATATAGATGAAAAAGAAGAACAGACGTATGTGACTGATATAAAGGCAGAAGAAGAGACGTATGTGACTGATCAGGAAGAAGATATAGAGGGAGAAGAAGAGACGTATGTGACTGATATAAAGGCAGAAGATATAGATGAAGAAGAAGAGACGTATGTGACTGATAATAAGGCAGAAGATATAGAGGGAGAAGAAGTGACATATGTTTGGGGGGATCGGCAGTGTAAGGAGGAGGAAATCCCTACAGACATCAGCACAGGTGAGTAATAAACAGTTACTACCACTGTCCTGTTGCTCTCTTATCCACTCAGTGATTGTCTTTAGTGAAGCTCCCATATAACTTAGTATCTGCCTTTGTTGCTTGAGGGATTTATAGCAGTGCATTTCAGTTTGATTTTGTAAGTTTTCAATCCCATGCTGGAGCTTCTGTTAGTACTTTTTGGGATGATCATATTCCATCACCTGAATAAGTCATTATATATATGCAGCCCCCACACAAACTACATCTTGTTTTTCCACAAGGCATTAAGGTTTCAGGAAGTAACATTAGTTTGCTTATTCCTCCTGACACAGCGACTAAAATCTACCCAAAATGTGCAAGTAAGATTATAATCATTGAAAGTGCAAGAAAGGGACCTAACAGCAAATACATGTATCAAAAAAAATAAAAAACACAGAAAAAGCCAAACTAAACAACAGCGAAAAATACTTGGTTCTTGCTTTGGTAATAATCTTCATTTCCAAAAATACAAGTGCCAGGGTTCTACACACAGGTTTTTATAATAGGATCTGCTCTTGAAATTATAATACATTTAATTGTTTTACTAGTTTCAATGAAATACATGATAAATGTAGGAAGATATATTTTGCCCTAATAATGGTGTCCGTGGGTCTGAAGGTGCCAGAACGGGATAAATTGGTCACTTTTTATATGCCCTCCCCTATCCCTGGCTCTATCGTTCTGCGTTGGATGAGGTTATTGTCACCATTATCACCAGACAGTAATCACAAAGATGCTGCATCATTTGAGAGATCGTAACCTTCGTGTCTCCACATAAGTGTGACATCATTGGTTCCTGTAGAGTAATGGCATAAACTCTGCCCCTTTCTGTTACATCATCACAATGATAGGTAATCCCCACCCCTCCCCCTTTGATCTTCTTCAGTGTTCAATTTGAGGTGTGTGCTGAGGATGAATATTAGTTGTCCTTAGCACTGAAGGGATTTAACAACCAGACCTCTTGTAGTAGCTAATAGTGTGAAATTATGTTATTTCCAGCAGATGGATGCACAAGCAGGGATCCTACGGAGGGAAGTCTCGCTTTATCTTCAGATTTTAAAATAGAAGATAACGTCACACAAGATTCTTCAGGAGAAAACTCCATTATCAGAAATAAACATCCAGTAGTTATCAGTGCAGATAAATCACTTGTGCCCTCTAATCATGAGGAATATTTTCCTGATAAATTGGTTATTGCTACACATAGTACAACTGATACAGGTGATAAAGTGTTTTCATGTTTTGAACGTGGTAATAGTAAATCTGTTTCAGTTATTCATCAAAGTCACACAAGTAAAAGAACATGTCCATGTTCTGAGTGTGGGAAATGTTTTATGAGGAATTCAGATCTTGTTAAACATCAGAGACGTCACACTGGTGAGAGACCATTTCCATGTTATGAGTGTGGGAAATGTTTCACACAAAAATCCCATCTTAATAGACATCAGAAACATCACACAGGTACGAAACCATTTCCATGCTCTGAGTGTGGGAAATGTTTTACACACAAATATAAGCTTATTAAACATCAGAGAAGTCACACAGGTGAGAAACCATTTCCATGTTTTGAGTGTGGGAAAGTTTTTGCACATAAATCACATCTTGTTACACATGAGAGATGTCACACAGGTGAGAGGCCATTTCCATGTTCTGTGTGTGGGAAATGTTTCACACAAAAATCACATCTTGTTAGACATCAGAGACATCACACAGGTGAGAAGCCATTTCCATGCTCTGAGTGTGGGAAATGTTTTACACGGGAATCACATCTTGTTATACATCAGAGACATCACACAGGTGAAAAACCTTTTCCATGCTCTGAGTGTGGGAAATGTTTTCCAGAGAAATCATCTCTTGTTATACATCAGAGACGTCACACAGGTGAGAAGCCATTTCCATGTCCTGAGTGTGGGAAATGTTTTACTTTTAAATCAAATCTTGTTATACATCAGAGACGTCACACAAGTGACAAACTATTTCCATGTTCTGAGTGTGGGAAATATTTTACAAGCAACTTTAAGCTTATTAAACATCAGAAAACTCACATGGGTGAAAAACAATTTCCATGCTCTGAGTGTGGGAAATGTTTTAATAAGAATAAAAGTCTACTTAGGCATAGGAGACAGCACACCAGTGATGAAGTATTTCCATGTTCTAAGTGTGGGAAATGTTTGGCAAGCAAAAATGGCCTTGTTGACCATCAGAAAACTCACACCAGTGAGAAACCAGTTCCTTGTTCTGAATGTGGGAAATGTTTTAAAAATAAATCGGCTCTTAGCAAACATAAGCTATACCACACAGGTGAGAGGCCATTTTCATGCTCTGATTGTGGGAAATGTTTTATACAGAAATCACAACTTGTTACACATGAGAGAAGTCACACAGGTGAGAAACCGTTTACATGCTCTGAGTGTGGGAATGTGTTTACACATAAATCAAGTCTTGTTAAACATCAGAGAATTCACACAGGTGAAAGGCCATTTGTTTGTTCTGAGTGTGGGAAATGTTTTACACACAAATCAAATCTTGTTGAACATCAGAGAATTCACACAGGTGTGAAACCATTTCCATGCTCTGAGTGTGGAAAAGCATTTACACATAAATCAAATCTTCTTAAACATCAGAGAATTCACACAGGTGAGAGGCCATTTGCATGTTCTGAGTGTGGGAAATGTTTTACACACAAATCAAATCTTGTTGAACATCAGAGAATTCACACAGGTGAGAAACTGTTTGTATGTTCTGAGTGTGGTGAGTGTTTTACAAAGAAATCGCTTCTGAAACATCGGAGAATGCATGCCGGGGAAAATACATTTCTGTGAGGTTATAGACATGAGACGAGGCTACTAGGCACCCACCCTCATGCCCCTGGCTGGCTAGGGGTTGTTTTCTGGTACTCATTTGGTCCTAGGGTTTGAACACACAACAATACAGGTGCTAACCTGTTAAGCAATCTAAACAAGACAATTAACTGACAGCTGCCACTATAAAATATTAGGAGAACTGGACACCTCAAATTTAGGAAAATATAATCCAAAACAAATGAGGTGCTAGTCAGTTAAATTATTTATGAATAACATTAAAATATGTTTTTTATTTATATCCTAAATAATATATAATATATAATGCAAATACAATTTAACTATAAAAAGTTGCACCTTGAAATATAAGAAAATGCTCCCAATTAGCACATATTACTGAGCTCTAAAATTAGTCAGAAAATTGACTGGACAAGTGTGCTTAAATACTATTAATAAGCAAGGCCGAGAATTAGGTAGAAGCAGTTGAGAGTAGAATACTTGATGAATCCTTAAACTTGTATTTCAATCAATGTGATTCTATTGTGTACTATTATCATCCCCCCGAAAAATCTCGACACCTGTCATTGTACCTACGCCGGGAGCCCGGCATCCCTATCAAAGGTAAGCCAGGCGCGGAGAGCCGCGGAGGGGTTGAGGGTTAGGTTCAGGGCTCCTGGGGGGACTTAGGGCTAGGCACCTCTCCGGGAGGGTTAGGTTTAGGCTAGGGGAAGGGCGGGCTAGGGTTAGCCACACACCCCCCCCGAGAGACTTAGGTTTAGGCAGCGGGGAAGGTTTGGTATAGGCACTTAGAGGGGGATTAGGGTTAGGCACTGGGGTGGAGGTTAGGGTTAGTCACCCCTAATGGAGGGTTAGGGGGGGGAAAGATTAGTGATACTTACCTTAATCACCGTTCGGGATGTTCATCCATGCGGCCGGCGGTAAATCATACCGATCCCTGAATAGGCTAGCATATAAACAGCAATGTATTTTTAGGCAAATTCCAAAGAAATAGTTTATGTTATGAAGGGCAGGCTGTAAGATCTGAAAAGTAAAATGCAGGGAGAGTTTGGGCTTTGTAAAAAAAAAAAAAACGGCATGCGCGCCTTGTATTGCCCCTGTTATATTGCTCTATCCCTTACAGCTTACCCCGCCAGACCTGTTCAGAATGAAACGCCTGTGTGGTTTGTACTTCTCCTTACAGCAGCCAGTGTGAATGCAATCCTCTACTTGTGATAAGATTTAACTCACTTGAAGATGAAAAGTTGGAGGTCTCGGGAACAGCGCGCTTTCTTTGCAGATCTTACAGCCTGCTCTTTATAACATAAACTAATTCTTTGGAGTTTATATATTTAGGGTATATGTAAAAAAACATATTTTAATGTTATTAATAAATAATTTAACTGACTAGCGCCTCTTTTGTTTTGATTATATGGTCCTAGGGTTTGTCTGATTTTGTGTGCCAGGTCTTTTCCTTCTCTGCTCTTACTTCCTATCCTTGGGCTTTGTTGGTATTAACCGGCTACATAAGGCAGGGGCTGGGGTATAGGGGAGGAGGAGCCTGTGCGGCTGGTGATTAAAATGTTAACTTTATGGTGCCCGGGCTCCTCCAGATCCAACTATACCCATGGTCCCAGTGTCACCCATGGACTCAGAAAAAAATATTTTGCAGGTAAGACAAAATTCCCCTTATTCTCAATGGCTTTATAAAACCATGTCTACATTAGAAAAAGTTAATTCTCACAATTTTTACCATTCCTAATTTTATGTTGCTGGCAATTTGGTAGAAGAGCCTGGGCCACATGCTTAGGGTTGCTCCCAGCCCGTCTCTGCGGACACTCAGGAGCCACAGATTGCCCTGTGATCTTCTACAGATGGAGTGTAATACACGTATGTGGTATTATAATGTGAGCATTATACACTACACCGTAATATCTGTTATAGGTTGTCTACTTTGTATTTGTCAAGGTGTTTTATTTAATAGAACAGACTTTATGTTGGAGTGTATGTAACACTTTAAACAGGGGCCCTACAGTGGTCTCTCTTTATCTGCATGTTCTAGTACATTGCCATGTAAGTTCTGTAATAACTCATACAGTATATTGTATAATGTAGTTTTCTCAGTGACTAATAGAATAGGTTTCATTTTATTTTGTGTCTTTGTATAGTTAGTACATTAAACAACAGTACTGTGCTTACTATATATGTCATGCTGTTATATGACCTGTACACAAACAAAGTAATAAAATCTGTATTTACCAACCAAGTTGTCCTCTTGTTTTTCTCAATATTATTGAAATGGGAAAATGCAAATAAAGGAAGGGAAAAGCTGATAAGAGGATCTCCTGTATAATGTATGGAGGAAGAGTAAATGGGGGGTGGGGTGTATATAGGGGGGTGCACTGCGACACTTGGTGATATATTTATTATTTTCTATGATAGCCTATAGGCACTCCATATTGACATTGCCAGCACCTGATATTTCAGACTCCCAGAGACTCTCCACTGTGCTCTCTTGTTCTCTGCTATTTTTCTCACCCGAGGACGCCCTGCATGTTCTCCAGTTCTACACCTGATGGGAACATCCGTCCTCCATGTTGCCATTCACCTGAATTCTGTTGCACCTTAAATAAACCAGTAATACAGTGACCGTCTCTGATTTTCACATGTCTTTGATATATATATACCTCGTACGGCACCTAAGGTTCCTATATTTATCCTTTATACAATGACCAGGGTGTGCTACGTGCTTGTCACTGGTCGTAGATTTGCTGATTCCCACAACCTTTCTAGATTTAGTCTTCTGATTTACCTGGCATTACATGCTCCTCTTTCTCCCTGAACACTGGTCTTGTTTCTTCTCTTTCCAATTGTTCCCCCCGCCCCACACACCACACCCTGTTATCTTCATTAATTGCAATTTTATTACTGATTGTCATGTTGTACTCAGTAGTTTTATCCGCTTCTGATGAGATATGATTGTGCTTAGAATTGGCTCTTGGAACATAGGTGTAGGCAATTCCCCCACCAAGAGAAGGAAAGTTCTCCTATATCTGTCGAGGCAAATAATAGACATAGCCTTTTTGCAGGAGACTCTTCTCGTCCCATCAGAAACCGCTAAACTTCAGATGCTTAATTGGCCATTATTGGAGCCCGACCACACGTGGTAAAAATCCACCCAGGGACTGAAGGGGTTAACCCTCATTGCATGGCACCATCTTTAAAGGGACAATGTAGGTGCAGTGCGCCACATACTGCAAATGTATATGTCATGTGTTAGAACATGTTATATTTAATGTGCTGTGCGCAGTTGGGGAAATGTACTATTAAATGTATAGCCTATGCACTTATAAGGAATGTATAGTCTATGCACTTATAAGAAATGTATAGTCTATGCACTTATAAGGAATGTATAGTCTATGCACTTATAAGGAATGTATAGTCTATGCACTTATAAGAAATGTATAGCCTATGCACTTATAAGGAATGTATAGTCTATGCACTTCTAAGAAATGTATAGCCTATGCACTTATAAGGAATGTATAGTCTATGCACTTATAAGGAATGTATAGTCTATGCACTTATAAGGAATGTATAGCCTATGCACTTATAAGGAATGTATAGCCTATGCACTTATAAGGAATGTATAGCCTATGCACTTATAAGGAATGTATTAAGTTATTTTGTTTTAGAAGGCTGTAACATTTAGATGCAGATGGCTTTTGAGACATTCTCACCTCCTAGTGATGTTACTTATCCTGACGTAGTGGCCTAACCCTTCGTTTACAGCACTTTCATTGAAAGGCAATGCAGAGGTCTCTGGATTGTCTCTGTGTACAATACCCAGCAAGTTTGGGAAAAACAATTTGTTTTTAAGGAGCTCCTATTTGGTTGTAACTTCCTAGGATCTCAGAAGGTGTTAAGAATGGGAGATCCAAAACTGGTTTTAGTTGTAGATATGTAAAAGGACGAATGCCCTTGAAATTTGCTTTATATTTACCTTTTGTGAGACAGTATATGGTAACTCAATTTGTGCTTTAGGAAGCCAACTGTTTTGGGGTTGGAACAAGGAAACAATCTTATTATGTGAGCTAGCATGATTGGCTAAAAGGAAGACAGGGCAGATTTACCCCATGTGGTATTGTGTGTAGGAATGGGATAAAAATGGCCTGTGAGCCCTGTGTATGGGGACTTCTGTACATGTATATCTTTGTATATCCTTTGTGGAGAAGAACTGCTGTAACATCTTTTGTATGCTGAATCCCCTCAGTTGGAAGGACGAGTCTTTTTTAAGACTTTGAGCAATAAACATCTTGCCTGACTTCAATTGCATCTCAATCCTGCGACCAACATTATTGCACCAAAAGCTATTCCGTTCTCCGGCTGTTCTGGGTGGAGCTCCGCGTCTCCAAGTTCAAGCCTTCTGCCAGCTACCGTGCAGAGCCTGGTTCATTGCAAGGGATCAGGAGGAATCAGCCGGCACCAGTCAGGGGGTGTGGCCACCGCTAGTCAACGCATACGCAGTAGAAGCAGTTCCAGGTGCCGGAGTTAGGAGCAGGGGCGTTCATAAGCGGTTCCAAATGCAGATGGTAGTTTGGTGGTGGCAGCAACATTATACACCCACGGTGCAGTGGGCGGAATCAGTGACAGACAGTCACTGACGGTAAGTGGGAATCCCTGATACCCCAAGTTCCAGTGGGGATCAAACCCCTATCTGTGATCGTGAGTCAGGCCATCCGGTCACACTGCTGCTCTATTTACTTCCAAGGCTCGCGGTGTAGTCATTTTGGCAAAACGGTCTTTACATTGTGAAGTGACAAAGGAAATAGATGACCCCAAGGGCAGGTATGTTATTGCAGAATTATCCCTAGGTAAAGACAAGTTTGTTGTCTGCAATGTATATGACCCTAATACTTACACAAAGTTTTTTATATTTGGTCAACTATCGGCTAAATTATGTTTATTGTAATGACCCCTTAATAGTCTGTGGAGGTTTTAAACTTAATTCTTCTACCTATGTAGATATATTAGATACCTTCAAAACCACCTTCTCTTCCTAAACTAGGAATACCTCTATTAACCCGTAGTCTTCAGCTAGTAGATGTGTGGTGGCTTTGCGCCTGACAGAGAGAGAATATACTTTCTTATCCTCAGCACAAAATACTATCTCTAGAATTGACTATATTCTCATATCACAAACTATGTTCCCCAATATATCAGAGGCGTCTATTGAACCAATGTCCTTGTCTGATCACGCTCTTGTTTGGTCAGTGTTACATTTATCTAATGACGAAGATCCACGTGGACTTTGGTGGTTTCCGTTGCACCTCTCACACTTAAATTTCAAAATAAGCTGCAAGTGGTTTCGGGAGGAATACCGCCTTAATAACCTCTTTTAGCACATTCCCACCCCTAACTGGCAGGTCTCATGATGGTGACTTGTTCCCTTCATAAATATTCAATCTGAAACTCCCTCAAGTGGAACCATGCAAATTGCACTGCCTCGAAGATCAAGACCACCGGAGCTATTTAGTTTCTGCAAATAACCCCGCTGGTTGGACTGCAGTGGTAATTATACGAGACTGTGACATCATCTACTGCATTTACGTGCTGCTTCTACATTATTTTCCATGTTCATGAGCTTATAACTAGGAATAGGTGTACGTTGATTTAACATTATATTTCCCAGAAGCTCAAAATCATACAGTAAACTTATATCTGTGATGTTACATCCATGCCCCTCAGATTTTCATTTTAGAATTTATTCTTAAATTTTGCATGATTTTATTATCCGCTGTGTTTTAATAATGTGTCTTTTTCACTTAAACACAATCCGTTCCACAATACTTTATATAGGATATTCCTTTTATCTAGTGCTGTATCCATTTATATTGTATCCATTCCTATATTTTTGAGGTTGACTAGCCTCTCCTTTACAGCTGCTTCAGAATAGCTATCCTTCGCAGCACCCGCAACAGAACTACTTGATAGTTTTTCTACCTTACCTTTACACCAGACGGTTGTTTTGGATAGAAACCCATAGGGGCATATTCAATTGGGTGCATGAATTACAAAATAAACCCCCACACCTGCAAGGTTTTTCCTGCAGGTGCGGGATTTTTGCAGTTCAATTAGGTGCAGGGTTTTTCTTTTTTAACGAGCCGGGAGCTTTTAATTCTCGCACCTCCCGAGCAACTGTGTTTTTCCCTAAAATCGTAAATTTTAGGAAAAATCAGTGAGACTTGCTCTGGCACCCCGGCGGAACCCCCTCTGTGGACTAATTAAGCAGTTGGAAGTTTCCAATTAGCTTAGTCAGTAATTACTTACCTTTGTCAGCAGCTTATTTTTCATCCAGCGTCGGGAGCCGGCTCTTCTGCAGCAGGGTGAGTAATGTCAGCGTTTGTGGTGTTGTAAGTGTGTATGAGTGACTTTGTGTGTGATCCCCTGTAATGGGCGCTGGGAGAACTACATCTCCAAGCAGCACTTGCCCCTCCCACCAGCCCCTGGAGCCTCCCAGCAGCCCACTCTCCAGTGTAAAGATAGAGGGGAGGCAACCGGGAGCCGCGGACACCCCCAGGCAGGTAAGTGAACAATTCTCTTTTTTTTACACGGCGCGGGGTTTTCAGAGCTGAAAACCCTGCAACCACTATTTTTTAAATTGAATACTATGGATAGGGAAGCGTAAATTGGGCGCAAGGTTTTCGCCTCACTAAACCTCGCGGCCAATTGAATATGTCCCATAGGCTATTACACCACATGGAGCAGACAATGCCAAATCCATAAAAAATGTTTTTGTTTTTTGCTTATAACTGAGTCAGACCAATATATATATATATATCTCCTCAGCATGAATATTGTGGATCTGAGTGTGTCAGATATCCATTATTTCACTACTAATACAGGTCCTCAATTCTTCTCTATTTTCTAGAGCTCCTAGTTGGTGCACTGGTGTATTCATTACTCACTGGCAAATACAAAATACCCACAGTTGGTGCATTAAGTTGCTAATGGACTCATTTTAAAAAGATCTACAGATTATAGAGTGAACAGGGACCATTAGGGGGTCTTTAAGGACCGAATTTGGCCACCATTGGAATAGATGAAGATTATGTTGACAGGACAAATAAAAACATGTGGGTTTACCATACTTTATAAAAAAAAACTAAGCATTTTGTTCACAGACACAGGTAGCAGTAGAAGTCACATATACAGAGGAATTTGTGAACCTAAAACAAGAATGTGATTTAGGAAAACCTCTAATTTGAAGTTCCACCAACACAATCTTCAGATGGAGAAGGAACGTCAGTAACTTTATTACCCATGTTGACTTTATATCTATTAGAGATTGCCACAGAAGAAATGGTTCATTTGATGCATATGGTAGAAGAGGTTGTGCCTATAAATCAGACTGTAGAACCACAGCTCAGGGAACTGGAAACTGAGGATGAGATGGCCTCGGATCAGTTATTGGAAGCTGGGGGAGGAACTGGTGCTATAGGGAGACAGGAGCGCTGCATCTATCAGAGGTTGTTGGATACTTGGACAAGGTACATGAATTATAGAGGCGTCCGAGAGGGATGGATGGGATACATTTGGATCATTATGTAACAGGTTATCAAAGATGTACGGTGGATTTGGGCAATATGCGATAATAGTTTTTTTCATTATACCAGGGATGTTTTTCTTTATTGCATTTATTTGTAAGAAAATGTGAAAAGTCTACAAAATACACAAGTATAAATTAAGGCAGTGGTCATACAGCAAGTAATACACCAGTATGAAGTCACCGCTCTCAAAAACAGTGCAATATCACAATGCAGACACTAGGGAGACAAACATTGATAGAAAGTTTAGCATAGAAAACACTGTTTAAGGAAAGGTGGCTCAAGGATAGTCAGTCTCCCGGTAACAGACTGTACTGCAAATACCAGTAACATGGTGGGATGGGTGGGTATGAAATACGGATGGTTTAAAAGCTGTCGGTTCAAATCCCAACCCTGGAAGCCTGACAGATCATAATCTTTACACCAGCTCGTAAGTATATTTAACCCTCCCCTCTCCCCCCTAACCCGCCCTTTGGGGTGCCTAACCCTAAGACTCCAGGGGTAGTGCCTAACCCCCCCTGCCCACACCCGAAACAACCCTCCCAAGGGGGGTGCCTAACCCTAACCTCTCCCTGGTGGTGCCTAACCCTAGCAATAACCCTCCCTCCCCCCGTGGCTAACAGGTCACGACGCCCAGCTAACCTGTTTGGTATGTCAGGATTTCGGTGCCAGGCTTTCAGTTTCGGGATTCTGGCGGTCGGCATTTTGACTACATCCCGGTGGGATTTCATCTACATATACCATAGACAATATAAGGGCACTGCAATTAATGTGCACACACTCATGTCACATAGTATCCAGTAACGCTTAAGCATCAAAGCGACGGCCCAAAGGCCACTTGAAGCCCTCACCATGGAAAACTGAGATGACAGAAATGTTGGCTGATAAAAATCAATATCCTTCTGGAACATGATGAGAAGTAAGAGAAGCTTTCCCATACCAAGGTGCTTAAAGTCCTGCCCCTCACCAAATGCACATCCACCACACACACAGTAATGGACCAGCCACCCATCACCTGAAATTGTAACAGACAAACCAAGTGCTTGTCTCCATACTAGACTACCTTAATGCTACACTGAACAATTGTAATCAATATAGACTGGCAAAGCCCACCAAGTAACTCGCCCCACCTTACACCCTAACAACCAGATGTACTGCTCCACCCATAATCCCCATACTCTCACCATAAATACAAAGGCAGTAGAGGCAAGACAGAATGTGATGACTAAGTGGTCTCCCCTTCCCCATAACTAACCCTGCAGCTCGGCTCATCTTAGGGTAGTAACCCGAATGGTGTACTTTGTACAGCCTGTTTTTGACTCTCAGTATAAGGGCAGGAAGAACATGATTAGGAGAGTGCACAGGTGATGGAGCACACAACCTGTGAGTGGAACTTGGCACATTAGAATACAAATAGTTTGTGCATCACATACTGTTGTGCATTGGACATGAATACGACACTATATTGATCGATTTTACTATGTAGAATATGTAACGCTTACTGTTATACATAAGTCCCTTTTTATATAGTTGCGTTGTCCCTGTATTATGGTTTAGGATGCCTTGTTACTATGTATATGTTTATAGCTGGGTGTATTGTCCTTATTATATGTCTGGGCTGCTAGGACTCACCACTCATAGTCCTCATGGACTGTAGGCAGCCAAGTGAGGATCGTGAAGATCCACCACTAGACACTAACTGAGCAGGGAACACGGGCTTACCAGGGTAAGACTCATTTCACAAGCTGGAATGCAGATGCTGGCCAATCCATGGTCTGGTTGTGGGGGTATGGAAAGCAGAACCAGAGTCTAGTCAGTTAAAGTTCCATGGACCGGTGAACCCAGTGTACCCACAGAAGCTGTACTGACTGGTAGTTGATCACTACCAAGATTGGTAGTAGAAGCATCAGGCTGTGCAACCAGACTTCCAGAGAAGTGTAAAGTCACCAGTGGCATCTTGTTGAGCTGGACCCTGCTTAGCAACCTTCTTTAAAGCATAGATTTCCCCAAACCAGGCAGGTAAGCATGACTGAGTGTCTCTATTTTTTTTTTTATTTTTTTTTACCAATTATATTTTTATTAGATACCGTAAATAAATTGAAATATTATAATAATCTCAACAATAACATATACAAAAATAAAATCAAATAATATTTAAAAACACACTAAAATAAAAGGAGGGGGACAAAAGAAAAAGAGTAAATAGCTAAATTTTTGATACTACACACTCAGAAAATACATACAAATATCACATTTTCAAAACGGTATTGTATAACCCAGTTATATATCGACAAAACAATACACTTTTGGAACTCAAGAGACAATATTATTGGAAGGAGGAGAATGTAGTATTCCAATATCAGTTGGGCCAGGTCTCAAGGGATTTCCTCCCAGACTATCCCTATATTCTTTCCTTTTAAACCACAGCATATGGGGCGAAGAGACCGCAGTAGAATAGTTACTGTCCGCTGTCTCAAAATCACAATGGCAATTTACTTTATTTATTATATGACCTAAGCTGGGCACACAGTCTGTTCTCCACAATTGAGCAATAGCAGCTTTTGCAGAAATCAGAATGTGCCCCAATATATATCTATCTCCCTTTGATAAGTTCCCCGGGAAAAAATGAAACAGAGCAATAACCGGGTCCAGTGGTATCCCCACTCCCGCAATGTCCCCAATCAAGGTGAACACTTCGACTCAAATAGGTCTCAGTAGAGGGCATGACCAAAATACATGGAAGATACTGCCCACTTCTCCACACTTTCTCCAGCAAAATTTAGAAATGGATGGCCAAATCTTATGTTGTTTCTCAGGGGTGAAATATGATCTATGGAGCAATTTTAAGAACATTTCTGAGTGGTTCATACATCGAGACATCTTATAGCAGGTTCGAAAAACCATTTCCCAATCTTCCTTTTCCAATGTTCTTGACCAATCCTCCCATTTTTGTAATGATGTGAATTTGTTTGGTCTATTCTCCATTATTAGCTGTTGATACCACCATGTAATGCCACCTTTTTGAGTAGAGGACTGGAATTGTTTTAGTATATACCCAGGTAAGGAACTGTGTTGGAGATTGAGGGAGGGTAGGCTCTGAACCCAATGCCGCATCTGCAAGTATTTAAAAAAATCCTGTTTCGGGAGACTGAACTTACTCTGAAGCTCAGAAAAGGAGATAACTTTTCCACCTGACATCATATCCCCCAATGAATTAATTCCTGCAGCATTCCAAGACTCCACCTGTAGGTTTCCAATTAGTCTAGCTATACAAGATAATGAGAGAGCAGTTGTCGGTAAGGAAACATCTTCACGCTTAATAACGAATCTATTCCATGCCTGTATTGTGGCACCAACTGAACCAGAGTGCCTGGAACTTGGGGGCTGTGCGGCGACCGGAAGCAATAACAAATCTGGGAGAGCTAGGGGTTTAACGGCCTCCGATTCCCACGCAACCCAAGGTTTAATGTTATCCTCCATAAACCAATCTCTCGCCTGATTTATCAAACAAGCATACTGGTATTTCTCTATATCTGGGAATGCAACTCCTCCTTCAAGTTTAGGTAAAGAGAGAGTTGCTCTTGCTATTTTCGGCCTACCCCCTTTCCAGATGTATCGGCCTATGGCTTTGTTAAATTTATTGCACATAGGTTTAGGGAGAACTCTGGGAATAGTACGAAACAGATACAGCAGTTTTGGCAGTAGCACCATTTTAAAGGCAGCTATTCTGCCCAGCCAGGATACTTCATGTAGCATCCAGTCTTTCAAGGCCACTTCAAAATTGGCCAGTAGAGGGGCATAATTGCATTCAATTATATCTTTGGTTCTAGTCAGGCGCCCTCCTAAATATTTCAGGGAACATGATTCCCATGAATAGTTAAAGGATGATTTTAAAAATTCTAATGTGTCCGTGGGGATATTTATTGGGAGGGCTTCGGATTTATTAGAATTAAGCTTATATAATGAGACCCTTGAATAAGCATCCAGCAGACGGTGTAGAGCAGGGTGGGAGTCTCGGGGATTATACAGACTAATCAAAACATCATCCGCAAATAGACAAATTTTGTGGCTAGTATTCCCCAGCTTAGGGCCCTGAATTTCGTGTGACCCTCTGATTTTTTCAGCCAGAGGCTCAATTGCTAGCACGAAAATTAATGGGGAGAGAGGACACCCCTGATGGGTGCCATTAGAGATGCTAAAATTAGAGGAAAGGCAACCGTTTACATATACCCTAGCTGATGGGACCGTGTACAATGCCAGAATGGAATCTACAATTAATCCCTGAAACCCAAATTTCGTAAAAACCTCCCGGAGGTAGCCCCAGTGTAGTCTGTCGAAGGCCTTTTCCGCGTCTAATGATAAGAGTAATAGTTGTTTTTGAGCCTTCTCACAATGTTCTATAATATTAAAGGCTCGTCTGGTGTTATCAGGTGATTGGCGACCCATAACAAATCCCACCTGGTCTGCATTAATTAAAGATGGTAGCAGTGGGTTGAGTCTTAAAGCTATTAATTTGGGCTTCTAGCATTTCTTTGGGAAATATTCCTGACTTGGTAGCTTCATTAAACACTAGTAAAAGTACCGGCGCCAAATCCGCCTTGTAAACCTTATAAAAATTAGAGGGATATCCATCAGGACCGGGGGCTTTATCTAAGGGCATGAGATCTATAGCTTTCTCAACCTCTTCTATGGTCCACGGAGCATTAAGAGTTTCACATGTGGCCGAGTCTAGGACAGGGAGATCTACATCCCTGAGGAACTCTTTAATTCCCTCTAAGCTTGGTTGAGGAGTTAAAGGATCCTCCCGTAGATTATATAATTTAGCATAATACTCAGCAAAGGAGTTTGCTATTTTAAACGGATCGATCACCCTACCCCCTTTCAATTTATTAATCGAATATATCTTTTCTCTAGCCCGCTTTCCTCTTAACTTACGGGCAAGTAATCTCGATGCACGGTTTCCAAATATATAGAACTTCTGATTCAAACAGGCAAGGTTCCTATGCACCTCCTGTAATAAAAAGACATTAAGTTGCTTGCGTGCCCCAGCTAACTCTTTATATATGGTTTTATTTGCTGGGTCCGCTTTATGAGCTGTTTCTAGGGAGTTAACAACCTCTTCTAAGTTTGCCCATTTTAATCTATATTCTCGTTTAAACTTGGCGGCAATTTGTATTGCAGAGCCCCGAACAACAGCCTTCAAGGTGCACCAAAAATTAAAGCCAGAGGTCTCATCTGGTTTGTTATTGATTAAGTATTCCGATAAGGACTTCTGAATATGTTGTTGAGCCTCTGGCTGAGCAAACATATGTTTACCTAATCTCCACGGGCCAGGGATATGTTGTCTATGTGCAATGTCCCATGAAAAGAAAATAGGGGAATGATCAGACCATGCCATAGGCATAATATCTATTTTTTTAATAGAAGATAGCGTAAATTTATCAGCTAGTACTAAGTCTATTCTTGAATACGAGCCATGAACATGTGAGAAAAATGAGAAATCTCTATCTACTGGATGTTTAATTCTCCAAATGTCATATAGCTCATATTCTGCAAGGAGCTGTCGGAATCCTCTAGAACACTCGGTAGACTGCCGATTCCTGGGCAAACTCTTACTGGACCTATCTAACAAGGGGTCGGGCACAAGGTTAAAGTCTCCCATAATAATAATGGCACCTTTACTGTATTTCTGGAGAAAAGCACAAAATTTCCTACAAAAATTCAATTGACGTGTATTGGGGGCATATAGGGACGCTATGGTAACCTCCTTACCCTCTAGAGTGTCTCTAGTTCTAATACTAAAGAGTACACAGGGTAAAGTTGATGGGCACTGTTGTAGAACCATCCCTGTCAAGGAGCTCTCCAGCCGTACAACATGATTTCAGGTGGGTTCAGACTAAGAGATCACAGATGGGTGGATTCCTAGAAATTATAATTAAACAAATTGAATATAAAAGTGTCAATTTATTATAATACTCGTCTATTAATTCAGTAGATACAGCAATCACATTAGCAAATCCAGGATCCCTTCTCTCAGCATCTAGAGACTGGATTATGTTCAAACGTCCTAGCACTTCTGCAGTCAGTGTTGTTCCAGGAATAAGGCTGATTCTGTACTGACAAATTACAGCTTATATAGGCGGCTTTCTAAGCGAAAAACTCCTGAATAAGCATTTTAACAGGTATAAAAGGTCATGTTGAAGAAATATACATAAATATTAATAGACAGTAGGGGTCACTGTTGCTTCAATTATGAATATTGGAAATAACATCTCAATAACTGTTTTATGGTGTGTATTTTGTATTAACTGAAGGTAACACAATGTTGATTTTGGATAGATTGTAACCTTGCGAGCAGGGCCTTCTTACCTATATATCTGTCTAGTATCCAGTTTTGTTCTATTAATGTATCCAAATGCAAAGCGCAATGGAATATGCTGCAGTATATAATAAACTGTTAATAAATAACTATGTCTGGTCACTTAACTAAACAATGATCTTTGTCCCTTCTTAGCATCTCTGTCAAAAACATATTTATACACATACAGTATATTTCACCCTAACTGTCCCTTAAAAGACACTCATTTATATTTGTATATCAAACCACCCTTCATAAACTTATATTGTATACAAAACAAAAAACATATAACTAATTACCAAATGACATTATGAACATATAGTGTTCCCTCTAGCTCCGGCGGGAGGCAGGGCGCTGGAGCTAGAGAGGGCATGCTCGTGCGCGCGCCTACGGCGACCGAGAAGGGGGCGTGGTCATCGGAAAAGGGGGCGTGTCTATAAGACGCGTCCCCTTTTCGTAACTCTTGGGGGCGTGCCCGGCACTTACGGACACGCCGGGCAGCCCCCAAGCCCTGCAGACAGGGAGACTAGATGCCGGTCACCGCACGTTTCTCCACCCGCGGGACACTGCGTCCCGCAGGTGAGAACGGCTCCTGCAGGCTGTGAGGGCAGGGCGCCGCGCCCCGCCAAAACAGCCTAGCGGGAACGCTAAACATAAATGAAACTGCCGAATAACTATAGACAGTTGTATAACCTGACATGTGTAATAGGTAACTAGTTAGCATTCTAGAGCATGGTGACATATACTGGACTTTGTCACAATCTGTATATGATGCAAAACCGACTGAGTACTGAACAGCACAATGGCTTGAGAACTCCATTTTGGTTACTCCTGATACAAACACATTTACATAAGCAGCTAGAATAACTGAAACAGCACAATTCTGTTGAGCAGCTCACCCAGGGGACCTGGAAAAAATGAATAGACAAAACAGCACAAATCCAGGCCCAGCCAAGCCCACCTGTGTGCGCTGCGGCTGTGTGGAAATATGTAAATGTCGTACAGACCCACCACTTGGTACGCATCTGCGTTTTAAGGACTTAATTCGGTACCGAACGGAATTACAAAGCTGCACTCAGGCATCAGGCTTCCTGCTGCATTACTTTTCTGAGCTGCGTTGTACAACTCAGCATCAGATAATCTGCGGGAACATCGGCCCATAGGGTCGCACAATCACTGACAGTCTGCGTGCAGGATCGCAGAACGGGTCAGGTGCACCTGCACATATTCCCGACCATCCGGAATCTACATGCATTGTTTAATCAGACCCTAAGACACAGCATTTGTCACAGATAATTCAATTATAAGTCCCGAGTGAGCTTATGGTCCCGCAGAATGGCCGGGGGAAGTGAGACGCCGGAGCCATATTTCTTGAACACCCCTCAAAATAGTTGCAACATGCCTTTGTTCTTTGCTCCTGCTCTGTTACCTCCCCCAAATGATCCCTGACAGCCAATCACACTGTGCGTAACAAGTCACTGTGAACCACTATGGTAACATACCTTGATGCATGCACAGTGCAACTTAGACACATGCATGGTTTACTAATGAATCAGGATCCAAACAATAAAAGTATAGCCGGAAGTTCGGGTTTGACGCTATAAACAAGCGTTCATAGAAAATAAATAAAGGGAATCTTCGGAATAAACAAGAACATGTCTACATGCTGCTTTCAAGCTGGGAGGATATACAGAATGTTTTAGAGGGACTGCAATTAGAAACGGACGACCACTTCCGGTCCGCGATAACCGGAACCGGAAGTCATCATCAAAAGGGGTATTTAAGAGAGCCCAATCATCTACACCTCCAGGCCTTGATAAAGGTACACGGAGTACCGAAACGCGTTGGCAGGAGGGAGCAGCACCAGGATTGTGGAGAATCAATGGACCTGTGGATTTGAGGGACCCGGACTACCTCTCCGCAATTTTTTACACCTATGCCCATGACCTGCATAATTCTGGTAAAGCAGCCACCTTATATTATAAACACCGGGATTGGACTTATATGTATTATATGTCATGCATCTGTGATTTCTTGGTGACATAGTTATTTACATCAGAGTTACCAAGCTGAAGTATTTATGTGTCATATGTATTGTGTTTTATACTTATATGTTCCATGTCAATAAATAGTGTACACCCTATGATTGTTTTAAATGTACCAGACATAGTTACATAAGTAATTCTACCATCTTTATCATCATCTATCATGAACTTTTTTGGTTAAAGAGGTAGCGCTTGTGTCAGTTTTTCAATCAATTTTTTATTTCCCTGTATGCGTTTATTTTTATTTTGCATGCAGTGCAATAAAAGCAACTGATTCGACTGGATACATGTTTCGCAGGTGCCTGTGTCCAGTGCTTGTTGCAAGGTCATCTCAGGTGTGGGGGATGGGAAGTGTTAGGCTGCTGCTGGAAAAAAGGATGCAAATCTCCACCCAGCAGAGGTGGCACTATCTACCTTGCCAGCCATGATTGACTTCTGAGTAGGAATAATCGGCTCCAAGAGACAGGGAACACTTAGAGTAGGATCAGGCAAAGAAAGGCCGTGTAGAGCAAGCCAGATTTAGAGACACTGTCACCACATATGAAGCCAGAGACGGTTAGCAGCGGAGAGGCTCATAGGGAGTTTAAGGTAACAGACACTGCAGGAGTATCCATCTTATGAGTGCTTGGTCAAAACCCGGCACCCCAGAAGTCCTCTATCAAGAACTAGCAGCCACAGCTGACAGTGCACCCAAGAAGTGGTCTGCGTCCCGCAGAACACAAAGGAGAAATGCCTTCGCTAATATGGCAGCTAATGAAAGCGGTTGGCGGGAAAACTGGCTCAGCAGATAGGCCACCTGAAGTCATCCCTGGATATCAGACAGGAGGCATCACAGTAAAATACACAGGTCACTTTATTTCAGAATGCGATACAGGTAGCTGGCCAGCAAGAAATCAAGCAGGTCACATAGAACCAAGAGGTGTTCTACAGACAGGACAGTCCAGCAGGCCCTAGAATTTAGACATCCACAGCAGCAGCAGAACCCCCACAAGTGGCAGATGAATTGTAAGTGCCACGTCAGTCTGATAAACACCAGAGCCATATAACCAAGGCAGGATATAGAAAACAGATAATGGAGCCTGAAAGCAAAGAGTGTTGAATACTACTTAATGCCTATCCTAGCTTCACCCTCAGGGATTATTTATTTGATGACTAAGTGACTTCCATCATTGCATTCAGATGTAGGACAATGTATAACCAAAGTTATGAAGCCAATAAGAATATTTTGTCATAATGAATTAACACTCCAACCCTGGAAGTAAAACTATAAGGATTTGTGTTGTAGCAGAGAAATAGGGAATGGCTATGAAGTCCCTGCGGCTGAATAGCCGCCGGTAAATATTCCGACGCCAGCAGCCCGAAGGGAGATACTGATAGGGCAGGTAAGTACCCTATCCCTACCCCTCCCTTAGTGGTGCTCAACCCTAACCCTCCCCCCTAGGGGTGCCTAACCTTAATCTCCCCCCAAAAGTCTAACCCCACTATGCTCCCTAAACCTAACCCTTTCCAATGCTAACTCTAAGGGCGCCCCTGACTTACCTCGTATGGGCTGGCGTCCCAGCATTGGGATTAATAGACATCTGTATTTTGATGCCTTTCTTAAGTCACTTGTCGGGATTTCAAAGTAGGTATTGAGCCCGGCTGCATCGCGGCCACCGGACTCATAACTACATTTCGAGAAATTGTAGATTATAATACTCAACTCATAAAGTGGATTCTTTATAAAACATAAAGGGGGAGTACAGAGGAGGCAACAGGGAAGGGTTATAAGGAGGGAAAAAGACATGACATAACTTCATCTGTGTCATTTGGGTCTTAGACCCACTTATGTCTGGGGTGGTGTCATCCATGGCATTCCTGAGTACGGTCTCTCCAATTGTAAACAGTCCAGCTGCATGGCGGAGGCCATATTCTATTCTCAGTTCAACCGGATTTCCGTAGCTGTGACCACATGATCTGTTTTACCAGTCGATACCAGGAGCGCCCCATTTAACCCTTATCCTAAAATCAGCTCATTCCCAGAACTCACTTTCTTTTCCTGAGTATAATACTCTGTTCTCTGGGCTTCAGTTGCTTCCAGCTCTGTTCCTGTGTTTCACATTAAATACTCTGCATTCCCCCAAGTGCCTGTTTCACAGCTAGTACTCGGCATTCGGTAAAGTGCCTGTTTCACAGCTAGTACTCGGCATTCGGTAAAGTGCCTGTTTCACAGCTAGTACTCGGCATTCGGTAAAGTGCCTGTTTCACAGCTAGTACTCGGCATTCCCCCAAGTGCCTGTTTCACAGCTAGTACTCGGCATTCCCCCAAGTGCCTGTTTCACAGCTAGTACTCGGCATTCCCCCAAGTGCCTGTTTCACAGCTAGTACTCGGCATTCCCCCAAGTGCCTGTTTCACAGCTAGTACTCGGCATTCGGTAAAGTGCCCATTTCACTGGAAGAACTCTGCATTTTTCAAAGTGCCTGATTCTCAGCAAGTGTTTTTCTTATATAAAGTGTTTCCCTGCAAGCAGCATTATATCATATCCATCTACTAGCAAATTCATGGCTATGAGTTACTAGTTCCCCTGTTCCGGGTGTCTGGTTGCTGAGGCTCGCGCCAAGTCTCCAGTTCCAGTTCAGTGTTTAGGTTTCAGGTTTGTGTGCCCCAGCTTGCAGTCCTGAGTTCCTCATTCCTGATTTTAGTTCTGAGCTCATTTCCAGTTTTAGCTTACTTCGGTTCTGAGTTTCTATTGGCTGAGTCTCTCGGAGTTCCCGGTAATTAGTTCCAGCTCCAGGCTCTTGGAGTCAGGTTCCGGGGGAGAGCTTTCTATGATCGGTTTCAGATAACTATGGCTGTGGATTCCAGTTCCATATTCTGGTCCAGATCTTGGCTTTAGGATTTCTCCCCACCTGCCAGTGCTACTCTGAGTTCTTGCACTCCTAGATGAGTAGAGATCTAATCAAGGTTCCTAATTTCAGCTTATCTGGACCCAAGGAATCCTATCCGGATTTAGAAAATGGAAATTGTTTCTCACCTGTGTGAGTTCTTTGATGTATAACAAGATGTGATTTCTCACTCATAACATGGAAAGGTCTTCTCACCTGTGTGACATCTCTGATGTATAACGTGATTTTCATGTAAAACATTTCCCACATACAGAACATGAAAATGGCTGCTCACCTGTAGAGGAGCTGATATGTGTGTAAAACATTTCCCGCACTCAGAACAAGGAAATTACCTCACCTGTGTGATGGCTCTGATATCTAACAAAATGTGATTTATGTTTACATTAATTTCAGTACAGAACATTCCTCACTTTTGGAACATTTAGAATATTATTACAACCCCAGTTCAGGTCTACCAGTTCATGGACATTGCTTTTTTTTACTGTGAATTTTCTGATTTGAAATCTGAATTATTTTATTGGTAAAACATTTCCCACACTCAGAACATGTAAATGGTGTGTCACCTGTGTGACTTCTCTGATGTGTAAGTTATGATTTCTGTGTAACACATTTCCCACATTCAGAGCATAGAATACGTTTCTCACCTGTGACTTCTTTGATGTATAACAAGATATGATTTCTGTGAAAAACATTTCTCACACTCAGAACATGGAAATGGTTTCTCACCTGTGTGACTTCTCTGATGTATAACAAGATGTGGTTTCTGTGTAAAACTTTTCTTGCACTCAGTACATGTATATGGTTTCTCTCCTGTGTGTATTCTCTCATGTGTAACAAGAGCTGATACACGTGTAAAATATTTCCCACACTCAGAGCATGAAAATGGCTTCTCACCTGTGTGATGTCTTTGATGTCTAATAAGATCTGATTTCTGCGCAAAACATTTTCCACACTCAGAACATGGAAATGGCCTCTCACCTGTATATTGTCTCTGATGTCTAACAAGATCTGATTTATGTGCAAAACATTTCCCACACTCAGAGCATGGAAATGTCTTCTCACCTGTGTGACTTCTCTGATGTGCGGCAAGACGTGATTTGTGTGTAAAACATTTTCCACATAGAGAACATAGAAATGGCTTCTCATTTGTGTGACTTCTTTGATGTATAACAAGATCCGATTTTTGTGTAAAACATCTTTCACACTCAGAGCATGGAAATGGCCTCTCACCTGTGTGATGTCTCTGATGCGTAACAAGATGTGATTTCTGTGTAAAACATTTCCCACACTCAGAGCAGGAAAATGGTTTCTCACCTGTGTGATGTCTCTGATGTCTAACAAGATCTGATTTGTGTATAAAACATTTCCCACACTCAGAGCATGGAAATGGCCTCTCACCTGTGTGACTTCTCTCGTGTGTAACAAGATCTGATTTCTGTGTATAACATTTCCCACACTCAGAACATGAAAATGGCCTCTCACCTGTATGTATTCTTTCATGTATAACAAGAGTTGATATGCGTGTAAAACATTTCCCACACTCAGAACATGGAAATGGTTTCTCACCTGTGTGACTTCTCTGATGGATAACAAGAAGTGATTTGTGTGCAAAACATTTCCCACACTCAGAACATGGAAATGGTTTCTCAGCAGTCTTAGCTGGCTGATGGGTAATACGTTTTGTGTTTTGTGTAAAACATTTGCCATCTATAGAAGAGGGAATTATTTTATCTACTGTAAATGCTGTATTAGACGTTCCAATATCAGAGTTAGCAGGAGAACATTCCCCATGAGTAGAGGGATTAGATGACACATCTGTACAGTGATGTACTGGGTGTATAATAGAGCTTTCTCGTGGGAAATCTCCTGTGATGTTGTTGCCTTCTATCTCACAATCAGGAAAGAGCATGGGAAATTCCTCTGAGACATTCCTGCTGTTACATCCATGTGCTGGAAATAAAATAAATACATGGTAATATGAATGTTTCCCCTATGACGTTTGCTTTGCCCAATAAAGTCTATGTTTAAAAATCCCAGAATTACCGCCAAATAGATACATTAAAGAGGCTGCAAGGCTGGATGTGTAACTCCTAAACCGACATTGGAAGTTGCCCTATGCATATAGCAGGGTTACATAAAACATTCAGACTTCACTTAATTAAAAAGAGGTGGGAACCGGACGGGAAATAAATCAATTGTAATATTCTCTATCAATAGGATATTACGGTGGAGGAGGCAGACACTTCTGGTGGGCAGGCCGTAATAGACTGGTCGCATTTTACACAGGATCCCAGTTTCAGATTGGGATCCCACATGCTATCGGAAGCCCCTGGGGATAAGTCAGGCAAGAAGGAGGCTGCCCCGGCCTCCTGTGAATTAAGTGCAAGAGAGTTTAGCCGCATGTTGGCGCAGTGTCGCCCGCGATTACCATCTAAAATATTGGCCAGGTGTTTAGAACTTCTCTAAGTCCCGGCTGGATTTTACCTGCTGCACACTGAAGGAATACGGGGACTGTTGGAACATAGAGCTGCTTAATGACATTCTCTGGGCTCAGAGGTACCACAGAGGAGGCAAGCTACTTAATTCTTAAGGTGGGTATCCACTAGACGATATGCTCCATGAGCGATATCGTCTAGTATTTGCCCTGCAATGCCGGGTTCAATGTCGTTAAGGACATTCAGCACCCACGCCGAACGATATATCGCTCACAATATTGTTCAGTGATGTCACTCTCCCTCATCCCTGTACTTGCAGAACCTGACAATATTGTCAGGTTGCCCTGCAAGTACGAGCGATTAAAGATATCATCAACACCCAGCGGGAGCGCGCATCGCTGGTTGTTGACTGCATACCCACTGGACGATATTGCGGATGATGAATGATATCGTTATAATTCAAACATTCCAATTTATCGTTTAGTGGATACCACCTTTAGTTGTAACTTACTCAGAATATTTGTGACTATGTTATACTAAGTTGATTCATTAGAGACCAGGACATAGCTTTTTTTACTCTGGGAATACTTTGCTAGATAAAGTTAACAGCCATCTTGTACCATTTTGTGCTAAATGTTATGGAGCATACACACGGTCAGATATGTCAGATCTGTCAGATGAATGATTTGAACGATTTTACCAAAGATTTGAACGATTTTGACTGCATTAAAATGAATGGAATCGTCCAAGTCTGACTGCAAACACATCAGAGGTCAGATATCGTTATCTGACCATCGGGAACACGCATCGTTCAAATCATTCATCTGACAGATATGTCAGATTTTCCTTCAGATATAAACGATTTTTTAAATCGTTATCGTTCAGATCTGAAGAAAAATCTGACCGTGTGTATGCACCAATATTCATGAACCTATTTCACTGTCCGCTACATGACTTGCAAGAAATGTTTAGAAATACATAGATTAGACTCTCACTCACTTGCTAGCTAATTTCTGAGAAGCAATCTCAAGGATAGGACTGCGTGCCTATTCCAATGCCAGGATGTGCACACCAAGAACAATTCAAAATGTACTGAAGTCTCTGCTTATCTTATTGCCAGGCAGAATATCTAGTAGGTGGGGGTTGAGAGACTTTTACTAGAGTGCTATAAAAATGTAACTTAATACACTGCAGAGAATATCCCAAACCACCCTTCGCTGTTTTTTTATTATTCCCAAGCAGGCTGTATACAACTGATTCCTGACACATATACAGAGCTCTCTTTGGGCCCGGTGAGGTCCAGAGAACCAGATTCGACACTAGCAATTCAATCCATGGCTTGAGAGGTTATAAAGTGGAGACATGCTATATGTTCATCATTTAAGCCTCAGGTGCAGCTCATTAAGACTACAGGGGGCATTGAATTGAAAAGAGAAATATCAATATAGCACTGTGAGCAAGAACAAGAGGAGTTTTGTATGTAGAATGCTGGCAATATTGATATTCAGTGCTTTTTGTCCATGTTACAAGTTAATACATTGAAGACTAGGACATATTCTCTTGCCTTGTGAATATTCTGCTGCAAATTGATAAATACCCTGTACTACAGATGATCGTCTGCTACAAAGCTGGTTTCTGATATGGAAAAGTTTGTTGCAAAAAGACAGATCATCTCACCAATGCTGGAAGGACCCTCTTTCTGGTCTGAAGGCCAAACTGCAGGAGCAGTCACAGCAGAGGGGTCCATCGGGGTAAAAAACCGGGAGCTCCAGTTGAGTACTCAATGTCGGGCAGCAGTGCTTGTGGTTCCACAAAAAACAACACCTAAGAATTAGGTGTAACATCAAAATCCACTAGTAACCTCTGCGCTGATAACATATGAGAAGGTTGGTATTGGCGAAGTCACACACTAATTCGGCAATATCTATAAAAACATTTATGATTATAAATAATCCATTGACCGGTCAACACGATATTTTTGAAACATCACATAAATTGTGATAAAGCCCCAAATTGAGGAGCGAAACCGGTCAGAGGCTTGGACCCCGCAGGATATCTTGGTGACTCGGACTTACTTGCCTGTACCGAGAAACTCCGGAAAGACGGGTACACGGTGCGCTACTGGACTGACAGCGGTAGTGAGGTTGAGATCATGCCGCGGCTTATAGAAAAAGAACCTGACAGGTATAAGCCTCGCTGGAGATTTAGCCTCCCTCTCCCCTTCCCCCTGACCAGCTTACAGGGGGACGCCTGGATCTTCCTAAGTGGAGACATACTAACATTAATATGCATCCTGTACCACTACTAATACGGAGTGATCTAAACAGGCATCGCATTCAATTGACTGCAGTGACCATTCAAAGACAGATATCTTTTTTACACTTGGAGGATACGAGCCACGAGCCTAATACAGCATATATCCCTTTCATAAATTGGATTTAAGAGACTTTAGATCCACCTCCTTTAGCGACCTTGATGAGCGGAGCCATAATTTACTCACTAAACAGCTTTGCGAAATTTTCTTTTAAGTGTATTGATTCTCTATGGACAATTTATGTGATGTTTTAAAAATATCGTGTTGACCGGTCAAAGGATTATTTATAATAATAAATGTATTTATGGATATTGTCGAATTAGTGTGTGATTTCACTCATACCAACCTTCTCCTATGTTATCAGCGCAGAGATTACTAGTGGTATCGCTATGATGTTATACGTTGCCAATGTCTGGAGATGTTCCATAGAAGGGAGAGTTTTCACTCTGTATTGTCTCTCTTTTTTCTTTGCCAGGCCTGGTAAATGGCTAATTTGACTTTCAGTCTCGGTCATATTATGAAAGTGATTTCTGAAGGACTGTGTGCTTCTAACCAGAAGACTGCCCTGATTGGCCAGAGAGATACGTGGCAGCCAATCAAATAACCAGATTCCACAATAAACTCAGCAAAACAACATAGAGAATCCTAGAAGCAGTAGCTGATCTATAAGGTTACCGTCTGTAACCGTGGAGACCACATCTCAAACAACATAAAAAGGACTAAATATGTGCCCCCTAACACACATCAGTATGCATTAAATAGGCAAATATGCTGCAGAAAGTGTCCCAGAGTTGGTTAAGGGTCCTCAGCTAATACAATCACCAGGTTATGAGTTCCCCGTGCCTTGGGTATTCATGATGATGTTTTTGTCCCTCAGATTGAAAGGGCACATAGGTTGGGTCCTGAGCTTCAAGACAGGGATTGCAGACCAAGGCTCGCTATCACCAAATTCCTTCATGTCAGGGCTAAGGAGAAGATATTGACTGCTTATAGGGCCTCCCATTCTTTAACAGTTCCACCATGACCTTCTCACTCCAAAGATTAAGCAATATGGTTTGTGGTGGCTATCTACAGGTACCTTTTAATCAAAAGGCTCATGCACTTAGTTGTTGCTTATGTAACATGGCTCTAAGCCATGGCACTAGGTGTTTCCGCCCATTTAATTCCAGATCATCCACCCTGTATCGGGATGGGATCCTTTGATGGGTTTGGTGGAGATTCTCCAGCACAGAAATATGTTTTCAAAAATGATCACCGTGTTTCATTGCTTACTGTACTATTGCTAGTGTAGTGAAACTATGATGGTCATAATGGATCTCTGTAGACACTGGCCAGGGTCTGGTATTTTTGCAGAAACTCATTGGGTGCACGAGGATGGCTCCCATCTCACGGCCTACGGGTTTCGTAAATGTTTATCAACCTTTCATAGATCCAAATCGCTATATGGGCCATTCTCTGATTGTGGATGTAGAGATGGATGTAGGATTATACATTGGTAAACATCTATACTCCTGATATTCCTCCTATTGTTTTTCCGCTAAATTGTCCCAACTCTTAGCTCATCGCACATTATATATTCTGATACTAGGTGGCGACTTTAGTACAGTGTACAAACCTAATATGAAAAAGTCCCCTCCTGCTTCTTGTTCAACAGTTCCCTCTTTGTACCATATTCATGATCTTAAAACTTTGTTTCTATTAAGTGACCCATGGAGGTTGCTCAACTTGACAGATCATTTACCCACCTTTCTAGATTTCTTCTTCATTCCTTGTCTCGCATAGACTACTTTTTAGTGGCCCGTTAGTTTCTCAGATGCGATTAACTGATATGGGGGACAGTTTCTGTTCATGCCTCAAATACGCTTAACATTGCAAGGGCTGATGGCTCACGAGGGAGCAGACTGGTCAGATCTCAGGGGCTGATAATACACAGTGACATGATGTGAGGGGGAGAGCAGGAGTATAATAGGGGCTGATGGCTCCTGATGTATGAGATACACCAGAGAGTGTGGGGAGGAGACTGGTCAGATCTCTGGGCTGGTAACACACAGTGACATGATGTGAGGAGGAGAGCAGGAGTATAATAGGGGCTGATGGATCCTGATGTATGAGATACACCAGAGTGTGGAGAGGAGACTGGTCAGATCTCTGGGCTGGTAACACACAGTGACATGATGTGAGGGGGGAGCAGGAGTATAATAGGGACTGATGCCACCATTAGTTTTCAACTGACAGAGAAGGGTGTAAAATAAGAGATTGTTGTGACTGAGCAAGAATAATATGTGACTTTTTTCTGTAATAAGTTTAATTCTCACCTGTGCTGATATTTGTAGGGATTTTTTCCTTCCACTGATGATCACCCCACACATATGTCTCTTCTGCCTTATCATCAGTCACATATGTCTCTTCTCCCTTTGTATCTTCTGTCTTATTATAAGCCACATATACCTCTTCTCCATTTATATCTTCTGCCTTATCATCAGTCACATATGTCTCTTCTCCATTTATATCTTCTGCCTTCATATCAGTCACATGCATCTTTTTTTCTTCATCTATATCATATGCCTTATAAGTCACGTAAGGCTCATCTACTCCGTCAAAATCTACAGCCTTATTATCAGTAACATACGTCTCTTCTTCTCCCTCTGTATCTTCTGCCTTTATATCAGACACATATGTCTCTTCTTCTGCCTTTGTATATTCTGCTTTCATCTCAGTCACATACGTCTCTTCTTCTCCCTCTGTATCTTCTACCTTAAGATCTTCTCCCTCAATATCTTCTACCTTCATATTAGTCATACATGTCTCTTCTTCTCCCTCTGTATCTTCTACCTTTAGATCTTCTCCCTCTATATCTTCTGCCTTCATATTAGTCATACATGTCCCTTCTTCTCCCTCAAGATCATTGAGACCTCCTCCCTAAATAACACAAAACACAGGATTTTTGTACTTACCAGTATAACCCTTTTCTCAGATACCATGGGGGACACTGGAGAATACACTGGGGCATAGGAATTGGTGGATTAGCCTGCCAAAGTCTAAGCTGGCTCCTCCCACCCCATAACTTAGGAGGCCTAGCTAGCTCAGTTAATGATTAACAAAGCCCTAAAAACAAGCCAGAGAAGAGGGGGAGAAAAGACAAACAAGACCAGAACAGAAAACCAAGCATGCAGAGTGGACATCCAGTGCATTGTTCATCCTAGCACCCTGCACCTGTCACAACCCGTGCAGTTCCTCTTTCCTGCCTGGGGTGTCGCTCTTTGCTTTGGTGCTTCTAGCACACTCTGGTTTGTATCTCAGCAGTTTTTTTCTTCAGCTGGGTGTGCTAGAAGCACCAGAGTAGAGAGTGACACCCCAGACAGGAAAGAGAAACTGCACGGATTGAGACATTTGCTAGAATGAACACTATAGTGTCTTTCATGGAATTGGACAAATGGCTTTACAGGTCCTTCATCCATTGAGGGACACTGGAGTATACCGTGGTAACGTCTGAAAGCAATCCACATGGGAGGTGGGCTGTATAGTAATAGACCCTTGGTCATGTAAATGACACACCCATATGGTGCCAGAAGCATCTCTCAAGACAGCTGAGAATAAATCAACCATGGGCATCAGAAAAGCCAGCCATCCATATGGGAGCATGGGCCACACACACCCACACGACTCCAGTCCAGTTGACAGAGGAATAGAGAAACACAGCACCAGTGAGTGCATGGAAGAAAAAGACCTCAACAAGCAAGGGATGAGGACAACCCAGAGGCAGAAAGCAATCTCTTGGTGAGCAGAGCCTGGAGACTAGGAGGATTGCCATAGAAATTCTTATAATGGATCCAGGACACCCCCCCTCCACGGGAGAAGTTGGACCAAAAATCCCAGAAAGGAAGAAAAAAACCAGGAGAAAAAAAAGGAAACATGCAAGAACTGCCAAAACATAGAGTTAAAAGGCATACGGCTCCCACACCAAGTACAGGCGCAGAACCCCAAGAAGCCCCCCCCCCCGAGGAACACAAGAAGAACCGCACCCAGTATTTCCGTAATTATAACATCCACAACCTAGGATCAAATGGTGAGAGGCCCACACGTAAGAGCCTCGATCACCATACCAGGATAATTGGGACCACTAGAGTCTTCCAACAAAAGCTTTCAAGAAGCATGTAATAGAAACAGGGCGACGCTACAAGGAACATCTTTACGATCACTCAGACATGGAAACTGTCCAACCAGAAGTGGTGGAGACTAACCGCCACCTTGATGAATCACTAGATACAGACTGGACAACATCGTGGTCTTGGGAAAATTAAGAAAAGGTACCAGAAGACTCAATGGTAGGAGAAAGTATTATTCAGAACAGCACAACCATACCTGTGCTATGGTCGCAACCCAGAAGGCCTGCCTAACCCCCCCCCCAAATGGCCGAGGCCAGCAGAGACAATAAGGGGGTAGCTGAAGATGCACACTGTCACCATACAGGGAAGAGAACAGCAGGTTCTCAAGCCCAAGGACAGAAACTGTGTAACAGGTGTTAAGAAGACCCTATTATGTCTGATTCAGCAAGGGACACAGATGAGATTTCGTACACACCATTGTTTCGCACTGCGCATGCACCGCAGTGCGCCTGCACGAATCGGCCGCTGCGATCGGATACCGATCGCAGTGAGCACGCATTCTTATCACACATTGACAGGAAGTGACCATTTTGGGGTGGTGACGGGGTTGGTCAGTGAAACGCAGGTGTGCCAGTTCGTTTGGACGCCGTTTCAGGGGCGTGCATAATTAAACCCCTGCGACATAAGACGCAGCCAGAGCTCTAGATGCACACAGGGAATTTAGCTGTTTGTGAGTAAGGTCTGGTCAACAACTATTATGCTAATGTGTTTGATGGTTCGTGACGTTACCTACTGTATGTTTTCGCTGTCTAGAGAGGTATTGCAGATGTGAGTAAAGGAATGTGGGCAGCAATATGTCATGGTGGGCGTCCGCTATTTGTGCTGCAGAGTCATTGAGATTGGGTTCATTAACATATTTTCGCAGCGGCCGGGTGTGTGCGTGAGCAAGCTTGCGTTGTTTGCTGAATCAGGCCCAACTACCCACCAGAAGTTGAGAGCAAAAATTGGTCATAGGACAGGACAGAGAATAAAAATGCACCAGTACCCTAGGGAGATGATATGGACCATACCAGTGTAAGAATAACCACGCACTGAAAGGGCCCACAGAGACCTAGGTGTGTACCAAGACTATGAGCAAAACACCAGCTAGGAACACCAACTAAAAAGGCTAGAGAACTACCTTGTCCTAAACCAAACCTGGAGCCGGAAAAGGCCGGTACACAGGGCCCCTTCTCCAAAGACCACCAACCCTGTGGATATGAGTAACTAAAGGTGACAATGGGTCAATAGTAGACGTGAATTCCCGAGATCTGCCCTTAATGCTGTCACCCTTGAAACATTTTACTGCACCTGTCCGTGGATGGAAAAAGGAAGAGGGTTGAAAGAATCCCCTGAGGACCAAACAGCAACAAGGGTAGGTAAAACAATGACAGACTCCTAGGGGGTCATGTAGGGCAGACAAGATCTGCGGAAAGTCTTACTCAGTCACCACATAGCAGTCCAGACTACAGAGTGAAGCATGAAAGAAAACTATCAAGACTATCAGGACGGGACAATGCCTCATGGCTTGGATGGAAATTGCCAACCTGTGGGCACATGGCAGTAGTCACAGGAAACCCGACCCACAGGCAATGAATAGTGGAAGCAAAGAAATATAAGGAGTATGACAATGCCCGGATGGTAGACGGACGACGCCTGGTACCAAACTCAAGAGACCTTTCTCCGACCATCCCAAACAAGTACTAAAAGGCAATTCAAGACGGAAGACACCAGGAGGTGCCTTTCTCAACACAACAGTCCCTTTTTGGTTACCTGACCATGGGTTCCAAATAAGGTCTGCGTCAGGTAAAAAGTACTAGCGTCCACCCTTACCCGATATTGATCAGGAGTCTCCTGGACACCATTCGAGATTACGGACTTGATTGAATTCAGAGATGTAAGCCATGGTGAATTTTATCCAGAACGAGCGACTGTTTGCCATTGCACACGTGCAACGACTGTTTTGCGATCACGTCTGCACAGAGGATTTATTCCATTTGGGGATGGTAATAGGGGTCCAGACACAGGTGTGTCTGGACCGTTTAAACACCATTTGATGGGCGTGTATAAATTAGTCATTGCGATCTCAGACTTCTAACACACACTGGTCTGCATGTCAGCAGTTTGTTGCATCAGCTAAGGGTGCTAGAAGCACCAGAGCAGAGACTGACACCCCAGGCAGGAAAGAGGAACTGCATGGGTTTTGACAGTTGCAGGGTGCTAGAGTGAAGACTAAGGAATATTGAATTACACCTGAAAGTAAACATTGCCTTCTTCATGAGCCAAAACTATATACTCCGAGAGGCAGAGATGCCAAGACGTATAGTACAAAAATAACCCATAACACTGATCTTACACGCATAGCGCGTAAAACAAATAAAGTTACTTAAATTACTTACAAAAGTAATTAGGTCTTGACATGATAAAGTTTCGATATAGAAGCAAAACTAGTCAGAGGCTCAGGACACCTACTGCATCACAAGTAAAATAGAAATGAGAGTCCAAAGCTGTATGTAACTCCTCTATTTCTCCTCTGTGGAACCTTCTCACTCTCAGGAAATAAGGAGAGAATAGAACAGCTCGTTACGCCAACATTTACAATAGTTCTCGAAGTTGATTCAACTCCTTGTCCAACCCACCTCAACACAGTGAGATGCATACACTTAAATTAATCTTTAGACCCTTTGGATGGATCGATATCAGGCAGAAAACAGTATTCAACCAGAGACCAAACTCACCTGGGACCAGGTATAGTAGTATACATAAAGGTTTCTTACTATCGAGTCACGGTTGGACCCTGTGTTTGGTTAGCCAAAGGTCCACACAAAATAGGAGATGTCAACTGGAACCACTGGTAATAAAATTTTTTAATCCACATGCATGATAATAAGGTGATGACAATGACAGTCAGTTTACAAAACAAGCCCACTCCACCTCATCCAGATTGTGAGGGGTAGGAATGTCCTTTGCGATGTAAAAAGAGAGAGTTCAGTTCTGCAAGGGGCCCTCCTGTACCACCAACGCGTTATGGACACAAGTCCTTCCTTAGGGAGTACTTGGGGTAACTCCACAGTAAGGCTATTTTATGTGTGTGTGTGTGTGTATATATATATATATATATATATATATACACACACCCAATAAAGTAGAGGGCGGCCCACCAATATCTAACACATGGTTGTGTGTTAAAATATGGACATACAGTTGAGCGTCCTCTGTACAAGGTCCAACAAAGTCCCCCTACTATACACACATAAAAAAAAACATGTGCATACATATACAAAAAATGCTTGACATCCTCAAATATAACACCCATTGTGCTTGTTATATTCATAATAAGAATGGTTCCAATCTGCATTTTCCCCTGATCTCCACATCACTCTGTCCCCGATTTCCAAACATAATAATGGCGCCAAAAATAGACAGATATGCTTAATTCTAATGGCCATATTTTGTACACAACCTAGTGATAGATAGAGGTGGCCCACCTTCCACTTTATTTGGTGTGTATATACAGCCTTACTGGAGTTACCCCAAGTACACCCTGAGGAAAGACTTGTGTGTGAAACGCGTTGGTGGTACAGGAGGGCCCTGAGGTTGCTCAGCCACATCCCCATCCCTGGCTGCGATTAAGCTACCAGCGCCAACCAAGTCGGAGGGACATTGTTGACTGCGGCTAAGACAGACGTGGATTCGTCCCTCCACCGCTGGAGGAACGTTCATGGTTACAGCTACATGGACCTCCGGTGCACGGTGGGTGCAGCAGCCAGAGGCTGCGCCCTGGTAGCCAGGATACAATCCTGTGTCAGAAGCGGCAGGTCCCTCTGGAGGTAATCCCATGGGTCAGGCCAACTCCTGAAGCCAGAGTCTGCACACAGTAAAAGGAGAAAAATAAATCAGGCTGCCCGGAAGACTTAGGAAAAACCGCCTGGCTCCACTGGGATGTCATCCTAAACGGAGCTTGCTAGGCATGCTGGGGTATGGAGGTGGTGGAGCCAGATAAGACATATTAAAGTGCCAGGATCCTCCTCAACTGCCTATGCAGCTGAGTAATTTCCAGTGCCCCCCAGTGGATGAAGGAGAAAACAACAGAAATACACTTAAATAGAGACAGATTATACTCACTGAGATAAGACAGTATGATATCCGTGTATGACACACACAGTTGGCTCTACACATCATATAGTTACAGTCACATTGGTAAATTGGTGAGACCCTAAATTTCATCTACCTGATGCTCCTGTGGGATCCTGTGATTCTCCTCTGTACAATCTTGAGAATAAAGAGGATGGGGACATCTCTCTGGGGTATTTCTGTTACTGGGTCCATCTGTAGGAGACACACAGTGACTGAGTACATTGTATATATGTGATTATCAGGTGATGTATGTATATAGGGGCCCCCATACCTGCTCTCCCCTGTACAATAAATGACAGTCTCCTCTTACCCAGTGATGTGAGGGGCCGGTGATTCTCCATCATCACGTCCTTGTACAGACCCCTGTGTTCCTCTATATACTCCTCCTCCTGCATGGAGACATAGACAGTGACATCCTGACACCTTATAGGAACCTGACACACACAATGATACAGTCATCACCTAGACACATCCCCTGGTGTTACTGTATAATGTCCAATTCCCAGCAGTCACCTCTCCAGTCATCACCCAGACACACCCCTGGTGTTACTGTATAATGTTATATTCCCAGCACTCACCTCTCCAGTCATCACCCAGACATGTCCCCTGGTGTTACTGTATAATGTCCCATTCCCAGCAGTCACCTCTCCAGTCATCACCCAGACTCGTCCCCTGGTGTTACTGTATAATGTCCCATTCCCAGCAGTCACCTCTCCAGTCATCACCCAGACAAGTCCTCTGGTGTTACTGTTTAATGTCCCATTCCCAGCAGTCACCTCTCCAGTCATCACCTAGACACGTCCCCTGGTGTTACTGTATAATATCCCATTCCCAGCAATCACCTCTCCAGTCATCACTCAGACACGTCCCCTGGTGTTACTGTATAATGTCCCATTCCCAGCAGTAACCTCTCCAGTCATCATCCAGGCACATCCCCTGGTGTTACTGTATAATGTCCCATTCCCAGCAGTCACCTCTCCAGTCATCATCCAGGCACGTCCACTGGTGTTACTGTATAATGTCCCATTCCCAGCAGTCACCTCTCCAGTCATCACCCAGACACGTCCCCTGGTGTTACTGTATAATGTCCCATTCCCAGCAGTAACCTCTCCAGTCATCACCCAGACACGTCCCCTGGTGTTACTGTATAATGTCCCATTCCAAACAGTCACCTCTCCAGTCATCATCCAGGCACATCCCCTGGTGTTACTGTATAATGTCCCATTCCCAGCAGTCACCTCACCAGTCATCACTCAGACACATCCCCTGGTGTTACTGTATAATGTCCCATTCCCAGCAGTCACCTCTCCAGTCATCACCCAGACACGTCCCCTGGTGTTACTGTATAATGTCCCATTCCAAACAGTCACCTCTCCAGTCATCACCCAGACACATCCCCTGGTGTTACTGTATAATGTCCCATTCCCAGCAGTCACCTCTCCAGTCATCACCCAGACACATCCCCTGGTGTTACTGTATAATGTCCCCTTCCCAGCACTCACACCTCTCCAGTCATCACCCAGACACATCCCCTGGTGTTACTGTATAATGTCCCATTCCCAGCAGTCACCTCTCCAGTCATCACCCAGACACGTCCCCTGGTGTTACTGTATAATGTCCCATTCCAAACAGTCACCTCTCCAGTCATCACCCAGACACATCCCCTGGTGTTACTGTATAATGTCCCATTCCCAGCAGTCACCTCTCCAGTCATCACCCAGACACATCCCCTGGTGTTACTGTATAATGTCCCCTTCCCAGCACTCACACCTCTCCAGTCATCACCCAGACACGTCCCCTGGTGTTACTGTATAATGTCCCATTCCAAACTGTCACCTCTCCAGTCATCACCCAGACACGTCCCCTGGTGTTACTGTATAATGTCCCATTCCAAACAGTCACCTCTCCAGTCATCACCCAGACACATCCCCTGGTGTTACTGTATAATGTCCCATTCCCAGCAGTCACCTCTCCAGTCATCACCCAGACACATCCCCTGGTGTTACTGTATAATGTCCCCTTCCCAGCACTCACCTCTCCAGTCATCACCCAGACACGTCCCCTGGTGTTACTGTATAATGTCCCATTCCAAACTGTCACCTCTCCAGTCATCACCCAGACACGTCCCCTGGTGTTACTGTATAATGTCCCGTTCCCAGCAGTCACCTCTCCAGTCATCACCCAGACACACCCCCTGGTGTTACTGTATAATGATAAAGGTTCTACAGACACAAAAGGAATTTAAAACGGTGTAAATATATATAAAGATGTAGTGACAGGAGAAATTTAGGATGATGTATACAGATGTAGTTATATGATAGGATTTAAACAGATGTAGGGATATAGGGGAATGTATAGTGTTCATTCTAGGACCGCCGTGGGGCAGGGCGCCAGACCGTATAAAGGAAACTTAATAAAAAAGGGGCGTGGCAATTGCATGTCTTTAAGACGCAACCGATTTTCATCACTCTTGGGGGCGTGCCCACAAGCTCTCCAATCTCTGTGAAAATAGGTATGTATATAGAGGTAGAGATAGAGGAGGATGTATATAGAGGTAGGGAAAGAGGAGGATGTATATAGAGGTAGGGATAGAGGGGGATGTATGTAGAGGTAGGGATAGAGGAGGAGGCATGTAGAGGTAGGGATAGAGGAGGGTGTATGTAGAGGTAGGGATAGAAGAGGATGTATGTAGAGGTAGGGATAGAGGAGGATGTATGTAGGGATAGAGGAGGATGTATGTAGAGGTAGGGATAGAGGAGGATGTATGTAGGGATAGAGGAGGATGTATGTAGAGGTAAGGATAGAGGAGGATGTATGTAGAGGTAGGGATAGAGGATGTATGTAGAGGTAGGGATAGAGGAGGATGTATGTAGAGGTAGGGATATAGGGGGATGTATGTAGAGGTAGGGATAGAGGAGGATGTATACAGAGGTAGGGATAGAGGAGGAGGTATACAGAGGTAGGGATAGAGGAGGAGGTATACAGAGGTAGGGATAGAGGAGGAGGTATACAGAGGTAGGGATAGAGGAGGATGCATGTAGAGGTAGGGATAGAGGAGGATGTATGTAGAGGTAGGGATAGAGTAGGATGTATGTAGAGGTAGGGATAGAGGAGGGTGTGTGTAGAGGTAGGGATAGAGGAGGATGTGTGTAGAGGTAGGGATAGAGGAGGATGTGTGTAGAGGTAGGGATAGAGGAGGATGTATGTAGAGGTAGGGATATAGGGGGATGTAGAGGTAGGGATAGAGGAGGATGTATGTAGAGGTAGGGATAGAGGAGGATGTATGTAGAGGTATGGATAGAGGAGGATGTATGTAGGGATAGAGGAGGTTGTATGTAGAGGTAAGGATAGAGGAGGATGTATGTAGAGGTAGGGATAGAGGAGGATGTATGTAGAGGTAGGGATATAGGGGGATGTAGAGGTAGGGATAGAGGAGGATGTATGTAGAGGTAGGGATAGAGGAGGATGTATGTAGGGATAGAGGAGGATGTATGTAGAAGTAGGGATAGAGGGGGGTATATATAGAGGTAGGGATAGAGGAGGATGTATGTAGAGGTAGGGATAGAGGAGGATGTATATAGAGGTAGGGATAGAGGAGGATGTATATAGAGGTAGGGATAGAGGAGGATGTATGTAGAGGTAGGGATAGAGGAGGATGTATATAGAGGTAGGGATAGAGGAGGATGTATGTAGAGGTAGGGATAGAGGAGGATGTATATAGAGGTAGGGATAGAGGAGGATGTATGTAGAGGTAGGGATAGAGGAGGATGTATGTAGAGGTAGGGACAGAGGAGGATGTGTGTAGAGGTAGGGATAGAGGAGGATGTATGTAGAGGTAGGGACAGAGGAGGATGTGTGTAGAGGTAGGGATAGAGGAGGATGTGTGTAGAGGTAGGGATAGAGGAGGATGTATGTAGAGGTAGGGATAGAGGAGGATGTGTGTAGAGGTAGGGATAGAGGAGGATGTGTGTAGAGGTAGGGATAGAGGAGGATGTGTGTAGAGGTAGGGATAGAGGAGGATGTGTGTAGAGGTAGGGATAGAGGAGGATGTATGTAGAGGTATGGATAGAGGAGGATGTATGTAGGGATAGAGGAGGATGTATGTAGAGGTAAGGATAGAGGAGGATGTATGTAGAGGTAGGGATAGAGGAGGATGTATGTAGAGGTAGGGATATAGGGGGATGTAGAGGTAGGGATAGAGGAGGATGTATGTAGAGGTAGGGATAGAGGAGGATGTATGTAGGGATAGAGGAGGATGTATGTAGAAGTAGGGATAGAGGGGGGTATATATAGAGGTAGGGATAGAGGAGGATGTATGTAGAGGTAGGGATAGAGGAGGATGTATATAGAGGTAGGGATAGAGGAGGATGTATATAGAGGTAGGGATAGAGGAGGATGTATGTAGAGGTAGGGATAGAGGAGGATGTATATAGAGGTAGGGATAGAGGAGGATGTATGTAGAGGTAGGGATAGAGGAGGATGTATATAGAGGTAGGGATAGAGGAGGATGTATGTAGAGGTAGGGATAGAGGAGGATGTATGTAGAGGTAGGGACAGAGGAGGATGTGTGTAGAGGTAGGGATAGAGGAGGATGTATGTAGAGGTAGGGACAGAGGAGGATGTGTGTAGAGGTAGGGATAGAGGAGGATGTGTGTAGAGGTAGGGATAGAGGAGGATGTATGTAGAGGTAGGGATAGAGGAGGATGTGTGTAGAGGTAGGGATAGAGGAGGATGTGTGTAGAGGTAGGGATAGAGGAGGATGTGTGTAGAGGTAGGGATAGAGGAGGATGTGTGTAGAGGTAGGGATTGAGGAGGATGTATGTAGAGGTAGGGATAGAGGAGGATGTGTGTAGAGGTAGGGATAGAGGAGGATGTATGTAGAGGTAGGGATAGAGGGGGATGTATGTAGAGGTAGGGATAGAGGAGGAGGTATGTAGAGGTAGGGATAGAGGAGGATGTATACAGAGGTAGGGATAGAGGAGGATGTATATAGAGGTAGGGATAGAGGAGGATGTATACAGAGGTAGGGATAGAGGAGGATGTATATAGAGGTAGGGATAGAAGAGGATGTATGTAGAGGTAGGGATAGAGGAGGATGTATGTAGAGGTAGGGACAGAGGAGGATGTGTGTAGAGGTAGGGATAGAGGAGGATGTATGTAGAGGTAGGGACAGAGGAGGATGTGTGTAGAGGTAGGGATAGAGGAGGATGTATATAGAGGTAGGGATAGAGGAGGATGTATATAGAGGTAGGGATAGAGGAGGATGTGTGTAGAGGTAGGGATAGAGGAGGATGTGTGTAGAGGTAGGGATAGAGGAGGATGTGTGTAGAGGTAGAGATAGAGGGGGATGTGTGTAGAGGTAGGGATAGAGGAGGAGGTATATATAGAGGTAGGGATAGAGGAGGAGGTATATATAGAGGTAGGGATAGAGGAGGAGGTATATATAGAGGTAGGGATAGAGGAGGATGTATACAGAGGTAGGGATAGAGGAGGATGTATGTAGAGGTAGGGATAGAGGAGGAGGTATGTAGAGGTAGGGATAGAGGGGGATGTATGTAGAGGTAGGGATAGAGGAGGATGTATGTAGAGGTAGGGATAGAGGAGGAGGTATGTAGAGGTAGGGATAGAGGAGGAGGTATATATAGAGGTAGGGATAGAGGAGGAGGTATATATAGAGGTAGGGATAGAGGAGGAGGTATATATAGAGGTAGGGATAGAGGAGGATGTATACAGAGGTAGGGATAGAGGAGGATGTATGTAGAGGTAGGGATAGAGGAGGAGGTATGTAGAGGTAGGGATAGAGGGGGATGTATGTAGAGGTAGGGATAGAGGAGGATGTATGTAGAGGTAGGGATAGAGGAGGAGGTATGTAGAGGTAGGGATAGAGGGGGATGTATGTAGAGGTAGGGATAGAGGAGGAGGTATGTAGAGGTAGGGATAGAGGGGGATGTATGTAGAGGTAGGGATAGAGGGGGATGTATGTAGAGGTAGGGATAGAGGAGGAGGTATATATAGAGGTAGGGATAGAGGGGGATGTATGTAGAGGTAGGGATAGAGGAGGAGGTATGTAGAGGTAGGGATAGAGGAGGAGGTATGTAGAGGTAGGGATGAGCTGTATATAGATATAGGGGATATATATAGGATCTGTTTATAGACATAGGGGATGTATATATAGGAGCTGTATATAGATATAGGGGATTTATATTGAGATATAGTAGATGTATATAGATATAGGGGGTGTATATAGACATAGAAGTATACATAGGAGCTGTGTATATATAGTGGATGTATATAGATATAGGGGATGTATATAGATAGATATAGGGGATCTATGAGATGTATATATATATATATATACACGGATACAGTATGAGGTATATGGAGAGTGTAAGATATAATATACACATATAACATGTAATAACCAGACACAGACAGGGAACATTAGGTCATTACCAGGTGAGGTCACAGCGATCTCTCCCCAGCTCCCGGGTGACGTCACTGTGATCGCATACAGGCAGGACAATGGCCGCTCGGAGCCTCCGCCTCTGTGGTTACTGAGCTTCACCCTGGAAACTACATGACCCGTGATGCACTGCCTGTGCGTTCCAGCTGACTTCCTGTCTATGCGTTCCAAGGACCGGAAGTGATTTCTCCTCCATTGTCTGAACCCTTTTTCGGGTGTCGTTTGTCTGGGAAGAAGCAGAGGAGGTGATGTATAGTGCTGAGGCTTCATATACACTGTATATAAAGTATACTGTACCCCTACACTGTGCATAATATTCTATATACTGTACCCCTACGCTGTATATACTGTACCCCTATACAGTGCATAATATTCTATATACTGTACCCCTACACTGTATATACTGTACCCCTACACAGTGCATAATATTCTGTATACTGTACCTCTACACTGTATATACTGTACCCCTACACTGTGCATAATATCCTTTATACTGTACCCCTACACTGTATATACTGTACCCCTACACTGTATATACTGTACCCCTACACTGTGCATAATATCCTTTATACTGTACCCCTACACTGTATATACTGTACCCCTACATGTGCATAATATTCTATATACTGTACCCCTACATGTGCATAATATTCTGTATGCTGTACCCCTACACTGTATATACTGTACCCCTACACTGTATATACTGTACCCCTACACTGTATATACTGTACCCCTACACTGTGCATAATATCCTTTATACTGTACCCCTACACTGTATATACTGTACCCCTACACTGTATATACTGTACCCCTACACTGTATATACTGTACCCCTACACTGTGCATAATATCCTTTATACTGTACCCGTACACTGTATATACTGTACCCCTACACAGTGCATAATATTCTATATACTGTACCCCTACACTGTATATACTGTACCCCTACACAGTGCATAATATTCTGTATACTGTACCTCTACACTGTATATACTACACTGTGTATAATCTGTATACTGTACCCCTACACTGTATATACTGAACCCCTACATGTGCATAATATTCTATATACTGTACCCCTACACTGTATATACTGTACCCCTACACAGTGCATAATATCCTTTATACTGTACCCCTACACTGTATATACTGAACCCCTACATGTGCATAATATTCTATATACTGTACCCCTACACTGTATATACTGTACCCCTACACAGTGCATAATATTCTTTATACTGTACCCCTACACTGTATATACTGTACCCCTACACAGTGCATAATATTCTGTATACTGTACCTCTACACTGTATATACTGTACCCCTACACTGTGCATAATATCCTTTATACTGTACCCCTACACTGTATATACTGTACCCCTACATGTGCATAATATTCTATATACTGTACCCCTACATGTGCATAATATTCTGTATACTGTACCCCTACACTGTATATACTGTACCCCTACACTGTATATACTGTACCCCTACACTGTGCATAATATCCTTTATACTGTACCCCTACACTGTATATACTGTACCCCTACATGTGCATAATATTCTTTATACTGTACCCGTACACTGTATATACTGTACCCCTACACAGTGCATAATATTATATATACTGTACCCCTACACTGTATATACTGTACCCCTACACAGTGCATAATATTCTGTATACTGTACCTCTACACTGTATATACTACACTGTGTATAATCTGTATACTGTACCCCTACACTGTATATACTGAACCCCTACATGTGCATAATATTCTATATACTGTACCCCTACACTGTATATACTGTACCCCTACACAGTGCATAATATCCTTTATACTGTACCCCTACACTGTATATACTGAACCCCTACATGTGCATAATATTCTATATACTGTACCCCTACACTGTATATACTGTACCCCTACACAGTGCATAATATCCTTTATACTGTACCCCTACACTGTATATACTGAACCCCTACATGTGCATAATATTCTTTATACTGTACCCCTACACTGTATATACTGAACCCCTACATGTGCATCATATTCTATATACTGTACCCCTACAGTGTATATACTGTTCCCGTAGACTGTATATACTGTCCCTACACTGTATACTCTACCCGTACACTGTATATACTGTACCCCTGCACTGTATACTGTACCCCTACACTGTACATACTATTATTTATACTGTACCCCTACACTGTATATACTGTACCCCTACTTTGTGCATAATATTCTGTATACTGTACCCCTACACTGTATATACTGTACCCCTGCACTGTATACTGTACCCCTACACTGTACATACTGTACCCCTACACAGTGCATAATATTCTTTATACTTTACCCCTACACAGTGCATACTATTCTTTATACTGTACCCCTACACTGTATATACTGTACCCCTACACTGTGCATAATATTCTGTATACTGTACCCCTACACTGTGCATAATATTCTGTATACTGTACCCCTACACTGTATATACGTTACCCCTACACAGTGCATAATATTATTTATACTGTACCCCTACACTGTATATACTGTACCCCTACACTGTGCATAATATTCTGTATACTGTACCCCTACACTGTATATACGTTACCCCTACACAGTGCATAATATTATTTATACTGTACCCCTACACTGTATATACTGTACCCCTACACTGTGCATAAAATTCTGTATACTGTAACCCTACACTGTATATACTGTACCCCTACACTGTGCATAATATTCTGTATACTGTACCCCTACACTGTGCATAATATTCTGTATACTGTACCCCTACTTTGTGCATAATATTATTTATACTGCACCCCTACACTGTATATACTGTACCCCTACTTTGTGCATAATATTCTGTATACTGTACCCCTACACGTGCATAATCTGTATACTGTACCCCTACACTGTGCATAATCTGTATACTGTACTCCTACACTGTAAATACTGTACCCATACACAGTGCATAATATTATTTATACTGTACCCCTACACTGTATATACTGTACCCCTACTTTGTGCATAATATTCTGTATACTGTACCCCTACACGTGCATAATCTGTATATTGTACCCCTACACTGTGCATAATCTGTATACTGTACTCCTACACTGTATATACTGTACCCATACACAGTGCATAATATTATTTATACTGTACCCCTACACTGTATATACTGTACCCCTACTTTGTGCATAATATTCTGTATACTGTACCCCTACACTGTATATACTGTACCCCTACACAGTGCATAATATTATTTATACTGTACCCCTACACTGTATATACTGTACCCCTACTTTGTGCATAATATTCTGTATACTGTACTCCCACACTGTATATACTGGACCCCTACACTGTGCATAATATTCTGTATACTGTACTCCCACACTGTATATACTGTACCCCTACACAGTGCATATTTTTTTATACTGTACTCCTACACTATATATACTGTACCCCTACACAGTGCATATTATTCCTTATACTGTACCCCTACACTGTGCATAATAGTCTATATACTGTACCCCTACACTGTGCATAATATTCTGTATACTGTACCCCTACGCAGTGCCTAATATCCTGTATTCCGTACTCCTACACTGCATAATATCCTCTATACCTTAACCCTACACCGTGCCTAATGTCCTGTATACCGTAGTCCTGCACCGTGCCTAATGTCCTGTATACCGTACCCCTGCACCGTGCCTAATGTCCTGTATACCGTACCCCTGCACCGTGTCTAATGTCCTGTATACCGTACCCCTGCACGGTGCCTAATGTCCTGTATACCGTACCCCTGCACCGTGCCTAATGTCCTGTATATCGTACTCCTGCACTGTGCCTAATGTCCTGTATACCGTACTCCTGCACTGTGCCCAATGTCCTGTATACCGTACCCCTACACCGTGCCCAATGTCCTGTATACCGTACCTCTACACCGTGCCTAATGTCCTGTATACCGTACTCCTACACCGTGCCTAATGTCCTGTATACCGTACTCCAACACCGTGCCTAATGTCCTGTGTACCGTACTCCTACACCGTGCCTAATGTCCTGTGTACCGTACTCCTACACCGTGCCCAATGTCCTGTATACCGTAGTCCTACACCGTGCCTAATGCCCTGTAGACCGTACCTCTACACCGTCCCTAATGTCCTGTATGCCGTACTCCTACACTGTGCCTAATGTCCTGTATACCGTACCTCTACTCTGTGCCTAATGTCCTGTATACCGTACTCCTACACTGTGCCTAATGTCCTGTATACCGTACTCCTACACTGTGCCTAATATCCTGTATACCGTACTCCTGCACTGTGCCCAATGTCCTGTATACCGTACCCCTACACCGTGTTTAATATCCTGTATACCGTACTCCTACACTGTGCCTAATATCCTGTATACCGTACTCCTACACCGTGCCTAATGTCCTGTATACCGTACTCCAATACCGTGCATAATGTCCTGTGTACCGTACCCCTACACCGTGCCCAATGTCCTGTATACCGTAGTCCTACACCGTGCCTAATGTCCTGTATACCGTACCTCTACACCGTGCCTAATGTCCTGTATGCCGTACTCCTACACTGTGCCTAATGTCCTGTATACCGTACCTCTACACTGTGCCTAATGTCCTGTATACCGTACTCCTACACTGTGCCTAATGTCCTGTATACCGTACTCCTACACTGTGCCTAATATCCTGTATACCATACTCCTACACTGTGCCTAATGTCCTGTATACCCTACTCCTACACTATTCATAATATGTATATTCTCCTGCTACACCGTGTTTAATATCCTGTATACCGTACTCCTACACTGTGCCTAATATCCTGTATACCGTACTCCTACACTGTGACTAATATCCTGTATACCGTACTCCTACACTGCATAATATCCTGTATACCGTACCCCTACACTGTGCCTAATATCCTGTATACCCTACTCCTACACTGTGCCTATTATCCTGTATACCGTACCTCTCCACTGTACCTAATATCCTGTATACCGCACCCCTACTCTGTGCCTAATATCCTGTATATCATACCCCTACACTTTATCTAATATCCTGTATTCCGTACTCCTACACTGCATAATATCCTGTATACCATACCCCTACACTGTGCCTAATATCCTGTATACCGTACCCCTACACTTTACCTAATATTCTGTATTCCGTACTCCTACACTGCATAATATCCTGTATACCTTACCCCTACACCGTGCCTAATGTCCTGTATACCGTACCCCTACACCGTGCCTTCTATCTTGTATACCGTACCCCTACACCGTGCCTATTATCCTGTATACCGTACTCCTACACCGTGCCTTCTATCTTGTATACCGTACCCCTACACCGTGCCTAATGTCCTGTATATCGTACCCCTACACCGTGCCTAATGTCCTGTATACCGTGCCCCCTACACTGTGCCTAATATCACGTATACCGTACCCCTACACCGTGCAAATATCCTGTATACCGTACTCCTACACTGTGCCTAATATCCTGTATACTGTACTCCTACACTGTGCCTAATATCCTGTATACCGTACTCCTACACTGTGCCTAATATCCTGTGTACCGTACTCCTACACTGTGCCTAATGTCCTGTGTACCGTACCCCTCCACTGTGCCTAATATCCTGTATACTGTACTCCTACACTGTGCCTAATATCCTGTATACCGTACTCCTACACTGTGCCTAATATCCTGTATACCGTACTCCTACACTGTGCCTAATGTCCTGTGTACCGTACCCCTACACTATTCATAATATGTATACTCTCCTGCTACACTGTGAATAATATTCTCTATATTGAACCTCTAGTCTGTGCATAGTATGCCGTGACATCACTTATATCTATAGTAATAATACAGGGACATGACTGGGGAGGTGAGAGGATCTGGGAGTGTCACAGTGACATCACTTATATCTATAGTAATAATACAGGGACATGACTGGGGAGATGAGGGGATCTGGGAGTGTCACAGTGACATCACTTATACCTATAGTAATAATACAGGGACATGACTGGAGAGGTGAGGGGATCTGAAAGTGTCATTATATCTATAGCAATAATACAGGGACATGACTGGGGAGGTGAGGGGGTCTGAGTTTGTCACTGTGACATCACTTATATCAATACTAATAATACAGGGACATGACTGGGGAAATGAGGGGATCTGGGAGTGTCATTGTAACATCACATATCTATAGTAATAATACAGGGACATGACTGGGGAGGTGAGAGGATCTGGGAGTCTCACAGTGACATCACTTATATCTATAGTAATAATACAGGGACATGACCGGTGAGGTGAGGGGATCTGGGAGTGTCACAGTGACATCACTTATATCTATAGTAATAATACAGGGACATGACCGGGGAGGAGAGGGGATCTGGGAGTGTCACAGTGACATCACTTATATCTATAGTAATAATACAGGGACATGTCCGGGGAGGTGAGAGGATCTGGGAGTCTCACAGTGACATCACTTATATCTATAGTAATAATACAGGGACATGACCGGTGAGGTGAGGGGATCTGGGAGTGTCACAGTGACATCACTTATATCTATAGTAATAATACAGGGACATGACCGGTGAGGTGAGGGGATCTGGGAGTGTCACAGTGACATCACTTATATCTATAGTAATAATACAGGGACATGACCGGGGAGGTGAGGGGATCTGAAAGTGTCATTATATCTATAGCAATAATACAGGGACATGACTGGGGAGGTGAGGGGGTCTGAGTTTGTCACTGTGACATCACTTATATCAATACTAATAATACAGGGACATTATACAGTAACACCAGGGGATGTGTCTGGGTGATGACTATCATTGTGTGTGTCAGGTACCTATAAGGTGTCAGGATGTCACTGTCTATGTCTCCATGCAGGAGGGGGAGTATATAGAGGAACACAAGGGTCAGTACAAGGACGTGATGATGGAGAATCACCGGCCCCTCACATCACTGGGTAAGAGGAGACTGTCCTTTATTGTACAGGGGAGAGCAGGTATGGGGGCCCCCTATATACACACATCACCTGATAATCACATATATACAATGTACTCAGTCACTGTGTGTCTCCTACAGATGGACCCAGTAACAGAAATACCCCAGAGAGATGTCCCCGTCCTCTTTATTCCCAGGATTGTACAGAGGAGAATCACAGGATCCCACAGGAGCATCAGGTAGTTGAGATTTAGGGTCTGGCCAATATACCAAAGTGACTGTCACTATATAATCTGTAGAGAATCTGAGTTTGTTTTATATACTTAAATTTTATAGTGTAGTCTCCATTATTGAAATGAAACATTACTAAAGTTTTTTTTATTGTTTAATGGGTTAATAAGCTTGATGATCTGACTGATATAAAGGCAGAAGACATAGAGGGAGAAGAAGAGACGTATGTGACTGATATAAAGGCAGAAGATATAGAGGGAGAAGAAGAGACGTATGTGACTGATATGAAGGCAGAAGATACAGAGGGAGAAGAAGAGACGTATGTTACTGATATGAAGGCAGAAGAGACGTATGTGACTGATCATAAGGCAGAAGATATAGAGGGAGAAGAAGAGACGTATGTGACTGATATGAAAGCAGAAGATATAGAGGGAGAAGAAGAGACGTATGCGATGGGTGATCAGCAGTGTAAGGAGGAGGAAATTTCTACAGATATCAGCACAGGTGAGTAATAAACACTTAACTCTTATTCTACTCCCTCCTCTGTCAGTGCAATGAGGGAAATGTATCTGCCCAGGGCGGGTCAGATGCAATCGCCTCTATTAAACTCCTGCTTTCCTCCTCATGTCACTGTATGTTGTCAGCCCATATATCTGTCCAGTCTCGTCCCCACACTCTCTGGCGTTTCTCATACATCAGGAGCCATCAGCCCCTATTATACTCCTGCTCTCCCCCTCACATCATGTCACTGTGTGTTACCAGCCCAGAAATCTGACCAGTCTCCTCCCCACACTCTCTGGTGTATCTCATACATCAGGAGCCATCAGCCCCTATTATACTCCTGCTCTCCCCCTCACATCATGTCACTGTGTGTTACCAGCCCAGTGATCTGACCAGTCTCCTCCCCACACTCTCTGGTGTATCTCATACATCAGGAGCCATCAGCCCCTATTATACTCCTGCTTTCCTCCTCACATCATGTCACTGTGTGTTACCAGCCCAGAGATCTGACCAGTCTCCTCACCACACTCTCTGGTGTATCTCATACATCAGGAGCCATCAGCCCCTATTATACTCCTGCTCTCCCCCTCACATCATGTCACTGTGTGTTACCAGCCCAGTGATCTGACCAGTCTCCTCCCCACACTCTCTGGTGTATCTCATACATCAGGAGCCATCAGCCCCTATTATACTCCTGCTCTCCTCCTCACATCATGTCACTGTGTGTTAACAGCCCAGATATCTGACCAGTCTCCTCCCCACACTCTCTGGTGTATCTCATACATCAGGAGCCATCAGTCCCTATTATACTCCTGCTCTCCCCCTCACATCATGTCACTGTGTGTTACCAGCCCAGAGATCTGACCAGTCTCCTCCCCACACTCTCTGGTGTTTCATATAGATAATAGAGCTTATACTCTTAAATACAAAACATTAGATTCCTTTTTGCTTAGCTTAGCTACATAAGTGTTTAGAAATATGATCGAGTCTCTCACCTGCTTGTGTTTTCTAGGATAAGCAGATTTGCTGTAGCAGACACAGAGACTCAGTTACGCACTCAGTTATTGCGCAGTAATCCTTTTCGTCATATATACACACAGTGGTTTCAGCCAGACAGCAGGTGAAGTTCAATCCCAATGTATGGTAACAGAATATCTAAGTTTGTGGGGCTGATCAGGTCAGGAATGTCCCTAGTCTGGGAACGCAGTCTCCAAGTGTGTGAGACATCCAGTAATCAGAGCCATCGTGGTGGCAGCAAACAATAATGAGGGGCCTGAGTACAGAAGCCTGCTCGCGGCATGCAGACTGCGGATATTGTGTCTCATACATCAGCACAAAGGGTGTTGCCATGGTGATGTAATCACTTATCAATGAGATGACCCAGTGTGACATTACTCATGATCCTTAGTATGGACTATCCCCTGTGGCATATATGGCCGCACAATCTGCACGTGACTGCGATTTGATTCTCTGTAATGTTCTTGGTAATTTGTGATATATTTTAACTCACTTTTGTTGAACAGATTAAAAAAACTATCACATGTACTGTTCGTACATTTATTGTTGTAATGAGGTCTTCATAGTTTGCACATTTGATGTAGCTAGTAGTATAATTTGTTTCTCAATGTAAACAATAATATCTATTATCATATATTTATTATATCTCCACCAGATGGACACAGGAGCAAAAATACCTCGGAGGAACATCTTATTATATCTTCAGAATTTAAAATAGAAGATAATTATATTGTACAAGATTCCATCGGAGAAAACTCCACTACCTTAAATATACATCCATTACCTCACAGTGGGTATATATCATCTGATCCCTCTAATCATGAGCAATCTTCCCATGATAATTCAGGTGATACAGTCTTGTCCTGTTCTGAGTGCGGAAAATGTTTCACTTTTAAGTCGCGACTTGTTAGACATCAGAGAATTCACACTGGTGAGAAACCGTTTCCATGTCCTGAGTGTGGGAAATGTTTTACACAGAAATCAGATCTTGTTTCACATGAGAGAAGTCACACAGGCGAGAAACCATTTCCATGTTCTCAGTGTGGGAAATGTTTTACACAGAAATCATATCTTGTTATACATCAAAGAAGTCACACAGGTGAGAAACCATTTCCATGCTCTGAGTGTGGGAAATGTTTTACACGAAAATCACAACTTGTTACACATCAGAGAATTCACACCGGTGAGAATCCATTTTCATGCTCCGTGTGTGGGAAATGTTTTACACGGAGATCACATCTTGTTACACATCAAAAAAGTCACACAGGAGAGAAAGTATTTGCATTCTCTGAGTGTGAGAAATGTTTTATGTATAAATCTTGTCTTGTCACCCATCAGAGGACACACACATGTGAGAAGCCATTCCCATGCTCTGAGTGTGGAAAATGTTTCACATATAAATCAGCTCTTGTTACACACCAGAGAAGTCATACAGGTGAGAAACCATTTCCATGTCCTGAGTGTGGGAAATGTTTTTCACTGAAATCACACCTTGTTATACATCAGAGAAGTCACACGGGCGAGAAGCCTTTTCAGTGTTTAGAGTGTGGGAAATGTTTTGCATATAAATTAAGTCTTGTTACACATGAGAGAACTCACACAGGTGAGAAACCATATTCCTGCTCTGAGTGTGGAAAATGTTTTTCACAGCAATCAGTTCGTGATATACATGAAAGAACTCACACTGGTGAAAAGCCATTTCCATGTTCTGAGTGTGGAAAATGTTATTCAAAGAAATCATCTCTTGTTACACACCAGAAAAGTCACACAGGAGAGAGGCCATTTCCATGCACTGAGTGTGGGAAATGTTTCACACGGAGATTAAGTCTTGTTCAACATCAGAGAAGTCACACAGGTGAGAAGCCATTTCCCTGTTTGGAGTGTGGCAAATGTTTTACACAGAGATCACATCTTATTAAACATGTAAAAAAGCACACATGAGATACACTATTTTCATGTTTGAAGTGTGGGAGATGTTGTACATACTTGTTACTTTACACCAATGACAAGCTATTTAAATGCTCTCAATGTGGCAAATATATTACTATAAATCACTGTTAGAGAGCAATTGGCTCTTTCACGGTCTTCTATCACACATACTGGGCGCTAGGACCCATAGGCACCAGGAGACACAACCTCCAAACTGATATCACCGCAGAGCTTCTGAGCATGTGCAGCCAGCACCATCTTTACTGTGTATAGTATCACTGTACTTTACGGACTCCCAGTACTTGGCTCTGGAGGTGAAACACCTATATACCACTGTTAACGCCTGTAATACCGCTGTTGTGGGTACCACTGATTCTGCTATGTTACCTGTTACCCTGTTGATATCAATAAACTGGCTTCCTGGTTAAGAACTGCCTGTGTGGCCTAACAATCACTTTCACATTCTACCTGTCACCTAGTGTGACCACCACCACAATATTCTATATCAATAAGTAATGGGCCCAGGCACTAATGTTTTAAGTAAACAAAAAGTTCCTGTATTTTAATCCACATATACACAGTGCAGCCTAAAGTATGACCTTCACTAAACAGGTTCAGAGAACTACACCATGTGGAAGTTCACTATGGAGATGCAGCTGAAGCTGGAAAAGCTGTGGAAAATCACAAGTGATCCCGGTGATAATCCAAATCCTGATAAAGTAGTGGGACCGTAGGCCTAGCTGTAGAGCAGCACATGTTTTCCATAATTCACACATGGATAGACCTGCAGGCAGCGTGTGAAGATAAGGGTCTCAGAATAAACCTGCATGGTACCAAATTGAGTGCATGTAGAGACATGAATAAGTGTATTGATAAAATGTAAATTCCTGATATATGAATATCTGTATGAGTCCAAGTGGATTAGGAGGTTGCTCATGGCAATGCTGCAGAATCTTACTCCTGGATTAGAGTTTGTTAGTGGTGGCTTTATAATCCAATAGAGCTAAACTATTGATGGCGATCATGAGGCCTAAAATGCTGCAATTCCAAGGACACATACTGGTTGAAACCAATGCTGAGAGTTCTGCATTACAAGGGACACTGAAGTGGGTATACACCTTTGCAATCCTCGGCTGATTGGGTTAAATGTTCCTGATGGGATGAGCAGTATGCACCTACCTAGTCCCGTACACAGAAAGTTAGAAAAAACCCTGTGTGTATGGGCTTCTTTGGGATCAGGCAGATAAATATTAAACAGCACATAAGATGCAGCCTCATGATTTCGACCATTACAGGAATATTTTAAGATGTTTATTGGCTATTGCTCTTGCATACACACCTATAAAATGGTCAGTCTGATCTCCCGATATTAGGTGATAAGGCTGATGATTGTATAGGTGTGTACTAAGCTTAAATCTAAAACACCTAAATATAAGTGATTTATATGTCACAAAGTAGTACATAAAGCCTCTGAATGCAAAATAAGACATGCAAGTAGCACGCAGCAGAAGAAACGTGAAGAAAGGAACAAGTCAATATAAATATCACACAGTCACAGAAAGGATTGCTGGTACATGGAATCAGGAGCCACAAGGCATTTTAGTTGCCATGAAGTGTGGTTTACTTCACTAGGTGAGGGATTAGAGACAAAAGTCGCAATATAATGGTGTGCCTGAGAATCAAAGGTGAACCATAGTTACAGACATCCAAGATGTATTATTTGTGCTAGATTTAAGGATAAGCCCTCATTGCCATCAGCATCCTTTAAATGTTTGCAGAGGGCAAGTGTGTTGTGCAAAATAAAAGAGGAACTGTGATAGCAACAGCAACCTGTTGCTAGTAAGAATAAGTACTAGATATAGGAGTGTTGTACGATGACGGCCTATGAGATAAGTCAATCTGGCACAAGCAACTCTGCCACCTGGGGTATGATAACTTACAGCTATTCCCATCACCATTCCATCAAGAAGCATCTGAAAGTGAGAGACCAACGTGTGAGCTGTATAATGGGTAAGCAACCCCGCTGTCCTTTCCCAAAGTCAGCAACAAGATCTGAGGCATTGGTGCACGCAGGTGTGTGTGGCCCAATGGAAGTAAAATCAATAAGCAGATACCAATATTTCCTCACAGTCATTAATATCATGAGATTGATACAATACTTAATCAAAGCCAACAGTTATGTAGTAAACAAAATTGAGTAAAAAAATCGAGTTAAGAGTTAAACAGGTTCAAAATAAAAAATCCTCAGGTTTGACGGGGCAGGGATCACGAAAACAAGAATGTAACTGTCTTAAGTCTTAAGCACCAGTTAACCAGTGTGTGCACACCAGAACAAAATGGTGCCAGTGATCGTGCAAATTTTGGAGAAAGCGTAGACTAAGCTAGATATTGCAGGCATAGAGAAGTGTATCTGGGTTTTTACAGCAGTATTGCTAAAGAATAGTTCACCCACAGTTACTGTAAAAGGCAAAACACTGATAGAGACATGGTCTGAAAACAAGCCATGTCAATAACAGCATGCTCAGATGCAGAGCATATGTACACATTCCAAAGAAAAGAGACCTAAGCTGGATTCCAAGTCAGTGGAATGTATCTTGCTTGAATACTGTCAAGAGAGAGTAATGCAGACTATGGGACATTACAAATAAAAAGTTTAAAGATGTAGTGTTTTGAGAAACAGCACCACCTAACAGGCTGGAATAAGAATCACAGTACAAGTTTGTTTAATTGGATATGCCAATAGGTGGAAGCGTGTCTCAAAGACTGCCAGTGTGGAAACCCAATTATAGAATAGGAGTTCTGTAAAAACAAATGAAGGAAAGCCTGCACATAACATGTAGTCTTAAGAAGCTTTTAAACTTGGAGACAGGAAATATTACAATTGATCAAGAGGGATATATGGATGCAGTACTTAACAAGTATGCAATGTTAGATGTAAAGCCAGTCAGTAGTCCCATTGATAGAGGCACTAAATTAACAAAACCCTTGTCATCAAGCAAGGAAAAGATAGAGGATATAAAAAGGAAGGTACCTAATAAGAGCATTGTTGGGAGCTTAATGTATGAAGTATTGAAACTTGTTCTGACATTATACATATCGTAAAATGAGTAACCAAATTTGCCATTAATCTGGAGAAAGAATATGACAGTGATCAAAAAAATCTAAAATATTTAAAGGGTTCAACTTCCATTAAGCTAGAGTTTATAGAGTATGGGAATTCTAAACTGAAATCATTCTATAATACAGACTGAGAAGCAGATGAGGATGACCGTTGTTCTCACTAATCTGTACTGACAGGTGCAGCGGTCAGCTGGGCAATCAGAAAGCAACCCATTGTTGCCCTATCCACCACTGAGGCAGAGTATATGGTACTTACAGAGTCAGCCAAGGAAACCTTATATTTGAAAGAGACTTGGGGGGAAATTTAATTGGGTCCAAGTTTGTAAAATTTGTTATAGAGCTATACTCACATATTTTTACAACTCACCCTGTGTAAACTTGCATGTTTCTCACACCCCAACAACTCACAATGGCAAAACACGCATCCAGATGTATTGCCATTGTGAGCATACAAGTCAGGCAATGTAATAGAGTGCGAGTGTTTAACTTGCACACTATTACTGACTGAAAACCTGAGAAAACAGACCTGCTTCAGACTAGCAAGTCTAGTCTGAGCAGGTCCGAGTTACACAGAATCTGCAGATCCGTGCATGTTTCTGTGTTAAAAAAAATAAAAACACAAAAAGATTTGCATTCTCCTCCACAAGCATAATCCACACCGGGTTCTGTCCTGGGGCTTAAAATACAGGGAAAATGTGTACCGTTCCCCGGTATTTTATGAACCAGCACAAGGCTTTGTTGAGCTGGTCCTGGTTGTGGAAATACAGGAGACAAAATGAGTAGAGGTCCCCTGTATTTTCCATAACCAGCACCGGACTCTTTCTAGCTGGGGTGTAATGCCGCAACCAGGGAATCATTTCTTCAGGTCCCCTGGCCAAAGCTCTACACCTGACCGCTAGTCAGTCCAGGCTAGGGATCCCCCCAATAAAGGGGTTTCCCTTCTACATGGCACCCCAGGCCTGGGCTGAAAGCCCAGAGCTAACCCCGGCACCCCTGGCTGGTAGGTGCAGGTTGATTATGTAAATGTCTTTATGTCAGAAATAGAATAATAGTCTTGCTGGAGCACTAGAGGTTCCAGCAAGCCTCTCCTGCATGCTGCTTCTTGGAGAACCACAAGTACCAGCATGTGGAGCATTAAATATTAAAATAAAGATGAGACACACCATGACAGTAAAATTTAATTAAAACACACAAATGTGGAATCCAGGATTTTTTCCACAACATATTCCTGGATAAACTGGACCAGACTTGGAGATGGTCTCCTAGGGTGAGAAGACTTGAATTTCTTGGAAATAAGTACAGGTTTAGGCAGAGAGCAATGGAAGGTGTTAGAAATTCTCAAATGATTCTGGGGCGTGGTTGGACGCTGAAGAGAAAGGCAGCATGGTGTCGGAGCACCGCTACTGCTGTGGTGAACCACACACCCAGATGCTGTCCTGCTGCATAACCACCATCTCCACCCCTCGACCGCGGAGCATCGGGAGGTCACGGCCTGCTGGGACCGCAACCTAGAGTGGCTGACTCCCGGCCCCCTGCTTCCACCGAATGCTGGGTGCTCACTCACACCCATCTCCTTACCTGGACTCCTGATTAAAGCCGTCATCACCTGCCGAAACATGCAGGGTCACCACTGGTCGGGTCCCTGCGTTTGTATATTGCCACTAAAGATTCTTAGGGGATGCAATCCTACACGCTGCAGGTACCATTTTGCAGCCTTTCCCTGGCAACTTTTCCCTGCAATAACAGGTAATACTTTCTGAATAATTACCAAAGAGGAGATAATCTTACTACTACATAAAAAAAACACTATAATCTTCAGGTGAAGATTGGGGAAAATACTGTATTTTTTCTCCTCATTTTATTTTTATTATAAGGACATCATATACCTATTTTTTTGAAGCTCACCTGTAATATTGGGCTTCCCCACAAGGTGGTGCTCTCCCCTTTTTGATTGCGAAACCCCTCTACTAAAAGAATGTAAAGATTTGAATTGAACATGGTCACAGCCATTTCTATGCATTATTGATTAGACTACAGGCAATTGTTCAGGTAAAATCTACGGTCAGTGACTATATGGCAAAATTTATGGCCCCACCATCTACTCCTAAAGTGTAGGGGCCAGGGGAGGTAATAAACGAGATAAGAATGCAGAAATTTCAGAAGATACACAACCTCCGCTCACTACATCGGACATTAATACTACCACAGGGACAACACCTGCTTCGCTGTTAGACACAGAAATTGTTAGAATAAGAGAAACTGTAGAACCTCTACTACAAAACCAAGTGGATCAATTCATGGGGGCAATAGCCGATCTTAAGTCCCAAATGGCCTCTATATCTCACCAAGTGTCTGAGAACGAGAATAGGATTGGGGCTCATTTTCACGAACTCTCGTAACTAAAGCAACAAGTCTCCTTCCTGATGTCCTCTCTACTAGTTACTCTCCAAAATAGACGAGCTGGAGAATAGATCTAGACGCAACAATTTGCGACTTCTTGACCTCAGAAAGACAGTCAAAGGCTCTGATCTTACTAAATTCCTCCAATCAGACCTTTCGGAGTTATTAAGCATCTCAACAGAATTAAATTCCCTGGAAATTGAATGTGCCCATCGCTTGGGACCCTTCCAGGACTCCAACAATAATTGTCCCAGGGCTGTCTTATTTAAATGCCTGAACTTCTGCCACAAAGAACATATCTGGTCTGTCGCCTGTCAAAAAGGCCCAAGTAACTGGGAAGGTCAACATGTTCTTCTTTTTCAAGATTATTTAGCAGAGGTCTCCAGAGCACGCAGATACATGTCTACAATTTGCTGCGCTCCGCATATTTACCTCTCAAGGTGCTAAAGACTTTACGGAAGCAGCTGATGCCCAGGCCTATCTTGATGAAGAGGAACGAGCCTCTGGTACTACCGAGATGGACCAGAATGACTGACCCCAATTCGTTTAGTCTTTTCCAACAGGCTTATCAGGTCTTGTTTTTCACACTTAAGATACCTGTTGTGTTTTAACATTGCCCTCTAATTGGTATTGCAATGTACTCTGTAAATGCATCGTGTATTTTCACTATCTGGGGTCCTTTACTCAGAGTTCTAGTTCTTTAACCATAGTTTGACTACACCATTTTTTGTATTCTCTCTTCTGCCGAGATAACTCTTTACCACACTAGTCTTTAGATATTTAATGACGTTTGTGTTAGTTATTTACAGCTGTTATCAGTTTACATAATGGCTGTGACCGCTATCTCATATTATGATACTTTTTTTATTAGTTTGTTTCATTACATGTTCTTACTTTCATCATCTTTTTATTTCTCTATCCAATGATTGGCAATATGTCAGTTTTCAAAGTTTCAGATAGCAATACTTGGAGGTTCTTTTAAGTGTTTTGGATGCCCGTGCCGCTTCTGTTGTTGCTGCCATCTGCTGGCCCATCGGAGATGTGGTAACTGGGTTTAACATAATTTGTCACAATGCAGCTCGTATATGATTGGTTGTATGTTACGACCTCCCATCTTAGGTTTTCTACGTGGTACGTTAGGGGGATCCACTCTCCGATAACTTGGAGACGCATTTTGACGTATCTTAATAATATAAAGTCAGATATCACCTGTCTACAGGAAACTCACCTATCCCCCTCATAACATGTCAAACTTGCACCACCAGGTTTTGGCTTCCTCCTCTTATTCTTCCAACGCCCATGGTGTGGTAATATTATTTCACAGGGGTATCCCATATACTTATCACTCCACTGATATAGACCCCTGTGGCCGCTGTTATTATTGACGTTACATTAGATGGTACTCGATATTGCTTGTGTAATGTTTATGGTCCCACTAACTACGATAGATCATTTTTTCTAGGATTGGTTAATAAATTATACTCCTTTGCCGAATCACAAATTATATTAGGTGGGGACTTTCATATAGTTGCCTCTGCGGTTCTAGATAGAAAAAAAAACTTCTCGCTCTCCCCCTAAACAAGCTAAAATAGGGTTCAACTATATTGCCTCTTAGTTGGGTCTATTAGACACGTGGAGAGTAAGACATCCAATCGAACTAGAACACACCTACTTTTCGGCTACTCATAATGCATTTTCTACACTTGATTACTTTTATCTTTCCAACTCATTGTCTCCTATGGTTCTAGATACAAATATCGAACCAATATCGACATCAGCTGATGCTCCAGTCTGGGTAGATATACAGGGTAAATTCCTTTTGGGGTCTTGCTCCCAATGGCATTTTCCGGCAAAGCTTGGCTCTTCTCTTTAATTTAAATCAATGCTACAAATTGCTTGGGTTAACTATGAATTTAATAACCAGACACACGACCCGTGACGGTTCTGCAAACTGATAAGGCAGCAATAAGGGGTGACTTTTTATACTTTTTCAAAAAGGAACTAAAGTACTTACCGGTCAGCCCAAACCTCCCTAACAAATGCTTTCCAAGATTTGAAAGTATCACCTTCTCCGGCCAACAGAGCTACTTATAATGAATGCAAACTTCATTATGATCAAGTCCTTACCCAAAATAGATGGTAAGTAGCTTCAATCTGGTAAAATTAACTTTTTTAAATATGGTAACAACCCTAGTCAGCTTCTCTCAAACATGTTAAGGGGAGATAGATCACATAACCACATTGCAGAGCTCAAAGGTGAGCATTCTATAACACATTTCAAGGGGGAGGAAACAGCAGATATCTTTTTTCATTATTATCAGAACCTTTACTCACAAGAATCTTTTGCAGTAGCAGAAGTTTTGGGATGGTCTTACCTTGCCGCAGATTTCAACCACACAGGCGAAAAGTCTTGCAAGTAAAATTACTAAATTTGAGGTTGATCAGGCTATTAAATCACTAAAACCTTTTAAAGGCTCTGAGCGCTGATGGCCTTAGTGGTGAATTATTTCAAAAATATTGCGTCCTCGTATAGTAGATTAACTAACAAACGTATTTAACACAATATTAGACGATAAGACCCTTCCATTACATTTTAACTCGGCTACTGTAAAAGTCCTTCCGAAACCAGGTAGAGACCACCTTCTTCCCTCTCCACATAGACCTATTTCTCTACTTAACGTAGATTGCAAATTGCTTACACAAATATTGGCAGAAAGGCTTAAGGTAATGCTCCTGTCAATCATACATCCCAACCGAACAGGATTTAGATGGGGCCAAAGCTCAGTCACTAATATTGGGAAAGTCTTAACTGTACACAATTCCACGATGGATGATCCCAGGTCTCTATTGGGTTTAGATGCTGAAAAAGTGTTTGATCTGGTAACCTGGGATCATCTGAGTCACTTCGCCAATTTGGCTGACCCCCACTCTTTATTGAACTTTTCACCTCCTCTATATTCTTCCCCTATTCCTCGAGTCCTCACTAACAGGTATCTGTCACCACCTTCCTATATTCAGAGAGGGACAAGACGGGCTCCCCCTTTCCCCGCTCTTGTTCGCAGCTGCTCTCTAGCCATTGGCGATAGCATCACATCAAAATCCCGCCTTTAAAGGTATTGCAATTAGAGACCAAGGGCCATATTCAATTTGAGGCGAAAAGCTGTTATGCGATAATTTATCACCGATGACTTCATTTTCGCCTATTTTAATTATCCTTTTATTCAATTACAAAGACTTTTTGCCGGTGCGAAAAGCCTTTGTAAAAAAACGGGGATAAGTTTTCACCACAGAATAGGTGGCGAAAAAAAGTGCAGAATTGGAGTTTAGGGGTGCAGGCTTAAAAAAAATTGCCTGCACCCTTGGGAATGGCCCCTAAAAATGATCTGTCAAAAAAAGTAAAGTAAATAAAATAGAGGCACCCCAAAAAAATAATTAAAATTTTTGGGTAAAAAAAAAAATATGGGGAACAAAGTTTTAACCTAACTAAATTAATTCAGTATGTGGCAGGTGTTTTAAAGAATGCGGGTAGTAGCGGCAGGTGCATTTTTGAAGAATTTTAAAAATGCACTTTAGGGACTTAAAAATAGGCTTCCACCCATCTTCATGCACCCCAAATTTGATGCACCCAGTTTAAAAAAAAGAAAAACCTGTGCTCTTCTTCACCCCTGCTGCGGCTATTTAAAACCATACTTACCTTCCACAGGCCAAAATGGGGGAACCCATAGTGATCCCCCATGTCAGGACATCATTAGGGTGGTCCATGGATGATTTCCCGAAAATTCCCTAATTTTTTCCGATACTTACCTTTCCGCCCGGTCCCGTTTTCGCTCCTTTCTAATTGAATGCAGGGATAAAGCGGGCACGCACCCGATACTTTATCCTTGCAAAACCTTCGACGTGGAGTGAAAAGTCCAGCACTGACTTTTCGCTCCAGTATTGAATACGGGCCCAAGAATGTAAATTTCGGATGCTCTACACTCCTTTCCTGCAATTTTAGACATGATTTCTTTATTTAGTTATTTTGCAAGGTATTGCATTAATGTAGACAAATCTGAAGGGCTTCCTATTAATGTGACCCCTTTTCTATCCTCTCATCCTCATATACTGTAGCTTCTCCATTTATCGTCACACATCATAAACTCAAATATCTAGGCATTTATATTCCAACTCAATTATCGTCCCTCTATAATGTTATGTTTTCCCCACTACTGAATAAACTACAATCTCAACTTTGAAATTGTAAAGATCTTAAGCTTTCCCTTCTGGCATTACCAAAAACCTCGGCTGACTCGCTCTCGAGGTTATCTGCCCAAAACCAAAGAAGGGCTTAGTGCCCCACATGCTGCATTTGCTAAATCTGCATTCTTCCGCTATGTGACTGACTGGTTACTACATACTGACCATTACACTAACCCTTCTCTAGAGGAGGTCTTGTTTTACCATATGCTCCGGCAGCCTTGCTGCAAACCCCAAAAGTGCATCTTCTTTTGATTCTGCATTTTAATATTTTATTTTGGGGTACCTATAGAACATGGTTGAATGTCAATGCACACTTGAAGAAAAACCCTCTTTCATCCCCTTATATACCTTTGTGGGGTTGCCCAATTTTCCTTCCCTCTCTTATTAATTCTTTTTACAAGCTCTGGGGTCAAAAGGGTATCATGTCCATCAAAGACGTGTTGGATCCGAGTGGCGTTATTCTTTCATTTACACAATTACAAGACAAATATGGACTACCTTGCTCTCATTTCTTTATGTATCTGCAGGCACGTTATTATTCCCAATCACTAGTTAATCCTCTGTGGGGCTCAGACAATCCAGACGTTTTATCTCAATTGCTCTCTTTAAGGGCCATATTCAATTAGCGGCGAAAACATCAGTTTTTCGCCAAAAAAATGCGATATTTTCACCAAAAAACAGGCGAAAACACAATTGGCAACGAAAACCTGGAGATAAGTTTTCTCCATCCCAGACCAGGCAAAAAAAATAGCAAAATCCCTATTTTTGGCTAAAAATTTGGGGATTTTTTTCAGAACCCTATGGACACCCCCCTAATGATAAATTAGCCCCCCAAAAAATAGTAAGTTGCGCTCTTTGGCGAAAAACAACCGTGCAATTATGGATGAAAAAAAATTAAAAATTTTGAAAATGATAGGAAGCATATTTTTTTCCAGGAAATTACTGTTCCACGTAAATTGGGGTTACGTTAAAATGGGTGCAAGTATATTTTCGTGTTGTACAAACACAATTTAAAAAAACTGCCTGCTGCGACCGCGTGCAATGTTTAAAATACTTCACACATCCATACCGTCCCCCGAAAAAATCAGACCCAATACATTAAAACCATTTTCAACATTTTGTTTTTTTACTCAAAATTGCGCTGTCGTTTTTTGCCAAAGTGCGCAACTTACGAAAAAGTTTTTGTCAATTTAAAAAAATGTATCATTAGGGGGGTGTCCAAAGGGTTCTGAAAGAAATGCCCACATTTTTAGCCAAAAATAGGGATTTTGCCTGGTCTGGAATGGAGAAAACTTATCTCCAGGTTTTTTTTCGCCAATTGCGTTTTCGCCTGTTTTTTGGCTGCTAATTGAATATGGCCCTATATCGTTTTCCTAAATTGAGAATACATCACCTTTATACTCATCTAATTGATTTGAACTCATAAGCTTGGACCACCATTTCCCAGTCATGGCACACAGAAATACCCTAGCTAACTGACGTTGAGTCAACCCTTACAAATTTGGAGTTTGTTTTACCTAACCTTAAGTCAGCACGGCTACAAGAGATTCATCTTAGAGTATTGAATCGTACTTCTATATCATCTGACCATAAGAAAAACTTTGTACCATCTGCCACGGGAAATTGTATCAAAAGTAACCACTTAAATGCCTCTCTACCTAATAACCTATGGTATTGTGGAAAGGTTAATAGGTTTTGGAACAAACTCTTATATTACTTAAATTCCTCACTGAAACTTAAATTATATAAGAACGCAGCTGCTTTTCTTTTTGCCAACAGTAAAGCATCCTGAGACCATTCATGTGTGGGGTTGCTTCTCAGCCAAGGGAGTGGGCTCACTCACAATTTTGCCTAAGAACACAGCCATGAATTAAGAATGGTACCAAAACATCCTCCAAGTGCAACTTCTCCCAACCATCCAAGCACAGTTTGGTGAGGAACAATGCCTTTTCCAGCATGATGGAGCAACTTGCCATAAGGCAAAAGTAATAAATAAGTGGCTCGGGGAACAAAACATCTAAATTTTGGGTCCATGGCCTGGAAACTCCCCAGACCTTAATCCCATTGAGAACTTGTGGTCAATCCTCAAGAGGCGAGTGGACAAACAAAAACCCACAAATTATGACAAACTCCTAGCATTGATTAGGCAAGAATGGGTGGCCATCAGTCAGTATGTGGCCCAGAAGTTGATTGACAGCATGTCAGGGCAAATTGCGGTGGTCTTGAAAAAGAAGGGTCAACACTGCAAATATTGACTATTTGCATAAACTTAATGTAATTGTCAATAAAAGCCTTTGACACTTATGAAATGCTTGTAATTTTACTTCAGTATACCATAGTAACATCTGACAAAAAGGTCTAAACACACTGAAGCTGCAAACTTTGTGAAAACAAATACTTGTGTAATTTTCAAAACTTTTGTCCATGACTGTAGAGTGTCTACCTGCCCAAACTAACATTCGGAAGGTTTTTGACCATACAGAGTGGTTTTTGTTGTGTCGGGTCATGTAAGATAATTTCTTGTCTCATTCCCTGTTTTATATGACCTGTCCTAATTAATTTATTTTGTTATAAGACCCTCAAATAGCGAGTGTGTAAATAATCTGGTCTACTGCGTAATTATACCTGGCTATATACCTTCTCTTTTAAGTTTAGTTTGACCTATACTTCATTTCTTAGAATATTTTAGGCTAACAGTACTACCCCCACCCTCTCCCCAATGGGTTTCAGTTGCAACATGGGTATTATATTATATTATAATATTACACTAGTGTATTCTATTATAAACTAATGTGCTATATTTTCATTTAAATTCTTATACATATTGTGTATTATTAATATTTCGATATTATGTGGATAGCTACTAAAGGCATTCACAGTGTATGAAAAGACTTTCTTTAACAAATATGCAGACAGATATATACCAACTAAAGGAGAGATATCTCCCTCTTTTCCATCAGGACATTTGCTGATGCACTAAGCTTTATGTGGAATGATTATGTGCATGTCACTAGTGATTTAAATTTAATTGCTACCAGTAAGTGTATGTTATACAATTACTGTGTATTTTATATACGTCTTGTTTTATTATTTATTTATGTCTATTTTTTACTTTTATCTATTGTAGGTTGTGAATATATTTGTTTTTTATATTTAGAGGAGCCTTGATCGTTGCTTAATTTCAACAAGCAATATTTATGAGATATTATATTTTATAGCGCAGTCCTAATTTGTACTTCTTTGTGGGTGACTTTATTGAGACCAGGTGGTACTGGTCCATTTGGACTAGCAGCTTGATATGTTTTATTTACACACCTGTTTTATTAGAGCAAGGACCTAGTTGTTATTTTTACACCATTAAGATTTCAGTTTTCTATTCCTTTAAAAAGAAAAATTTGTAACAGCAACTTTTATATTTCTTTCATGTCAAGAAGCAATGCAGACTACTACTCAAATGTTGTATTGTATTTTATTTTCTTCTTGAGATGTATGATGTACATTTACTTTATGCTGTTCAATAAACAGATTTTGAAAAAAAGTTTAAAGGTGAAAAGCAGCGGAGTTCACCTGATAATCTGAAAAGGTCCAATATATCTAGGCCCATACTTCTGTGACCGCTGGCAAAGTTTAATGTTGTGTTGATTACCATACTTTGTCGCCCACTTTAGACATACAAGGCCTACGATGTTTATCTGCAAAAAAAAATTGGTCGAAAGGAGGCCTTGCTGTGGCCTAATAGTCACTTTCACATTCCGGCTGACATGTATTGTGACCACCACCCCAATAGGTTTTATCAATAATCACGTCTTCATAGATATCATAGAATTTACAAAATTGAGAAACTATTTTCTTTTTTGTGGTATAATTTGTGGATAGTCATCACGCCGACATGAGAATTCATTATGTCTGCACTGATATGTCAACATGAATTATCAACAAACCATCCCTGGTAATATAGTAGTCTTCTCCCCTGGCACAGCTCCATCATCTTTTTCTGAGTCCAAGTGGTCATGTGCGGAGCGGTTCCAGGTGGCGATGTGTCAGCAGTGGTATTCTGGTATTTTCCCCACTATTCCTAATCCTAGACCCTACCACCATACCATAGCCCTGACATGCCCCTACAGCCTAACCCTCACAGCGGGCCTAACCCCCCCTCCCCCCACAGCAGCCTAACCCAGTGGGCCTAACCATCAGCATCCTCATTACAGATGTCAACACTGTGAACATGTTGACATTCTGAGGATGTAGACATGTTGTCATTCTAATGTCGACATTGTTGTGTCGACAATATGGCTATGGAAATGGTTATTTTTGACCTTCTGACCAGATACTATTTTCTTGTTAGATTCAAAAACCAAAAATTAATTACCCCTTTGCGCAGTAAAGGAGCAGCTGCTCGTTCAATATAGGTGTTATCAATACCTACAACAATTATACAAAGAATAAACAATAGAACAAGGCGCTCCAAATGGAGAGTAAATAGATGTACTTATTCTTCTCAAATGTCTATATTTCTTTCCTTGATTCTGCGTCTCTTCTTAATTAGATGATGGTCAAAAAATTCTCTCCGTATATATAAAAGGGAGAAACAAAGGAGACAAAAAAAAGGAACTGATAGTGTAGTATGTATATAAATGAATGGTGTTTTAAAATTCCAAAAAAAAAGATCCAATCCACTAGACAATGGGGTTTGTGTCAAACTATTGATAGCGGATCACCCATGAGTGAGGGTATTTGATGAAATGCTTACATAAAGCTTACATTCATCAGAATATACCATATATGTAATGGTTTCTTTTTTAAAATCTTTATTCCTTAGTGTGTCAATCGATAGATGTCCTTATTCTTACCATTTTTCTTACCGTTACACGAGGATCCACAGCGATACATGTGTAAGCATTTGTGTAAGCCCATTTGGTCCATTCAATTGTCACGTGGTGTGGTAAGAATAAGGACATCTATCGATTGACACACTAAGGAATAAAGATTTAAAAAAATAAACCATTACATATATGGTGTATTCTGATGAATGTAAGCTTTATGTAAGCATTTCATCACATACCCTCACTCATGGGTGATCCGCTATCAATAGTTTGACACAAACCCCATTGTCTAGTGGATTGGATCTTTTTTTTGGAATTTTAAAAGACCATTCATTTATATACATACTACACTATCAGTTCCTTTTTTTTGTCTCCTTTGTTTCTCCCTTTTATATATACGGAGAGAATTTTTTGACCATCATCTAAGAAGAGACGCAGAATCAAGGAAAGAAATATAGACATTTGAGAAGAATAAGTACATCTATTTACTCTCCATTTGGAGCGCCTTGTTCTATTGTTTATTCTTTGTACTATTTTCTTGTTGTCCATGTGGCAAATGTCTAACTCAACATCAACTTGTATCACACATCAGAAAACTCACAGGACAAAGTTAATGTCTTTGAGCTGATATACATGAAACAGAGTTGTAGCAATACCCTAAATTGTCACGGGCTTGAGGGTGAGCTCCAAGTCAGGACCCATGGACTGGACTGACGAGAATAGGAAATTAGTTGAGTGTATCAGACATTTACCCATGGATCAGGGATAGACACCGACATGGAATATGACCCAAGGTCATCAGGGAGGTCAGTGACTACTGGAAACCCCCAGCCAGTACCTGGAACCACTTGAAAGGAACTCAACCCTAGCTCTTACCCTCAGGACTGTGGAGTTGGAACCAATGTTTGAGAACTCCTAAACTGGGCATGGGGCAACTCAGATAACCAAAAGCCCTTGTGGAATCCACTAAAGTGGTACTACCAGAGCCGGGTGGCTGGAACCTACATCCTCAGAGAGGGTCGCAGATCAATTACTCAGCATCCAGAGTCAGCAACTCCACTGGAAACACCAAACGATCCCAACACTCAGGAGGACCATCAGAACAACCACCATTGTTAATCACACCTATGATTCAATGAGCAGACTCCCAGAGGCAAGCTTGGAGAAGTCATGCTGAGAAGGGTAGTGGAGCTGAAGTGGAACTGTCAAGAGCCGCAATACAGGCTCAAGTATCTAATACGGGATCAGTCAAATTGAAATTGCAATGGAGCAAGCGAGTTATCAGAAGACTTGCTTGAAGTCACAAATAGTAGCAGACTGAAGTCTTGGCACTTGGAAGCACTATTACACTCAATGTTAATAAACGGATACTTCAGACTACTGCAGGAATAACACAGGTTGGTACCGGAGTGTAGGTCTGGACTACAAGTAATTACGTTAAAATTTACATTTTAATTTGAAATACCCCTTATCAAAATGATATACCTATTGCTTATATATAGTGCACGTTTATCAGTTGTGATTACATACACTGGTCTGTCTTGGTAAGTATTGGTATACATTTTCTTGCTGGCATCTTTTATGTACAAGAAAAAATGCTCCTGTCCATCTGTAAATAAGCCCCTTAGTGTATAAACAGAATGTCGTCTAAACTGAAGTAAAGACTATCTATTCTTGACATACCTCATTATAACTGCAATTTTATTTTATGCATAATGGTATTCAACAAGACGACTTTTTAGTAAAAAAATGTAAGCATTCAGAAAATGGAAATTGTTTCTCACCTGAGTTCTCTGATGTTTAACAAAAATTGTTTCTGATTACAACATTCATCATTTCTGTACAGAACATTTTTCACGCTAGGAACATTTAGAATATTGTTACCATGTGTCAGTTCATGGACATTGCTTTTCTCCTGTGAATTTTCTGATGTGATATCAGAACTATTTTATGTGCAAAACATTTCCCACACTCAGAGCATGGAAATGGTTTCTCACCTGTGTGATATTTCTGATGTCTAACAAGATCTGATTTCTGTGTAAAACATTTCCCACACTCAGAACATTGAAATGGCTTCTCACCTGTGTGATATCTCTGATGTCTAACAAGATGTGATTTATTCGTAAAACATTTCCCACACTCAGAACATGAAAATGGGTTCACACCTGTGTGACCTCTCTGATGTGTAACAAGACTTGATTTGTTTCTAAAAAATTTCCCACATTCAGAGCATGGAAATGGCTTCTCACCTGTGTGAATTCTCTGATGTGTACAAAGATCTGATTTCTGTGTAAAACATTTTCCGCACTCAGAACATGGAAATGGCTTGTCACCTGTGTGATATCTCTTATGTGTGACAAGAGCTGATTGCTGTCTAAAACATTTCCCACACAGAGAACATGCAAATGGTCTCTCACCTGTGTGACTTCTCTGATGTTTAACAAGAGTTAATTTCTCTGTAAAACATTTCCCACAGTCAGAGCATGGAAATGGTTTCATACCTATGTGATGTTTCTGATGTCTTACAAGATCTGATTTTTGTGCAAAACATTTTCCACACTCAGAACATGGAAATGGCTTCTCACCTGTGTGATGTGTCTGATGTCTAACAAGAGCTGATTTATGTGTAAAACATTTCTCACACTCAGAACATGGAAATGTCTTCTCACCTGTGTGACTTCTCTGATGTGTAACAAGACGTGATTTGTTTCTAAAACCTTTTCCACACTCGGGGCATGGAAATGGCAATTCACCTGTGTGAATTCTCTGATGTGAAACAAGATCTGATTTTTGTGTAAAACATTTCCCGCACTCAGAGCATGGAAATGGCTTCTCACCTGTGTGACGTCTTTGATGTGTAACAAGAGCTGATTTCTGTGTAAAACACTTTGCACACTCAGAACATGGAAATGGTTTCTCACCTGTGTGACGTCTCTGATGTCTAACAAGATCGGATTTCTGTGTAAAACATTTCCCGCACTCAGAGCATGGAAATGGTTTCTGACCTGCATGATGTATTTGATGTGTATCAAGATGTGGTTTGTTTCTAACACATATCCCACCCTCAGAGCATGGAAATGGCTTCTCACCTGTGTGACATCTCAAATGTCTGACAAGATGTGATTTTTGTGCAAAACATTTTTCACACTCAGAACATGGAAATGGCCTTTCACCTGTGTGACTTCTGTCATGTATAACAAGAGCTGATATGCGTGTAAAACATTTCTCACACTTAGAACATGAAAATGGCCTCTCGCCTGCCTTAGCTGATTGATTGGTAATAAGCTTTGTGTTCTGTGTAAAACATTTGGTATCTACAGAAGATGGAAATATTTTATCTGTACTAGAAGGTCCAATATCAGAGTTAGAAGGAGAACATTCCCCATGAGTAGAGGGATGAGATGACACATCTGCACGGTGATGTACTGGGTGTATAATGGGGCTTTCTCGTGGAGAATCTCCTGTGATGTTGTTGCCTTCTAGCTCACAATCTGGAGAGAGCATGGGAAATTCCACTGAGACATTCCTGCTGTTACATCCATGTGCTGGAAATAAAATAAATACATGGTAATATGAATGTTTTCCCTATGACAAGTTTATTGGGCAAAGTAAAGTCTATAGTTAAAAGTCCCAAAATAACCATCAAATAGATACACTGATGATGCTGCAAGGTACCTTGTATAAGTCATGAACTGACATTGGATGCTGCACTACACATATAGCAGGGTTACATAAAACATTTAGACTGCGTTTAGTTATATTGGCTATCCAAAACCCGTGATAGCCGGATAGCCAATAAGATGCCATTTTGAGATCCGAACATAGAGTAAAACAGAACCGTACATCTCTAGTATTAGTACTTCTATTATCAACTTATATGTCTAATGGAGCTGTTCGACTGATGTAGAGGACTAAGGAGTTCTTCAGACCTGGACGCTAAGCTGCGCTCTCACGCAGCTAAAAGGAGCCGGGTATTCAAATGCTGCGATGGCACTGTCTGGCGAATGGACGCCCTCTATGCCTTAGAGAGCGATGGCAGAGCGAACGCATGCCAGTATAAAGATGCTTACTTTTTTCTCAACACACGTCATCTCCAGGAAGTGTATAGACAATCGGAACCACCGAGAGCCATCGGAGCTGCACGCAGAGCTTGAGGTAGACATTACCCCGCCGCAAGCACTGCCATCACTGCAGGCTGAAAGACAACTCAGTGACCTGTACAATGACACATCTTTGCTAATTATGCACGCCAAGACATGCCTGCATTCGCAGCACCACTCCCCCGTTCACAAGCACCTTCCTGTTACCACCCACAAACGGCGCTGTCACTCAAACTAGCGTCCAGTCTATGTACTGCGAGCGCACGATTCCCGATCGCACTGAGTGACGCACGCATGCGCATATTGACGCGTATGCAAACGGGCGACTATCGCCCAAAGCGTGCGTCCGTGGCTTAGCGAGCGGGTCTGAATCAGGCCCTAAGCACAGTTCCTAATTATAACTTGTGTGACATGTCTGTTAGATGTTATATAAATTCAGTCTGTATTATAAGCTCTGTAGATTCTATAACTGCATATTACCACAGGCTCTGCATGAGATGGAAGAGACATTTGTCAAACGGGATCATCAAGCAGCAGAACTTAATGGTCAGACGGCAAGCATTAACACCTACGTCTAAGACTAAAAGGGTGTTTTCGGGAACAAATGTTGTTGATCCAGGCTCTGAGATCTGATTTCCTATTAAACCTCATCTTACCGGTTTGTTGTATATGTAGTGGTCTGTCCGTGTAAAAAAGCCTATGTGAAAAAAAGCCTATGATGAAGGGGAAAGTTACTTTGCACCAATCCTCTATCAATGATCATATACTATGTACATATCCTTGTCTACTGATGTTCTCCTCCATTTTTTATAAGGCCTTATATGTTCACTTTTATATTTATGACATAAGGAAGCCAGATTATACCAACTCTTCCACTACTTTTCATTGGCAACTTGCTTACGATTATTGATTAAATATGACACTTCTGGACGCCATTTTGTCTGGGTGGACATAAACCGCGTGTCTGAGGCTATTTTGTATTGTCAGACTCCACCCTACTACATCTCGGTCATGTAAACCTCGTCGTGAGAAAGACTCTGAAGAAGCAGAAATGCGTTGGGGGGGTACAGTACATGGGGGAACTCTTGTCCAATAGTACGAGGGCTCCATTTAAGACTGCAATAACAACCTCATCTCGGGAAGTTTTCCATCTGTTGTGCATATACTACAGAGAGGGCTATTTGGGGAAGAAATGTAAAACAACTTTTTCCTTTAAGACTTTATACATATATATTAATAGACTGATCTTATGGCGTTGTTATCAGCTGTGGATGTTGGTAGATGACAGATACAACTGTGTCTAATAGGAGGCGACTGCTCATACAGAGCACTAATACTCAGCATTTCTGTAATAAGTACTTCTTACTCACCTGTGCTGATATCTGTAGGGATTTCCTCCTCCTTACACTGCTGATCATTCCTCACATACGTCTCTTCTCCATCTGTATCTTCTGCCTTTATATCCGGCACATATGTCTCTTCTCCCTCTATATCTTCTGCCTTTATATCAGTCACATACGTCTCCTCTTCTCCCTCTATATCTTCTGCCTTCATATCAGTCACATATGTCTCTTTTTCACCCTCTGTATCTTCTGCCTTCATATCAGTTACAAATGTATCTTCATCTCCCTCTATATATTCTGCCTTCGTATCAATCACATACGTCTCTTCTCCATATATATCTTCTACCTTAATATCAGTCAGACTTTTAATCTAAATAACCCATAAAACAATTTAATAACACTTTTACCCATTCATGCATGAATTATGATAACCTAATGCAAGAATTTTTATTAGTCTTCAAGGCTTATAAAAACACAAGTTTTTGCTTTCTTAAAACTGTAAAAACTAAAGAAGGTATACACGTGTCCACTTGAGTGGACAACATGCATCCACAACATACAAAAATGCCCTATTATCGTGGAACAGTATTGTAACTGTGAACGTTAACATGAAAGAACAAATATCTGGTACGGTTCAAATCTGTTGTTATTGTGTTGCTTACTGTATTTTTTTCTCCAGAAACAAAAATTCCCCTAAACTGAATACAATATTTTTTATGCCTATTTATGAATATATTCGTCCAGAAACAAAAATGTCCACACTATTTATAACACAAATATTGTCATTTACTTTTAAGTTTGCGTCATACCTAGAAAGTGTCTTTTTAATGAACTGAATTAGACGGATGTTAACGCTTGGTGTGAAAGTTGGAGAAGCACCCTGGACACAAGGGCACAAGACACTGCATGCAGATGTACTTCGTTTTACGTGTACAAGGTGCATCGTGGCACCTGATGGCATGTTTTGCATCCTTAAGCTTTGGCCAGTGAATTCCCACACTGAACCAGATTTCAGGGTGTGCTTTTGATACTGCCCTGCACTTTAACGGAGGTGGTGTCTCACTTGATCTTCCTCTTTGACGTTGGTTAATACTCGAGCAATGGAGGCTTTGAAATCCAACTGATTCTAGTCATCACATCCAGACATCCGATACAGCAGCCAGGCGTTTACACAAAGTGACATCAAGAAAGTGAAAGAACCCCCGAATGCACCATCTCCTGTTTTTGCGTCTTTGTGGGTACATCGCCACACGCTGACCCAAAAGATCCACTCCCCCCATGTTCGTGTTATATAGTTTGATGACAAATGGACAAGAGATGTGGATCACTTCTTTATCTTTCTTCCGCCACCTCTAGGCAGAATCTTGTGGCTGCAAGCCTGCACAGGACGATGCAACATGAATCACTGAGCTGTCTAGCCACCGTGTAATGGTGATGTTTTCATAATTGGTAACAACTGATGATGCACCTCTTCCTTTAGCTGCTTTTCATTCTTCAACTTTGATTGAGCTCACATGAGCCTGATGGCTCTACATGTGCCTGTTGCATAGATACCCTGGTTGTGTAACTTCTGGAGGAGAGGAATGGTGCAAAACAGGTCATCAAAAAATACCTTGTGATTTTTGTTTTGTATGTCATCACACAAGCGAAGGACCACACCAGCACACATGTCCAGGTCACTAAATTCAGCCATGTCCTCTCTGCCCTGATACATCTCAAACCTATACATGTACCCAGATGTCCCTGCTCTCACCCACATCTGCAAACCCCATGGTTTGGGTTTCTTGGGAATGTACTGATTGATGGACTTGAAGGGAATGATTCGCTCTCCAACAGACTGATACTCTTCGGGATCAACTGCTCCAGCAAAGGATGCCTCCAGTTTGTCTAACACGGGCCAAATTTTGGCAAGCTTGTCTTTGTTTCCTGGCTGTTGGGAATAATTGTCTACAAAGTGAAGGTAACAAAGAATCTCTTCAAATCTGCTTACAGGCAATGCGTTTGCAATCAGGTCTAGACGAAGCCCGTCATTTGAAGACCAGTACATTCTGGATCTGGGATATCTGATATAGGACATTACCAATTTATCCCAAGAAAGCAGTTCAATTCGTGGCTCGTCAGTGACAGATGTTCCTTCCCTTTCTGGAGTGCGTACAAATTTTTGTTGTGGACAATTTCATCAATCATGGTATAAAAAAATAGGTGCATAAAGAAGTGTATGGGTTCTGTACCCTCAACATTCACTTTGTGCTGTCCTAAAAATGTGGGGAAGACTCCTTCAAATCATTGTCTTTGGGTTTTCACATTGTACTGTTTATTGTTTTCCTTTTGCTACCTCAACTAAATGATCATCGTCATTGTTTGTTTCACTGTAGCTACTTAAGCTCCCTGCTCCTTCTCCCATTGGGTTTGGCTGCCATTCACCATCGTCACTGTCAGTATCACTGGAATCTGATGGACTGTCTTCTACTACTCTGTACCTAACCCTGTTGCTAGAAGCTCTTGATGTCTGGAGAAAATAAAACCGTACTAACAAAGTGCTACTACCACAGCTGCTACTAATGATAGTTATTTGAAATAATTTGCAATTTAAAAAAAATAAATAAATCATATAATGATACATACAAGGTTATCAACTGTCAAAACTAACATATACAGCTATAATATTTAAAAAAATATTTAGGTCAGGCCTATGTGCCAGGATAAGCCTTGCACACGGTTTAGATCTTTGTAACGCATGACGTCCACTGAAGTGGACAAATGATTTTACATCAACTGTGAAAAATATAAATTGTGTATTTAATGAAAACATTACCACACTATGTCCTAATCATTACTTTCTTTGAATGTATTTTCTTTACCTGCTCTGTTGTCTTTGAGTAAAATATATTTTACAGAAATCCCTGAAGTGCTCGGAGCTGGTGAATGATTCTCAGTCATTTTAATTTGATCTTGTTTTTGGAGGAATTAAATAATGACTTAAAAACAGCGGTCCATTGTAGTGACCTCATGCGTGAAAGGGTTAATTACATCTGATTTTATTATCCATGATTAAAACAAAACATCAGCATATAAAACTCACAGAGCTTCTATGTTATTCTTGGTATTTTAGGAAAGCCTAGTTTCCATTTACCTGATGCTCCTGTGGGATCCTGTGATTCTCCTCTGTACAATCCTGGGAATAAAGAGGGTGGTGACATCTCTCTGGGGTATTTCTGTTACTGGGTCCATCTGTAGGAGACACACAGTGACTAAGTACTTCGTATGTATGTGATTCTCAAGTTGTGTGTGAATATAAGGTGCCCCATAATTACTGTCTCCTTCAAATAAAATGCAGTCTCCTCTTACCCAGTAAGTAACAATTAAATCAGAGATTGTTGTATTGACAGAGGAGGGTGTAGAATAAGAGATTGTTTTAGTGACTGAGCAAGGAGAATATGTGACTCTTTTCTGTAATAATTGTTTACTCACCTGTGCTATTTGTAGGGATTTCTTCCTCCTTACACTGCTGATCACCTCTCACATACGTCTCTTCTCCTCCCTCTATATCTTCTGCCTTATTATTAGTGACACACGTCTCTTCTGCCTTTATATCAGTCACATATGTCTCTTCTTCTCCCTCTATATCTTCTGCCTTTATATCAGTCACATACGTCTCTTCTTCTCCCTCTATATCTTCTGCCTTTATATCAGTCACATACGTCTCTTCTCCTTCTATATCTTCTGCCTTTATATCAGTCACATTCGTCTCTTCTCCCTCTATATCTACCATCTTAATGTCAGACCGGTATTCACCCTAAATACCCCCACAAAACAATAAAAAAAAACTTTATTAATACAAAAACATTCTATCAGATTGTGGTCAAGCCACAAAATGGTCTGATCAGGGTGCTGAGGTGAGGGTGTGAGACCTTGATAGTGTAGCTTTGGTAGTCCGATGGATCCTGAATAAGTAAGACCTTAATGCATTTTATTACAATATGGTAACTTCAGAATTTTGCACCACGACATTGGACTGTCATGGCACTAGGAAGATTGAGATTTGAATCGGGACTTCTTGGGCTAGCTGAAGGATTGTGAGTGAAGCTGGATGGCCTTATGATGCTATTCTTCATGCATACATCTGGTAGCATTAGAGGGAGACTGATGAGGTACCCATAGCAAGAATTCTAGGGGGGGTACGCAAGGGACAGAGGCTGAATGCAGGATTAGCCGTGAGGTAGTTGCAGGTTTGCAAGATTTAGCAAAAGCTGGAGAATTAGGCAAATGCAGATTTTTAGGATTTGCCTATTAGCTGGAGTATTAGGCAAGTGCAGGTTTTCAGGATTCACCTTTTCGCAGAAGAGCTGAATGAACACTTTCAACACTTGCTAAGACTTCACCATTTTTCTCATGTTTCAAATTTCACTAAATTACTTCAATTACATTAAGAATGATAAAGAAAACTTTGGTGACAATAGCGAGTGAAACACGGCAAATAAACAAATAGAATTGAAAATGCTGGAACAAATAAGATCTCTAAAGAACCATACATAAATATTATAATGTAGTGTGTTCTACAAGAATAAGATAACCATGAGAAATTTTCTTTGTCTGTTTAAACATAACATGCGAGAGAATGAGATTGTTATGGAAACACGCTGCTACTGAACAGAAGAAAATACAAAATTTGCTTTGATCAAATGTGTATTCAATGTGTGTATTCCAATGAGCACACAATTCTGTGAATTAGCAGCTCCACCATTTTGTGATTGACAGCAATCTCACTCTGTGAGAGTGCTGAATCTGCAGTTAACCACAGGGTGTGATGGCATACCATATTTATATTGCGCGAGGAATACATCCATTAAGGCTTTTTTTTAGTTTGAGTGGCACAAATTCAATAGGTTTTGTGAAATTTCAGATCATGTCTAAGAAGCCTTAATGGGACATGTGAAACCGTAAGGTTATTTGTCTATGGAATATATATATAAATAAATATATATATTTAGATACATAAATACATATGTTTGTACCAATAAAGACAATGACTGATGTTATAGCTAAAAAGATATACCTTGCTATGATATATTAACAACATGTGAATACTAAGGCATTTATGTTTCAATAAAAGAATAGATATTAAGGAATGGGAGAACATAGAAATAATGTAAGATATTTCATTAAGGTCTCTTGGGTAAAAATAAAATGGACATATACCAAGTGAAGTTAGACACTTGCATAGATCTTCACGTGTTATATCTTCCCATGGACCTACAGAGGAGTCTTGATGACATCATCTAATAAGTATAAATATTGGAGCAAAAGTGGGCTAGGGGGGAGCCTGGGGATTAAAGTTCTAGGATGACGTACTATAAAATGTTTTCTTTGTATTATCTTGTATTTGTACTTTACTTATTTTCTGTTCATGAATGGTTCAGTATAAGCAAATTATCTAATTGTTTACTGAACATTTGAATAATTTAAACAATATCCCCTTTTACTGTTTATTTAAAAAGACTCTTACAACCTTGTTGACCATAATATGAATAATTGTTTGGGTGGGCCAGCCTTTACGGGGTCTGTATGTGTTCGGACCAGCCTTTACGGGGTCTGTATGTGTTTGGGCCAGCCCTTACGGGGTCTGTATGTGTTTTCGCCAGCCCTTACGGGGTCTGTATGCATTTGGGCTAGCCCTTACGGGGTCTGTATGCGTTTGGGCCAGCCCTTACGGGGTCTGTATGTGTTCGGACCAGCCTTTACGGGGTCTGTATGTGTTTGGGCCAGCCCTTACGGGGTCTGTATGTGTTTTCGCCAGCCCTTACGGGGTCTGTATGTGTTTGGGCCAGCCCTTACGGGGTCTGTATGCGTTTGGGCCAGCCCTTACGGGGTCTGTATGCGTTTGGGCCAGCCCTTATGGGGTCTGTATGCGTTTGGGCCAGCCCTTACGGGGTCTGTATGTGTTCGGACCAGCCTTTACGGGGTCTGTATGTGTTTGGGCCAGCCCTTACGGGGTCTGTATGTGTTTGGGCCAGCCCTTACGGGGTCTGTATGCGTTTGGGCCAGCCCTTACGGGGTCTGTATGCGTTTGGGCCAGCCCTTACGGGGTCTGTATGCGTTTGGGCCAGCCCTTACGGGGTCTGTATGTGTTTGGGCCAGCCCTTACGGGGTCTGTATGTGTTTGGGCCAGCCCTTACGGGGTCTGTATGTGTTTGGGCCAGCCCTTACGGGGTCTGTATGTGTTTGGGCCAGCCCTTACGGGGTCTGTATGTGTTTGGACCAGCCCTTACGGGGTCTGTATGTGTTTGGGCCAGCCCTTACGGGGTCTGTATGTGTTTGGGCCAGCCCTTACGGGGTCTGTATGTGTTTGGGCCAGCCCTTACGGGGTCTGTATGCGTTTGGGCCAGCCTTCACAGGCCTATTTGTATGATAAGGTTCTTACTTCGAGTATTGCTTTGGTTAATGCTTGAAGGAGGAATAGACGATTCCAAGTCCCAAGTGAAAACACATAATAACACTATAAAGGGGGGTATCCACTAGACGATAAAGTTGAACGATTGAATGATAATGATAAAATCGTTCGATAATCGTTCGAACATCGTTTGCAAATCGTGCAGTAATTGTTTCTAACGATGTACGATGCGCGCTCCCGCTGGTCGTTTGATCGTCTCCTCCATCGACTGAACATGCAGGTCAATTTCACTTGATTGCTTACAAATCGTTTACACATCGTTTACACATCGTTCATGCTGAACGATCAAACGATGAACCACTATCTGCCCACTATAGCTGAAAGCTCTCAATCACAGATTGAAACAACATAGTTTATCGTTAGATCTTTTGCAAATCTTTTGCAAATTGTTCAGAGTGGAAGATCAAATTTCAAGGGAAACTTCAAGGGAAAATCGTTAAGAGGTTGGACAGGGATAAAATCGTCTAGTGGATGCCCCCCATTAGGCTCCCTGGGGTGCCTCGGGACACTTGCATGGGTGCCTTAGGTTGGTGGTCCAGCAAATTATTTATGGTCAATGTAATGTAAATATATGCACAAACAGAAGCGCAAACCTGTCCACCACCACATAACTGAACCTAAGGATGACAGGTCAGCACAATTTACTTCACTTTACTACATTTTTGTCTGAATTTATTAATAACAAACTTTTGACTTAGGGGTACCGTGCAAACTATGCTGATAGTCTAGGGCGCCGTGGTTCAAAAATGTTTGAGAACCGCTGCTATAAGGCCTTAGACAGCAATGTGTGAAACATATGTGAGAGAATAAGATGATTGACAGTATGTACCAAAAGGAAGGTTTAGGTTTAATATAAATGTTTTAATTGTGACAAATTAGTTCTTAGAAAATAGGGACCTTAACAGGTCAGGCTTCATCAGGTTAAAAATAAAGGAAAGGGTTAAAAAAAAAATTGGTGGGGTCCCCTCCTAAAATAGTAACCAGCTCCGGACCTCAGCCTGGTCTGATATCAAAAAATTGGGAGGAAAACCAGCGCGGGATTCCAATGATTTTCCAATAACCAGCACCGGGCTGAACCAGATGAGGAGCTTACACTATAGCAGGGAGACGCCCAGTGTGGTGTTACCCCTGCAATAATGTAAAACCAGCCCAGTGCTGGAAATCTTCAGAAAATTGGGACCCTAAAAATAAAATGGGGTCCCCACTCATGAGGATCAACCATCCCTGGGCAGAAAGCCCACGGCTTTTCCCCACATCCCTGGTGTAACAATAGATTGTAATATTGTTCATTACTAGACTTCTCCATTGACTTCAATGGAATGACCACGGATGAACCGGTCATTTTGTTAGGTACTGCCATATGTAGAGTGCATGTCTATTTTTTGAACAGCAAAACCCCGTCATTAGCAGTCTCTTTCAGTCAGTTTTGAAACACAGCAGGACAGGGTAACTGGGCTTGGGGATCTGGCGTGTCACATGGACTACCCAACAAACACCATCTTTTTTTTTCACGTATTTCTACTAAAGACTGCACGTTCTAGTTACCCGGATCCTAGAGGTTACACTCTCAAGGTCGCACCATAGAGCACCCTGACTTGACCAAGGTCCAATGTGACTGCCAACTGACAGTAGGTACCTGTCCATTGTCAAGATTCCATTGCTGTTTATACTGTACACTTGGATCATTGATACTAATTCATCATTATTTCTATTACACTCATCAACAGCTTCTATAGTATCTCAATGCTTCATTAATGTTTACTTTTTTTATCTTTTAATTTCATTATTACTACGCTATAGTATCACCGTATCATAAATGATTTTTATTTATGCCCATGATCAGCATTGGATTTATAACATTTTTCCACAAATTGGGGACATCACAAACAGCGATGCCACCTTCCACTAACACTTTTATAATGTCTGCTTTCATTGCGATGACACAGTACAATATCAGTGTATAAGACACACAAGGCTTCTCTACCGTCACTGTGGTATATTGGGGAGACCCTAAATCCCACCTACCTGATGCTCCTGTGGGGTCCTGTGATTCTCCTCTGTACAATCCTGGGAATAAAGAGGACGGGGACATCTCTCTGGGGTATTTCTGTTACTGGGTCCATCTGTAGGAGACACAGTGACTGAATAATAGGAGTTTTGTTACTCTCATCTCTCTTAAGGCCTGATTCAGAGCCGGACGCTCTGACCAAAGCGCTCGCTCTGAATCAGGGCCCTCCAACCTTAAAATGGAGCTGCCTCCTGGCCGCTCGTATAGCTGTGGGTGACCACCCACAGCTATAGCGAGCGGCCATGATGATGGTCGCGATGGTCTTGACCATCGCGACCATCGGGCTTGCGACGAGACCCTGCGGTAGGGTCTCGCTGCCGCAAGCCCTGGAGTGATTTTGGCTCTATCAGAGCCAAAATCACTCCCACTGACATCACTACTGATGTCAGTGGGGCCGGACTCAGACAGTAGGCGGTCCCATGGGAACGCCTCCGTCTGGCAGCCACGCCCCCGGCACACCCACCAAAGGGGGCGCTGTCACTCACCATCGACAGCACGCCCCCTTTGGTGCGAGACCCATAACGACAGCTTGGCTGTCGCTATGCGGGTCTCGCGCATGCGCACGACGGAGCTCCCTCCGTCGTGCGCATGCGCATTAGGGCACCATCGACCCGCTTGCGAGCGTCCTGCGCTCGTGAGCGGGTCTGAATTAGGCCCTTAGTCCATCTGAGGGACACTGCTAACCATATGGGGTGTAGAAGTTGCTGTGAACTGAAAATTGTTTGGAAACTAAATCCACCACTGGAACCATTTGGAATCAGAAGGAGAAGGATTGCACTAGGAGCTGATTTAACAGCAAAACTTCCCTATGTCAGGATTACATATAAAATATATCTTCTAATGATCCCTGAGACACATACATAAAAGGGTATAAAGCTCATCCCCTCCAACCCCTTACTCGGTTTGAACATAAAGAGTCCTAAGGAAAGGTTGACGAACTAAGGGCAGAATTGCATCCTACTTATGCGCCCAACCAACAAGGGAGGGATCGAAGAGTCCCAACAGGAAGTCAGAGAAGGAGATTTAACTGGTAAGTACCAAAACTGTTGTTTTCTATTTCATTCATCTGGGGGACACTTTCTAGACAATGGGAACGTACAAAAGCTGCCCCTAGGGGAGGGTTCATTCAGTTTTATCTGAACATAATACTTTGGACGTAAACTTGGCATCTGTGGACTCAAAGTCCCGAAATCTTTTCCTGGCATCATAAAGAATGAATAAACTATGGGCCGTATTCAATTTGAGGCGAAAAGTCAGTTTTCGGGTGTTTTTGGCAAAACTTTTTCGCGGGTGACGTTATTTTCGCCTGTTTTGGTTTTACCCCGTATTCAATTTGAAGGACTTTCTGCCTAGGCAGATAGTCAATGCAATGTACTAGACGAAAAAGTTTCGCCTATGAATAGCAGGCGGAAAAAAGTGCAAAATTGGGGTGCAACGTTGCGGGAACCCCCGTGCAGCCTTCAGACAGTCCCCCAAAGGTAAACTGTGTCAAAAAAAATACACTTAAGAACACCCCAAAAAATTACTTTGAATTTAAAAGATAAAAACTAGTGAACTTGCCTCTGGGGGGGGGGTCCCCAAGTACGCCCCAGGTGTTTTTTCATTGCAGGTGCTTGCGGCAGGTGGATTTTTCACAATTTTTTAAACTTCACTTTAGTAACTTTAAAATATGCTGACCCCCATTTTCAAGTACCCCAAATTTGCTGGGATAAGTTATTTTCTGCAACAAAAACCCAGAATACTATTCTGTACCAGGTATAGAAAAACGCTATTTAGCAGCTATTGAGCCCATTTAAAAACACTAAATACCTTCAGCAAGCCAAATCGGGGGGTACCATAGGGAACCCCCATGTCAGAGCATCATTTGGGGGGTGTCAGGCTGATTTCCCCAAATCTGACAGTACTTTCCGCTTGTTTAAGTTTTGCCGGGTACTTTCACATTGAATACGGGGATACGCGGGCACGTGCGCGATACTTTTCCGCCTGCAAAACACGCGAAGTAGCTGAAAAGTCCAGGAGGCAAAAAAGTATCGCAGGTCCGCTATAAATGAATACGGCTCTTACTGTGGAGCGGAGATAAAATAATTTTATGCGTCTCAACCAATGGAGTGTACTTGACGGCTTTCTCTCCAGTAAGTCATTTTTGGGGTAAATTTACTAAAGTGAGAGTTTTTGGAAGTGGAGATGTTGCCCAAAGCAACCAATCAGATTCTAGCTAGTATCTTCTAGAAGCTGCTAGTTAAATGTTAAGTAGAATCTGATTGGTTTCTATGGGCAACAACACTTCTAAAAACTCTCACTTTAGTAAATTTACCCCTTAGGGCCGAATTCAATTACAAGCGAAAAGTCCGTTGCCAGACTTTTCGCCATCATCGCTGGTTTTAGGTGCAAAAAAATATTAATACGTCCCCGCGTATCCCCGCATTCAATTTGAAATCGGTGAAAACGGGACCCGGCGAAACGCAAACAGGCGAAAAGTGCTGTCATTTTTGGGGATATCAGCCTGACACCCCCCCGAAAGATGCTCTGACATAGGGGTTCTCTATGGGTACCCCCGATTAGCCCTGCTGAAGGTATTTGGGGTCTTTGAATGGTTTCAATAGGCGCTATTTAGCGTCTGTCAGCAAGTGATGAAGAATAGCATTTTGCAACTTTTTGGGGGGGAAATAAGTATTGCCATCAAATTTGGGGTACATGAAAAGGGGCGCAAGCATATTTTAAAGTTGCTAAAGTCAAACATTAAAAAGCGCCTAAACGCACCTTCAGCAGGCACCTGCAATCCAAAAATACACCTCCCCCATATTTACAGACCCCCCCAAATGCTATTTCACTAGTTTTTGATTTTGTACCCCCACTTTGAATTTTTTTCGCCAACTTTTTCAAAGTGTTTTTTTGGGGTGTCCTTTGTGGGGTTTTTTTTGCGGTTTTTGAAGCAGTTAGTGTCAATGGGGGTGTAAAAATGGTTTAGGGGGATTGCCGCAAATTTTCACCCCAAAACCCCAATCCTGCACTTTTTTCCGCCAGGTATCCATTGGCGAAACTTTTCCGCTGGTTATGAGGCGCAAACTTTACGCACCGGCGAAGTCGGACAAATCAAATATTGGTATATATTGATTCGTCGAAAATGACGTAATCGGCGTAAAAGTATCGCGGAAACTGACTTTTCGCTTCTAATGGAATACGGCCCCTAGTGTCTCTGCTGTCCCAGAAACACAGAAAACAGCAGCGCTTTGTGAATCCAGATGTCTCCTCCTTCCACCTCATCGCTGGATGCAAAGGTATCAAAGTTATAGAATTTTGCAAAGGTATGAATGGAAGACCAGGTGGCCGCCTGGCACATATAGTCCGAAGAGGCCTATGACACGCAGACCAAGAGGCACCAACTGACCAACTGGAATGAGCTGGTTGACCTCGAACACAATGTAAGCCTGACAATGACATCACAAAGCCAAGACACCGTATGTTTTAAGGCTGGAGTAGCCTCTTGCAAGGGTCATAGAGGACAACCAAATAATCCATCGTGCGCAAGTATGAAGTGCAACAAACCTAAATCCGGAGCGCTCGGACCACGTCCAAGGAATGACAAGAATCCTGGTCAGCCAAAGTATTGACACAAGGCAATACCAGAACCACAATTGTCTTATTAGGGTGTAACTTAGACACCACTTATGGCTTTGTATGAAGCATCTCCCTGTTATCATGAAGCACCAGATAAGGAAAACGACAGGACAAGGCACTAAGGGGGTCATTCAGACCCACTCGCAAGCGGCAGTATGCTCGCAAGTGGGTCGATGTTCCCCACTGCGCATGCGCACGACGGAGGGAGCTCCGTCGTGCGCATGCGCGAGACCCGGACTGCGACAGCCAAGCTGTCGCTTCGGGCCTCGCACCAAACAGAGCGTGCTGTCGATGTTGATTGACAGCACGCCCCCTTTGGTGGGCGTGCCGGGGGCGTGCCTGCCAGACGGAGGCGTTCCCATGGGAACGCCTACCGTCTGAAACCGGCCCCACTGACATCACTAGTGATGTCAGTGGGAGTGATTTTGGTTCTGATAGAGCCAAAATCACTCCAGGGCTTGTGGCAGGGAGACCCTACCGCAGGGTCTCCGTCGCAAGTCTGATGGTCGCGATGGTCAAGACCATCGCGATCATCTTTTTGGACGCTCGTATATGCTGTGGGTGGTGACCCACAGCTATACGAGCGTCCAGGAGGACGCTCCATTTTCATGGAGGAGGGCCCTGATTCAGAGCCAGCGCTCTGGTCAGTGCGTCCGGCTCTGAATCAGGCCCTAAGCTTCGAAACCCTCCTAGCCAAGGCAATCATGAGAAAAAACTGTCTTCCATGTGAGATGCTTGGGTTCTGCCAAATCAAGTGACTCAAGAGCATCCTTTTGCAAGCGACAAAGAACCAAAATATATGTCTCACGGAGCAATAGGAGGAAGAAACAGGGCATGGACCTGAAGGACACCCTATAGAAATGTCAGAATTTCAGGGAGCAAAGCATTGCAGAAACAAACCTGACAGCGTGGATACCTGCACCTTTAATGATATCAAACACTAGTCTGTGTCCAGGCCCTCCTGGAGGAACAAAAACACATGCGAAAGATGAAAAGAGGTAATGGGAAAAATTTTCCTCTCACACTAAGAGACATAGGAACGTCAAATCCGGAACCAGCTTCCGTAACTTTAAGCATCTTCAGGATATCCTCCTCCAGAATTTCCTTAGCTCTTAAGATGGCAGCCTTAACAGCGATGCCGTTAAATACACCTGATGTAAAACAAGGTGAACAAAGTGACCTTTTTGAAAAGGGGCTAGACCACAGGGTAGATGCTATGGAGAGTCCAACAGCAGACCACGGAAGTCCGAGTACCAGGTCTGGAGCTACCAAGATGAACATCACCTATTCTCTCAATGCATTTTAGAACTCGGCCAACATCGAGATTGGTGAAAAGAGATAAATCAGTCGAAAGTCTCACAGTACAGTCATGACATAGGCCAAGAGAGCAGCAGGATCTCATGTCCTGGAGCAATTACTCGTCACCTTGTGACGAGTAATTGCTCGTATTGTATTGATGTCCAGCAACCCCCACTTTAGAACCAGATCCTGGAATACATCAGGGAGCAGGGACCTCTTCCTAAGATGAAAATCCTGTTGGCTGAGGTAATCTGCCTCCCAATTTATGACCCCAGGAATGAATACAGCTGATAAGGCTGGAAAGTGGTGCTCTGCCTACCTCATGATGTTGACAGTTTCCCGGATGGCCAGAATTCTCTCTGCCATGGCATTGTACAACGGGACCTTCACCAGCCAAGTTAGGGCCCTGAAGATCACCCAGAGTTCTAGGATAAAGGAAGGGAGCTCTCCTCACTGGACCACACTCCTTTGAAATGGAGAACTACAGCTCCCCAGCCCCTTAGACCATGGTCCAGATTGTAAAGGGCTGACCCCTGCTGATGTTTGGAAGTCACCCAATAAAGTAGAGAGATGAAGGACTTGGAACAGGTGGAGATGTGACTCATTCCACTTGGACAGCAAATCCAACTAGAACTCCCTGGAATGGAACCTGCAGAACTGAACAGCCATAAAGGAGGAGACAAAATACTTTAACAGGCGCATGTACAAGTGGACCAAAACAGACCTCTTTATCAGAACCAAACGAATCATGGATTCCTTACAAACTTCTAGAGTCTTAAGGACTGACCGCAGATTCCTAAGGTGCTGATCTGTTCAAATATGTATCCTACTTACCTCTACCATCAGCCTCTGGCATGTGGAGTGGTTGCACTGTCAGCACAGGAAGCCCAGATACTAACCTGTGTCGGGTGTGGCTGGTTCCTCCAGAAGCGCCTGTGCAGATAGGGGCTGATGGCTCCTGATGTATGAGATAAGCCAGAGAGTGTGGGGAGGAGACTGGTCAGATCTTTGGGCTGGTAACACACAGTGACATGGTGTGAGGGGGGAGAGCAGGAGTATAATAGGGGCTGATGGCTCCTGATGTATGAGATACACCAGAGAGTGTGGGGAGGAGACTGGTCAGATCTCTGGGCTGGTAACACACAGTGACATGATGTGAGGGGAAGAGCAGGTGTATAATAGGGGCTGATGGCTCCTGATGTATGAGATATACCAGAGAGAGTGGGGAGGAGACTGGTCAGATCTCTGGGCTGGTAACACACAGTGACATGATGTGAGGAGGAGAGCAGGAGTATAATAGGGGCTGATGGCTCCTGATGTATGAGTTACACCAGAGAGTGTGGGGAGGAGACTGGTCAGATCTCTGGGCTGGTAACACACAGTGACATAATGTGAGGGGGAGAGCAGGAGTATAATAGGGGCTGATGGCTCCTGATGTATGAGATACACCAGAGAGTGTGGGGAGGAGACTGGTCAGATCTTTGGGCTGGTAACACACAGTGACATGATGTCAGGGGGAGAGCAGGTTATAATAGGGCAGGCCTGGCCAACCTGTGGCTCTCCAGCTGTTGTGAAACTACACATCCCAGCATGTCCTGTCACAGTTTTAGCATTCCCTAATAGCAAAATTTTTGCAGGGCATGCTGGGACTTGTACTTTCACAACAATTGGAGAGCCACAGGTTGGCCAGGCCTGTAATAGGGGCTGATGGCTCTTGACTCCCCCACTGGACAGATATATTTCCCTTAATTTGTACTGACAGAGGAAGATGTAGGATAGGAATTTGCTGCAGTTACTGAGACTATGTGACTATTTTTTGTAATAAGTGTTTATTACTCACCTGTGCTGATATCTGTAGGGATTTCCTCCTCCTTACACTGCTGATCACCCCTCACATACGTTTCTTCTTCTCCCTCTATATCTTGTACCTTAATATCAGTCAGATCTACATCCTAAATAACAAACAAAATGTTAAAAAACACGAATAATTTCAGAATTTTTTGCTTGAGATTACAGAATATAATATCACTGTATAACACATACAAACATCACATAGTGATAGTCAATTTGGACTATTGGTGAGACCCTAATTCCAGCCTACCTGATCCTCCTGTGGGATCCTGTGATTCTCCTCTGTACAATCCTGGGAATAAAGAGGACGGGGACATCTCTCTGGGGTATTTCTGTTACTGGGTCCATCTGTAGGAGACACAGTGACTGAGTACATTGTATATATGTGATTATCAGGTGTTGTGTATATATAGGAGGCCCCCATACCTGCTCTCCCCTGTACAATAAATGACAGTCTCCTCTTACCTAGTGATGTGAGGGTCCGGTGATTCTCCATCATCACGTCCTTGTACAGACCCCTGTATTCCTCTATATACTCCCCCTCCTGCATGGAGACATAGACAGTGACATCCTGACACCTTATAGGAACCTGACACACAATGATACAGTCATCACCCAGACACATCCCCTGGTGTTACTGTATAATGTCCCATTCCCAGCAGTCACCTCTCTGATTATCACCCAGACACATCCCCTGGTGTTACTGTATAATGTCCCATTCCCAGCAGTCACCTCTCCGGTTATCACCCACACACATCCCCTGGTGTTACTGTATAATGTCACATTCCCAGCAGTCACCTCTCCAGTCATCACCCAGACACATCCCCTGGTGTTACTGTATAATGTTCCATTCCCAGCAGTCACCTCTCCAGTCATCACCCAGACACATCCCCTGGTGTTACTGTATAATGTCCCCTTCCCAGCAGTCACCTCTCCAGTCATCACCCAGACACATCCCCTGGTGTTACTGTATAATGTTCCATTCCCAGCAGTCACCTCTCCAGTCATCACCCAGACACATCCCCTGGTGTTACTGTATAATGTCCCCTTCCCAGCAGTCACCTCTCCGGTTATCAAACACACACATCCCCTGGTGTTACTGTATAATGTCCCATTCCCAGCAGTCACCTCTCCAGTCATCACCCAGACACATCCCCCGGTGTTACTGTATAATGTCCCATTCCCAGCAGTCACCTCTCCAGTCATCACCCAGACACATCCCCCGGTGTTACTGTATAATGTCCCATTCCCAGCAGTCACCTCTCCAGTCATCACCCCGACACATCCCCTGGTGTTACTGTATAATGTCCCATTCCCAGCAGTCACCTCTCCAATCATCACCCAGACACCTCCCCTGGTGTTACTGTATAATGTCCCATTCCAAGCAGTCACCTCTCCAGTCATCACCCGGACACATCCCCTGGTGTTACTGTATAATGTCCCATTCCCAGCAGTCACCTCTCCAATCATCACCCAGACACCTCCCCTGGTGTTACTGTATAATGTCCCATTCCAAGCAGTCACCTCTCCAATCATCACCCAGACACCTCCCCTGGTGTTACTGTATAATGTCCCATTCCCAGCAGTCACCTCTCCAGTCATCACCCAGACACATCCCCTGCTGTGACTGTATATGTCCCATTCCCAGCAGTCACCTCTCCAGTCATCACCCAGACACATCCCCTGGTGTTACTGTATAATGTCCCATTCCCAGCAGTCACCTCTCCAGTCATCACCCAGACACATCCCCCGGTGTTACTGTATAATGTCCCATTCCCAGCAGTCACCTCTCCGGTTATCACCCACACACATCCCCTGGTGTTACTGTATAATGTCACATTCCCAGCAGTCACCTCTCCAGTCATCACCCAGACTCATCCCCTGGTGTTACTGTATAATGTTCCATTCCCAGCAGTCACCTCTCCAGTCATCACCCAGACACATCCCCTGGTGTTACTGTATAATGTCCCCTTCCCAGCAGTCACCTCTCCGGTTATCACCCACACACATCCCCTGGTGTTACTGTATAATGTCCCATTCCCAGCAGTCACCTCTCCAGTCATCACCCAGACACATCCCCTGGTGTTACTGTATAATGTCCCATTCCCAGCAGTCACCTCTCCAGTCATCACCCAGACACATCCCCCGGTGTTACTGTATAATGTCCCATTCCCAGCAGTCACCTCTCCGGTTATCACCCAGACACATCCCCCGGTGTAACTGTATAATGTCCCATTCCCAGCAGTGACCACTCCAGTCATCACCCAGACACATCCCCCGGTGTAACTGTATAATGTCCCATTCCCAGCAGTGACCACTCCAGTCATCACCCAGACACATCCCCTGGTGTAACTGTATAATGTCCCATTCCCAGCAGTGACCACTCCAGTCATCACCCAGACACCTCCCCTGGTGTTACTGTATAATGTCCCATTCCAAGCAGTCACCTCTCCAAACATCACCCAGACACCTCCCCTGGTGTTACTGTATAATGTCCCATTCCAAGCAGTCACCTCTCCAGTCATCACCCGGACACATCCCCTGGTGTGACTGTATAATGTCCCATTCCCAGCAGTCACCTCTCCAGTCATCACCCAGACACATCCCCTGGTGTGACTGTATATGTCCCATTCCCAGCAGTCACCTCTCCAGTCATCACCCAGACACATCCCCTGGTGTTACTGTATAATGTCCCATTCCCAGCAGTCACCTCTCCAGTCATCACCCAGACACATCCCCTGGTGTGACTGTATATGTCCCATTCCCAGCAGTCACCTCTCCAGTCATCACCCAGACACATCCCCTGGTGTTACTGTATAATGTCCCATTCCCAGCAGTCACCTCTCCAGTCATCACCCAGACACATCCCCTGGTGTTACTGTATAATGTCCCATTCCCAGCAGTCACCTCTCCAGTCATCACCCAGACACATCCCCTGGTGTTATTGTATAATGTCCCATTCCCAGCAGTCACCTCTCCAGTCATCACCCAGACACATCCCCTGGTGTTACTGTATAATTTCCTATTCCCAGCAGTAACCCCTGCAGTCATCAAACAGACACCTCTCCTGGTGTTATTGTATAATGTCCCATTGCCAGCAGTCACCTCTCCAGTCATCACCCAGACACATCCCCTGGTGTTACTGTATAATTTCCCATTCCCAGCAGTCACCTCTCCAGTCATCACCCAGACACATCCCCTGGTGTTACTGTATAATGTCCCATTCCCAGCAGTCACCTCTCCAGTCATCACCCAGACACATCCCCTGGTGTGACTGTATATGTCCCATTCCCAGCAGTCACCTCTCCAGTCATCACCCAGACACATCCCCTGGTGTTACTGTATAATGTCCCATTCCCAGCAGTCACCTCTCCAGTCATCACCCAGACACATCCCCTGGTGTTATTGTATAATGTCCCATTCCCAGCAGTCACCTCTCCAGTCATCACCCAGACACATCCCCTGGTGTTACTGTATAATTTCCCATTCCCAGCAGTCACCTCTCCAGTCATCACCCAGACACATCCCCTGGTGTTACTGTATAATATCCCATTCCCAGCAGACACCTCTCCAGTCATCACCCAGACACATCCCCTGGTGTTACTGTATAATGTCCCATTCCCAGCAGACACCTCTCCAGTCATCACCCAGACACATCCCCTGGTGTTACTGTATAATGTCCCATTCCCAGCAGACACCTCTCCAGTCAGCAGCTGAATGATCTTATTGGTGAGTTCCGGGATCTTCTGGTCATTGTCTCGCTCATGCATCAGTGAGTGAGGTGGAAGCACCGTGATGGGGCTCTGGGTCCTTCTCAGTCCTCTTGACACACTGGGAAGGGCTCCTGGGTGTCTCACACTCACCGGATGTCTTCTTCACTACTGTGTAATCCTGTGTATTGGGGTAGACATCGAAAAAATTTAAATAAAATATCTCCAAACAGGTTGAGATCGAATAGGTTAATTGTGCAACAGAGAGTATACAAATAGGGTCTATGTTACACATAAAACACAAATTCTATCTGTAACCATTCACAATATATTTCGAGTCCTCAGACAACCGCTGCACAAATGGATGTATCGTCATCTCTGAACAAGACGATGGAGCTTGGGTGACAATAGAGGACTCAGAACAGACAAAGTAAGGGATGACAGCTAACTCCCACTTTCCCAAAGTGTACCCAAAAAGTCTCCCATTCGAGGGTCCTGTACACTCCTCTACTCCAGCATGAGAGTGTAAGTGATATTCCATCCTCCAGGATAGCTGTAACATCATGGGGCAAATGTAATAGAGTGAGATTTAGAAATGTGAGAGTTTAGCAGTGAACTCAGCCAATGTAATAGAGTACGAGCACATGCAAACTCGCCTGTTTTTAGACTCAAAAAACTCTCACGATTTAAAGTCTCATCCAGATGATTTTCCATAAGATAAAACTCGACCAATATGAGAGGTTACTGCTAAACTCCCACATTTTCTAACCTCTCACCCTACTACATTTGGTGTTATATGTGACCAAGCCCCCACTAAAAACCATAAAATACAAGGGACTGTAAACTGATTATTACACCTGAATACGCTGAGGAGCACTTGGACGTGTGTACATTGGAAATTACTTCATATATTTAAATATATTAAAGCTGCATCTATAATAAACTATAACTATTGTCAAGTGCCTGTTATCAGTGGATTTGTTTTCCGGTGCTTCCGTATGTATGTAGCGTAATATTATATTTAGGCTTTTTGGGTACAGGTTGAGTCTCCCATATCCAAATATTCAGAAATATGGAATATTTGTAGCATGCCTGAGATAGTGACACCTTTGTTCTTTGATGGTTCAATGTACAAACTTTGTTTTAGGCACAAAATTATAAAAATATGGTATAAAATTACTTTCAGGCTCTGTGTATAAGGTGTATATGAAACAGTAATTAATTTCATGTATTATAGTATGCAAATATTCCAAAACACGGAATATTCCGATATCCAAAATACTCCTGGCCCCAAGCATTTTGGATATGGGAGACTCAACCCTGTATATGGAATATTAATTAAATAGAATAGTACCTTAATACCCTGAACTACCACCCAAAGCGTGTATTTTCAGATAACACCTTGTGTATATTTATGGTATCAGTACTTCATCCATATTAACTAATAAACATTGCTGGTACTTTTGATGTTCCTACATGTATGTATCTGGATAATGCTTCCTGGCAGATGTGAAAAGCACCTGAGATAATTGGGATATTCCATTTGATGCATTATGCTACGTCTGAGGTTTATTGTTGCACATTGATGATATAGCAACTAAATAGTTATTGTGTTAATTTGTTTGTTTATAAAGACTGACCGGGGTTTTTTAATCAGACCTCTCAATTTAAGGGGTCAATCCAATTAGGTGAGTGTTGGCAGATGCGAGTTGCCCTTTTCCCTGCGAATTCGCATAGCAAAATTTTTTAGGTGTAAAAAAAAAAAAAAAAAAATTCCTAAAATTGCCCCAAAATCAACTATGTTGTTGCATTATTCACCACAAATTTAATTAGGTATTTTTATTTTTTTTTTAATAATAATTGCCTTTTATTTTTATTTTATTTAATTAAAATTTTTTGAGTCACCTCAAAGTACCCCAAAAGCATATTTTTTCCTACTTTTCTGTGCATTTTTAGTTTTTTTGTATGTAAGCATACGGAAAGTTTGCTTTTACCATTTTTTTTTTTACTTTTTTTTTTTTAAATGCACAAATCGGCCATTTAACACCCTTTAAAACACTTCCAGTACTTTCCTTATGCCCATTAACAGCCTTCTGTATGATTCTGGAAAGGAAATGTTCAGCTTTTTGGGGTCCAGGAAGGTCACCCCACTTTTTCATGCACTTCTCTCACAACGCATTTGGCTGACAATTCGCCCTACAGCACCCCATGGTTACCCAGTGTCCCCCAGGTAGGATAAACAACATCATAGGCTGAATTCAGAGTTTTACATAAACAGAATTTGCCCCTTTTCCTTTTAGTGGCCACGCTTGACATCTTTTTAGCCACAAGTCTCTATTACAACTGTGTACGACTTGGGGGTCAGGCTGGAGTCGGTGTGTAGTACGTATAGTAAGGGCCCGATGTGGGCATGCGGTCACAAAGTGTGGCCAAAATGGCTGGGGAAAAGTCATATATGCGCCAGGGTGGAAGGGATTGGGGACATGGGGAATACTTCTGCTCTGTAGGTAACATTAAGATAATATTAACAAAAACCCAAATTATTAATCGAGATGTAGTTATGAGACCGGCAGCGCCCATTACCGTGAGGTCCCTGGAACGGTGCATGGTCCTTGGAACAGTGCAGGCAGCTGCTGCACTGCCAGAAGTTCTGTCCCAAGATGGACTTGGGGCTCGAGGTGGTGGACTGTTGGAGTAGCCGGCGCCGCTGCTCTCTGTAGCAGACTGCAGCGGCAGCCGCAGGGAGAGCGCCTGTACGGCCTGGAACCTCCCTGCACTGGGTTACAGTGGGGTCGGGCGTAGCGGCGGCTGTCGCTGATGAGATCCACAGCCGCCACTAATGCCACATAAAAGATGGATGAAAGAGACATTATTCTTTTTTTTTTGCTGAAGGGACTATGCAGCGCCCTCTAGTGGCCGGCGCTCTAGGCAGCTGCCTAATGGTAGCGCCAACCCTGGATATGTCCTGTATTCCTTCAAAATGGAGAATACTCATGAGGAAATAAATATATTGTGGAAATGAAGATGTTTCTGAATCAGGATTCACCACACAAATTCCTCCTGGTACCTTAATATATTCAGCTCCAGTAGAGATATATGGAGTAGGGTACAAACGTTATCTCAGAGCACTTCCCTTCTGAATATTTGTGTTAGTTAACAGTGTCCAATATATGTGCACAATTATATCTCATAATATGAGTATACAGTGATCGCGGTGAGTGACAAAATATGTGGGTCCCAGGGACCCTCCACTTTAAAAAAAAATGGGGTCCTACCTGACCATTTCTGGGTCCCATCATAATTTATGCTTTAGAGCTCCCCATATGCCTCTGACCTTCCCTAACCCCTTACAAATGATGCCACACAGCCATGCCCGGCCTTTACACATTATGCCGCACATTAATGCCCTTTACATATTATGCCACGCAGCAGTGCCCGGTCTTTACACATTTTGCCACACAGCCATGCCCGGTTTTTAAACATTATGCCGCACATTAATGCCCGGTTTTTACACATTATGCCATGCAGTAATAGACCTTACAAATGATGCCACACAGTCATTCCCGGCCTTTACATGTTATGCCACACATTAATGCCCTTTACACGTTATGCCGCACATTAATGCCCTTTAGTCCCCCTATGCATTGCCCCCAGCAGTAGTCCCCCTATGCATTGCCCCCAGTAGTAGTCCCCCCCTGTGCATTGCTCCCAGTAGTGCTCCTATGCATTGCCCCCAGTAGTAATCCCCCCTTATGCAGTGCCCCCAGTAGTAATCGCCCCCCCTATGCAGTGCCCCCAGTAGTAATCCCCCCTATGCAGTGCCCCCAGTAGTAATCCCCCCCCTATGCAGTGCCCCCAGCAGTAGTTTACCCTCTATGCATTGCCCCCAGTATTGGTCCACGTATTTGCCCTTTAGTGACCTGGGCCTAATGCCCAGGTCACTCACACCTTCAATTGGGCCTAATGCCCCTTATGTAGCCCGGGCCTTGTGCCCACCTATATACCCACAGGCCTATTGCCTGAATTTATCCCACGAGCCTAGTGCCCGACAACCCTGGTGGTCTCGGGAGGGGTTAAATAACGGTGGCCCAAGGCCGCCTACCCGTACGGTGGAAGAGGCTGCGGGGGGGAGCTTCGTTAGCTCTTTTTCTTTCCACCCCCGCAGTCCTCTTCGGTCCTCACCTTCATTCTTCTGCCACTGGCCCGTCCTGGCCAGCGCCGCCACCTCTTCATATCTTCCACCTTGATCGCGCCGACTTCTGGCCTATTGCGCGGCCACTGGAACTGTTGCCGCGCTGCTCTTGTCTTCGGGAGGTCTTCACTCCTCCCCTCCGCTGCCAGCACTGAAGTTTCCCACTCAGCGGCGTCTAATTCAAGATGCCGCGAGTGGGCGGGGCTATGACGCGGCGAGCCATGATTGGCTCGTCGCGTCTGCCTCCTATTGGCTGCTGGACCGCGAGCCATATTTGGCTCGCGGCCAGTGCCAAACAACCCCGCCGCGGTGGCTTACCTGACGCTGGGAACAAACACTGTCCCAGCGCCGGGCAAGGATGCTGTGCCGATGCTGGGATCAGATACTTGATCCCAGCACGGCTTTCCACAGGAGCAGCCAATGAGAGTCTATCTGACTCTCATTGGCTGCTATAACAGACAGCGTTGTGTCTTACTCAGGGGGATACGCTGTGCTGCAGCCAGCTGTCAGGGATTGGCCACAGCACAGCGAGTCCCCAGTGCCCAATAGCGGGAAAAATATGCGCTGTAGTACGTATTTGCGAACTGTCATGTAGCAGTATTAACTGCAATAATTGGTTGATGCATAGTTCTAGTATTATGAGTATTTGTTAAAATTATTTCACTAATATCCCCTATATCACAGGTTCTCAAACTCGGTCCTCAGGACCCCCAACAGTGCATGTTTTCCAGGTATCCTCACAGAATCACAAGTAAAATAATTATCTCCACCTGTGGATCTTTTAAAATGTGTCAGTGAGTAATGAATACACCTGTGCACCTGCTGGATGACCTGGGAAATGTGTCAGTGAGTAATGAATACACCTGTGCACCTGCTGGGTGACCTGGGAAATGTGTCAGTGAGTAATGACTACACATGTGCACCTGCTGGGTGACCTGGGAAATGTGTCAGTGAGTAATGAATACACCTGTGCACCTGCTGGGTGACCTGGGAAATGTGTCAGTGAGTAATGACTACACCTGTGCTCCTGCTGGGTGACCTGGGAAATGTGTCAGTGAGTAATGACTACACCTGTGCTCCTGCTGGGTGACCTGGGAAATGTGTCAGTGAGTAATGACTACACCTGTGCACCTGCTGGGTGACCTGGGAAATGTGTCAGTGAGTAATGAATACACCTGTGCACCTGCTGGGTGACCTGGGGAATGTGTCAGTGAGTAATGACTACACCTGTGCACCTGCTGGGTGACCTGGGAAATGTGTCAGTGAGTAATGACTACACCTGTGCACCTGCTGGGTGACCTGGGAAATGTGTCAGTGAGTAATGACTACACCTGTGCACCTGCTGGGTGACCTGGGAAATGTGTCAGTGAGTAATGATTACACCTGTGCACCTGCTGTGTGACCTGGGAAATGTGTCAGTGAGTAATGATTACACCTGTGCACCTGCTGGGTGACCTGGGAAATGTGTCAGTGAGTAATGACTACACCTGAGCACCTGCTGGGTGACCTGGGAAATGTGTCAGTGAGTAATGACTACACCTGTGCACCTGCTGGGTGACCTGGGAAATGTGTCAGTGAGTAATGAATACACCTGTGCACCTGCTGGGTGACCTGGGAAATGTGTCAGTGAGTAATGACTACACCTGTGCTCCTGCTGGGTGACCTGGGAAATGTGTCAGTGAGTAATGACTACACCTGTGCTCCTGCTGGGTGACCTGGGAAATGTGTCAGTGAGTAATGTATACACCTGTGCACCTGCTGGGTGACCTGGGAAATGTGTCAGTGAGTAATGACTACACCTGTGCTCCTGCTGGGTGACCTGGGAAATGTGTCAGTGAGTAATGATTACACCTGTGCTCCTGCTGGGTGGCCTGGGAAATGTGTCAGTGAGTAATGACTACACCTGTGCTCCTGCTGGGTGACCTGGGAAATGTGTCAGTGAGTAATGACTACACCTGTGCACCTGCTGGGTGACCTGGGAAATGTGTCAGTGAGTAATGATTACACCTGTGCACCTGCTGTGTGACCTGGGAAATGTGTCAGTGAGTAATGATTACACCTGTGCACCTGCTGGGTGACCTGGGAAATGTGTCAGTGAGTAATGACTACACCTGTGCAACTGCTGGGTGACCTGGGAAATGTGTCAGTGAGTAATGACTACACATGTGCACCTGCTGGGTGACCTGGGAAATATGTCAGTGAGTAATGATTACACCTGTGCACCTGCTGGGTGACCTGGGAAATGTGTCAGTGAGTAATGATTACACCTGGGCACCTGCTGGGTGACCTGGGAAATGTGTCAGTGAGTTATGATCACACCTGTGCACCTGCTGGGTGACCTGGGAAATATTTCAGTGAGTAAAGATTACACCTGTGCACCTGCTGGGTGACCTGGGAAATGTGTCAGTGAGTAATGACTACACATGTGCACCTGCTGGGTGACCTGGGAAATGTGTCAGTGAGTAATGATTACACCTGTGCTCCTGTTGGGTGACCTGGGAAATATGTCAGTGAGTAATGATTACACCTGTGCACCTGCTGGGTGACCTGGGAAATGTGTCAGTGAGTAATGACTACACATGTGCACCTGCTGGGTGACCTGGGAAATGTGTCAGTGAGTAATGACTACACATGTGCACCTGCTGGGTGACCTGGGAAATGTGTCAGTGAGTAATAACTACACCTGGGCACCTGCTGAGTGACCTGGGATATGTGTCAGTGAGTAATGAGTACACCTGTGCACATGCTGGGTGACCTGGGAAATATGTCAGTGAGTAATGATTACACCTGTGCACCTGCTGGGTGACCTGGGAAATGTGTCAGTGAGTAATGACTACACATGTGCACCTGCTGGGTGACCTGGGAAATGTGTCAGTGAGTAATAACTACACCTGGGCACCTGCTGAGTGACCTGGGATATGTGTCAGTGAGTAATGAGTACACCTGTGCACATGCTGGGTGACCTGGGAAATGTGTCAGTGAGCAATGAATACACCTGTGCACCTGCTGGGTGACCTGGGAAATGTGTCAGTGAGTAATGACTACACATGTGCACCTGCTGGGTGACCTGGGAAATATGTCAGTGAGTAATGATTACACCTGTACACCTGCTGGGTGACCTGGGAAATGTGTCAGTGAGTAATGACTACACCTGAGCACCTGCTGGGTGACCTGGGAAATGTGTCAGTGAGTAATAACTACACCTTGGCACCTGCTGAGTGACCTGGGATATGTGTCAGTGAGTAATGAGTACACCTGTGCACCTGCTGGGTGACCTGGGAAATGTGTCAGTGAGTAATGATTACACCTGTGCACCTGCTGGGTGACCTGGGAAATGTGTCAGTGAGTAATGACTACACCTGTGCACCTGCTGGGTGACCTGGGAAATGTGTCAGTGAGTAATGACTACACATGTGCAGCTGCTGGGTGACCTGGGAAATATGTCAGTGAGTAATGATTACACCTGTGCACCTGCTGGGTGACCTGGGAAATGTGTCAGTGAGTAATGACTACACCTGAGCACCTGCTGGGTGACCTGGGAAATGTGTCAGTGAGTAATAACTACACCTGGGCACCTGCTGAGTGACCTGGGATTTGTGTCAGTGAGTAATGACTACACCTGTGCACCTGCTGGGTGACCTGGGATACGTGTCAGTGAGTAATGAGAACACCTGTGCACCTGCTGGGTGACCTGGGAAATGTGTCAGTGAGTAATGATTACACCTGTGCACCTGCTGGGTGACCTGGGAAATGTATCAGTGAGTAATGAGTACACCTGTGCACCTTTGGGTGACATGAGAAATGTGTCAGTGAGTAATGACTACACATGTGCACCTGCTGGGTGACCTGGGAAATATGTCAGTGAGTAATGATTACACCTGTGCACCTGCTGGGTGACCTGGGAAATGTGTCAGTGAGTAATGATTACACCTGTGCACCTGCTGGGTGACCTGGGAAATGTGTCAGTGAGTAATGATCACACCTGTGCACCTGCTGGGTGACCTGGGAAATATTTCAGTGAGTAAAGATTACACCTGTGCACCTGCTGGGTGACCTGGGAAATGTGTCAGTGAGTAATGACTACACATGTGCACCTGCTGGGTGACCTGGGAAATGTGTCAGTGAGTAATGATTACACCTGTGCTCCTGTTGGGTGACCTGGGAAATATGTCAGTGAGTAATGATTACACCTGTGCACCTGCTGGGTGACCTGGGAAATGTGTCAGTGAGTAATGACTACACATGTGCACCTGCTGGGTGACCTGGGAAATGTGTCAGTGAGTAATGACTACACATGTGCACCTGCTGGGTGACCTGGGAAATGTGTCAGTGAGTAATAACTACACCTGGGCACCTGCTGAGTGACCTGGGATATGTGTCAGTGAGTAATGAGTACACCTGTGCACATGCTGGGTGACCTGGGAAATATGTCAGTGAGTAATGATTACACCTGTGCACCTGCTGGGTGACCTGGGAAATGTGTCAGTGAGTAATGACTACACATGTGCACCTGCTGGGTGACCTGGGAAATGTGTCAGTGAGTAATAACTACACCTGGGCACCTGCTGAGTGACCTGGGATATGTGTCAGTGAGTAATGAGTACACCTGTGCACATGCTGGGTGACCTGGGAAATGTGTCAGTGAGCAATGAATACACCTGTGCACCTGCTGGGTGACCTGGGAAATGTGTCAGTGAGTAATGACTACACATGTGCACCTGCTGGGTGACCTGGGAAATATGTCAGTGAGTAATGATTACACCTGTACACCTGCTGGGTGACCTGGGAAATGTGTCAGTGAGTAATGACTACACCTGAGCACCTGCTGGGTGACCTGGGAAATGTGTCAGTGAGTAATAACTACACCTTGGCACCTGCTGAGTGACCTGGGATATGTGTCAGTGAGTAATGAGTACACCTGTGCACCTGCTGGGTGACCTGGGAAATGTGTCAGTGAGTAATGATTACACCTGTGCACCTGCTGGGTGACCTGGGAAATGTGTCAGTGAGTAATGACTACACCTGTGCACCTGCTGGGTGACCTGGGAAATGTGTCAGTGAGTAATGACTACACATGTGCAGCTGCTGGGTGACCTCGGAAATATGTCAGTGAGTAATGATTACACCTGTGCACCTGCTGGGTGACCTGGGAAATGTGTCAGTGAGTAATGACTACACCTGAGCACCTGCTGGGTGACCTGGGAAATGTGTCAGTGAGTAATAACTACACCTGGGCACCTGCTGAGTGACCTGGGATTTGTGTCAGTGAGTAATGACTACACCTGTGCACCTGCTGGGTGACCTGGGATACGTGTCAGTGAGTAATGAGAACACCTGTGCACCTGCTGGGTGACCTGGGAAATGTGTCAGTGAGTAATGATTACACCTGTGCACCTGCTGGGTGACCTGGGAAATGTATCAGTGAGTAATGAGTACACCTGTGCACCTTTGGGTGACATGAGAAATGTGTCAGTGAGTAATGACTACACATGTGCACCTGCTGGGTAACCTGGGAAATGTGTCAGTGAGTAATGATTACACCTGTGCTCCTGCTGGGTGACTTGGGAAATATGTCAGTGAGTAATGACTACACCTGTGCACCTGCTGGGTGACCTGGGAAATATGTCAGTGAGTAATGAGTACACCTGTGCTCCTGCTGGGTGACCTGGGAAATATGTCAGTGAGTAATGAGTACACCTGTGCTCCTGCTGGGGGACCTGGGAAATGTGTCAGTGAGTAATGATTACACCTGTGCACCTGCTGGGTGACCTGAGAAATGTGTCAGTGAGTAATGAGAACACCTGTGCTCCTGCTGGGTGACCTGAGAAATGTGTCAGTGAGTAATGATTACACCTGTGCACCTGCTGGGTGACCTGGGAAATGTGTCAGTGAGTAATGATTACACCTGTGCACCTGCTGGGTGACCTGGGAAATGTGTCAGTGAGTAATGATTACACCTGTGCACCTGCTGGGTGACCTGGGAAATGTATCAGTGAGTAATGAGTACACCTGTGCTCCTGCTGGGTGACCTGGGAAATGTATCAGTGAGTAATGAGTACACCTGTGCTCCTGCTGAGTGACCTGGGAAATGTGTCAGTGAGTAATGATTACACCTGTGCTCCTGCTGGGTGACCTGGGAAATGTATCAGTGAGTAATGAATACATCTGTGCTCCTGCCAGGTGACCTGGGAAATGTGTCAGTGAGTAATGACTACACCTGTGCTCCTGCTGGGTGACCTGGGAAATGTGTCAGTGAGTAATGACTACACCTGTGCTCCTGCTGGGTGACTTGGGAAATATGTCAGTGAGTAATGACTACACCTGTGCATCTGCTGGGTGACCTGGGAAATGTGTCAGTGAGTAATGATTACACCTGTGCACCTGCTGGGTGACCTGGGAAATGTGTCAGTGAGTAATGATTACACCTGTGCACCTGCTGGGTGACCTGGGAAATGTGTCAGTGAGTAATGACTACACCTGTGCTCCTGCTGGGTGACCTGGGAAATTTTCAATGCGTAATGACTACACCTGTGCACCTGCTGGGTGACCTGGGAAATGTGTCAGTGAGTAATGAGTACACCTGTGCTCCTGCTGGGTGACCTGGGAAATGTGTCAGTGAGTAATGATTACACATGTGCTCCTGCTGGGTGACCTGGGAAATGTGTCAGTGAGTAATGAGTACACCTGTGCACCTGCTGGGTGACCTGGGAAATGTGTCAGTGAGTAATGAATACACCTGTGCACCTGCTGGGTGACCTGGGAAATGTGTCAGTGAGTAATGAATTACACCTGTGCACCTGCTGGGTGACCTGGGAAATGTGTCAGTGAGTAATAACTACACCTGTGCACCTGCTGGGTGACCTGGGAAATGTCAGTGAGTAATGATAACACCTGTGCTCCTGCTGGGTGACCTGGGAAATGTGTCAGTGACTAATGATTACACCTGTGCACCTGCTGGGCGACCGGGGAAATGTGTCAGTGAGTAATGATGACACCTGTGCTCCTGCTGGGTGACCTGGGAAATTTTCAGTGAGTAATGATGACACCTGTGCTCCTGCTGGGTGACCTGGGAAATGTGTCAGTGACTAATGATTACACCTGTGCACCTGCTGGGCGACCTGGGAAATGTGTCAGTGAGTAATGAGTACACCTGTGCTCCTGCTGGGTGACCTGGGAAATGTATCAGTGAGTAAGGAATACACCTGTGCAGCTGCTGTGTGACCAGGGAAATGTGTCAGTGAGTAATGACTACACCTGTGCACCTGCAGGGTGACCTGGGAAATGTGTCAGTGAGTAATGATAACACCTGTGCACCTGCTGGGTAATCTGGGAAATATGTCAGTGAGTAATGAATACACCTGTGCACCTGCTGGGTAACCTGGGAAATATGTCAGTGAGTACTGATTACACCTGTGCACCTGCTGGGTGACCTGGGAAACAGTAAATATATCACTGTACAGTCCCCTTTCAAATATATAATAATAATACCACATATCAGTGTTTGCCAGGAGCTGTGTTATTCCCCCTCATATATCACTGTACAGTCCCCTCTCCCCTATATAATAATACCACATGTAAGTGTGTGCTGGGAGCTGTGTTATTCCCCCTCATATATCACTGTACAGTCCCCTCCCCCCTATAAAATAATAATACCACATATCAGTGTGTGCTGGGAGCTGTGTAATTCCCCCTATATATCACTGTACGGTCCCCTCCGCCCTATATAATAATAATACCACATATCAGTGTGTGCTGGGAGCTGTGATATTCCCCCTCATATATCACTGTACAGTCCCCTCCCCCTTATATAATAATAATACCACATATCAGTGTGTGCTGGGAGCTGTGTAATTCCCCCTCATATATCAATGTACGGTCCCCTCTCCCCTATATAATAATAATACCACATATCAGTGTGTGCTGGGAGCTGTGATATTCCCCCTCATATATCACTGTACAGTCCCCTCCCCCTTATATAATAATAATACCACATATCAGTGTGTGCTGGGAGCTGTGTAATTCCCCCTCATATATCAATGTACGGTCCCCTCCCCCTATATAATAATAATACCACATAGTGTGTGCTGGGAGCTGTGATATTCCCCCTCATATATCACTGTACAGTCCCCTCCCCCCTATATAATAATAATACCACATATCAGTGTGTGCTGGGAGCTATGTAATTCCCCCTCATATATCACTGTACGGTCCCCTCTCCCCTATATAATAATAATACCACATATCAGTGTGTGCTGGGAGCTGTGTAATTCCCCCTCATATATCACTGTACAGTCCCCTCTCCCCTATATAATAATAATACCACATGTGTGTGCTGGGAGCTGTGTTATTCCCCCTCATATATCACTGTACGGTCCCCTCCCCCCTATATAATAATAATACCACATATCAGTATGTGTTGGGAGCTGTGTAATTCCCCCTATATATCACTGTACGGTCCCCTCTCCCCTATATAATAATAATACCACATATCAGTGCGTGCTGGGAGCTGTGTAATTCCCCCTCATATATCACTGTACAGTCCCCTCCCCCCTATATAATAATAATACCACATATCAGTGTGTGCTGGGAGCTCTGTAATTCCCCCTCATATATCAATGTACGGTCCCCTCTCCCCTATATAATAATAATACCACATATCAGTGTGTGCTGGGAGCTGTGTAATTCCCCCTCATATATCACTGTACGATCCCCTCCCCCCTATATAATAATAATACCACATATCAGTGTGTGCTGGGAGCTGTGTAATTCCCCCTCATATATCACTGTACAGTCCTCTCCTCTATATAATAATATCACATATCAGTGTGTGCTGGGAGCTGTGTTATTCCCCCTCATATATCACTGTACGGTCCCCTCTCCCCTATATAATAATAATACCACATATCAGTGTGTGCTGGGAGCTGTGTAATTCCCCCTCATATATCAATGTACGGTCCCCTCCCCCCTATATAATAATACACATATCAGTGTGTGCTGGGAGCTGTGTTATTCCCCCTCATATATCACTGTACAGTCCCCTCCCCCGAACATAGTAATAATACCACATATCAGTGTGTGCTGGGAGCTGTGTTATTCCCCCTCATATATCACTGTACAGTCCCCTCTCCCCTATATAATAATAATACCACATATCAGTGTGCTGGGAGCTGTGTTATTCCCTCTCATATATCACTGTACAGTCCCCTCCCCCTATATAATAATACCACATATCAGTGTGTGCTGGGAGCTGTGTTATTCCCCCTCATATATCACTGTACGGTCCATTCTCCCCTATATAATAATACCACATATCAGTGTGTGCTGGGAGCTGTGTTATTCCTCCTCATATATCACTGTACAGTCCCCTCTCCCACTATATAATAATAATACCACATATCAGTGTGTGCTGCGAGCTGTGTTATTCCCCCTCATATATCACTGTACAGGCCCCTCCCCCCTATATAATAATACCACATATCAGTGTGTGCTGGGAGCTGTGTAATTCCCCCTCATATATCAATGTACGGTCCCCTCCCCCCTATATAATAATACACATATCAGTGTGTGCTGGGAGCTGTGTTATTCCCCCTCATATATCACTGTACAGTCCCCTCCCCCGTACATAGTAATAATACCACATATCAGTGTGTGCTGGGAGCTGTGTTATTCCCCCTCATATATCACTGTACAGTCCTCTCTCCCTATATAATAATAATACACATATCAGTGTGTACTGGGAGCTGTGTTATTCCCCCTCATATATCACTGTACGGTCCACTCTCCCCTATATAATACCACATATCAGTGTGTGCTGGCAGCTGTGTTATTCCCCTCATATATCACTGTACGGTCCTCTCTCCCTATATAATAATAATAACACATATCAGTGTGTGCTGGGAGCTGTGTTATTCCCCCTCATATATCACTGTACGGTCCCCTCTCCCCTATATAATAATACCACATATCAGTGTGTGCTGGGAGCTGTGTTATTCCTCCTCATATATCACTGCACAGTCCCCTCTCCCACTATATAATAATAATACCACATATCAGTATGTGCTGGGAGCTGTGTTATTCCCCCTCATATATCACTGTACGGTCCCCTCTCCCCTATATAATAATAATACCACATATCAGTGTGTGCTGGGAGCAGTGTTATTCCCCCTCATATATCACTGTACAGTCCCCTCTCCCCTATATAATAATAATACCACATATCAGTGTGTGCTGGGAGCTGTGTTATTCCCCCTCATATAACACTGTACAGTCCCCTCTCTCCTATATAATAATACCACATATCAGTGTGTGCTGGGAGCTGTGTTATTCCCCCTCATATATCACTGTACAGTCCCCTCTCCCCTATATAATAATAATACTACATATCAGTGTGTGCTGGGAGCTGTGTTATTCCCCCTCATATATCACTGTACGGTCCCCTCTCCCCTATATAATAATAATACCACATATCAGTGTGTGCTGGGAGCAGTGTTATTCCCCCTCATATATCACTGTACAGTCCCCTCTCCCCTATATAATAATAATACCACATATCAGTGTGTGCTGGGAGCTGTGATATTCCCCCTCATATATCACTGTACAGTCCCCTCCCCCTTATATAATAATAATACCACATATCAGTGTGTGCTGGGAGCTGTGTAATTCCCCCTCATATATCAATGTACGGTCCCCTCCCCCCTATATAATAATAATACCACATAGTGTGTGCTGGGAGCTGTGATATTCCCCCTCATATATCACTGTACAGTCCCCTCCCCCCTATATAATAATAATACCACATATCAGTGTGTGCTGGGAGCTATGTAATTCCCCCTCATATATCACTGTACGGTCCCCTCTCCCCTATATAATAATAATACCACATATCAGTGTTGGGAGCTGTGTAATTCCACCTCATATATCACTGTACAGTCCCCTCTCCCCTATATAATAATAATACCACATGTGTGCGCTGGGAGCTGTGTAATTCCACCTCATATATCACTGTACAGTCCCCTCTCCCCTATATAATAATAATACCACATGTGTGTGCTGGGAGCTGTGTTATTCCCCCTCATATATCACTGTACGGTCCCCTCCCCCCAATATAATAATAATACCACATATCAGTGTGTGCTGGGAGCTGTGTAATTCCCCCTATATATCACTGTATGGTCCCCTCCCCCCTATATAATAATAATACCACATATCAGTGTGTGCTGGGAGCTGTGTAATTCCCCCTCATATATCACTGTACAGTCCTCTCCTCTATATAATAATATCACATATCAGTGTGTGCTGGGAGCTGTGTTATTCCCCCTCATATATCACTGTACGGTCCCCTCTCCCCTATATAATAATAATAGCACATATCAGTGTGTGCTGGGAGCTGTGCTATTCCCCCTCATATATCAATGTACGGTCCCCTCTCCCCTATATAATAATAATACCACATATCAGTGTGTGCTGGGAGCTGTGATATTCCCCCTCATATATCACTGTACAGTCCCCTCCCCCCTATATAATAATAATACCACATATCAGTGTGTGCTGGGAGCTGTGTAATTCCCCCTCATATATCAATGTACGGTCCCTTCCCCCCTATATAATAATACACATATCAGTGTGTGCTGGGAGCTGTGTTATTCCCCCTCATATATCACTGTACAGTCCCCTCCCCCGTACATAGTAATAATACCACATATCAGTGTGTGCTGTGAGCTGTGTTATTCCCCCTCATATATCACTGTACAGTCCTCTCTCCCTATATAATCATAATGCACATATCAGTGTGTGCTGGGAACTGTGTTATTCCCTCTCATATATCACTGTACAGTCCCCTCCCCCTATATAATAATACCACATATCAGTGTGTGCTGGGAGCTGTGTTATTCCCCCTCATATATCACTGTACAGTCCCCTCTCCCCTATATAATAATAATACCACATATCAGTGTGTGCTGGGAGCTGTGTTATTCCCCCTCATATATCACTGTACGGTCCCCTCTCCCCTATATAATAATAGCACATATCAGTGTGTGCTGGCAGCTGTGTTATTCCCCTCATATATCACTGTACGGTCCTCTCTCCCTATATAATAATAATACCACATATCAGTGTGTGCTGGGAGCTGTGTTATTCCCCCTCATATATCACTGTACGGTCCCCTCTCCCCTATATAATAATATCACATAGTGTGTGCTGGGAACTGTGTTATTCCTCCTCATATATCACTGTACAGTCCCCTCTCCCACTATATAATAATAATACCACATATCAGTGTGTGCTGGGAGCTGTGTTATTCCCCCTCATATATCACTGTACAGCCCCCTCCACCCTATATAATAATACCACATATCAGTGTGTGCTGGGAGCTGTGTTATTCCCCCTCATATATCACTGTACGGTCCCCTCTCCCCTATATAATAATAATACCACATATCAGTGTGTGCTGGGAGCTGTGTTATTCCCCCTTATATATCACTGTACGGTCCCCTCTCCCCTATATAATAATACCACATATCAGTGTGTGCTGGGAGCTGTGTTATTCCTCCTCATATATCACTGTACAGTCCCCTCTCCCACTATATAATAATAATACCACATATCAGTATGTGCTGGGAGCTGTGTTATTCCCCCTCATATATCACTGTACGGTCCCCTCTCCCCTATATAATAATAATACCACATATCAGTGTGTGCTGGGAGCAGTGTAATTCCCCCTCATATATCACTGTACAGTCCCCTCTCCCCTATATAATAATAATACCACATATCAGTGTGTGCTGGGAGCTGTGTTATTCCCCCTCATATAACACTGTACAGTCCCCTCTCTCCTATATAATAATACCACATATCAGTGTGTGCTGGGAGCTGTGTTATTCCCCCTCATATATCACTGTACAGTCCCCTCTCCCCTATATAGTAATAATACCACATATCAGTGTGTGCTGGGAGCTGTGTTATTCCCCCTCATATATCACTATACGATCCCCTCTCCCCTATATAATAATACCACATATCAGTGTGTGCTGGCAGCTGTGTTATTCCCCTCATATATCACTGTACGGTCCTCTCTCCCTATATAATAATAATACCACATATCAGTGTGTGCTGGGAGCTGTGTTATTCCCCCTCATATATCACTGTACGGTCCCCTCTCCCCTATATAATAATACCACATATCAGTGTGTGCTGGGAGCTGTGTTATTCCTCCTCATATATCACTGTACAGTCCCCTCTCCCACTATATAATAATAATACCACATATCAGTGTGTGCTGGGAGCTGTGTTATTCCCCCTCATATATCACTGTACAGCCCCCTCCCCCCTATATAATAATACCACATATCAGTGTGTGCTGGGAGCTGTGTTATTCCCCCTCATATATCACTGTACGGTCCCCTCTCCCCTATATAATAATAATACCACATATCAGTGTGTGCTGGGAGCTGTGTTATTCCCCCTCATATATCACTGTACGGTCCCCTCTCCCCTATATAATAATACCACATATCAGTGTGTGCTGGGAGCTGTGTTATTCCTCCTCATATATCACTGTACAGTCCCCTCTCCCACTATATAATAATAATACCACATATCAGTATGTGCTGGGAGCTGTGTTATTCCCCCTCATATATCACTGTACGGTCCCCTCTCCCCTATATAATAATAATACCACATATCAGTGTGTGCTGGGAGCTGTGTTATTCCCCCTCATATAACACTGTACAGTCCCCTCTCTCCTATATAATAATACCACATATCAGTGTGTGCTGGGAGCTGTGTTATTCCCCCTCATATATCACTGTACAGTCCCCTCTCCCCTATATAATAATAATACCACATATCAGTGAGTGCTGGGAGCTGTGTTATTCCCCCTCATATATCACTATACGGTCCCCTCTCCCCTATATAATAATACCACATATCAGTGTGTGCTGGCAGCTGTGTTATTCCCCTCATATATCACTGTACGGTCCTCTCTCCCTATATAATAATAATACCACATATCAGTGTGTGCTGGGAGCTGTGTTATTCCCCCTCATATATCACTGTACGGTCCCCTCTCCCCTATATAATAATACCACATATCAGTGTGTGCTGGGAGCTGTGTTATTCCTCCTCATATATCACTGTACAGTCCCCTCTCCCACTATATAATAATAATACCACATATCAGTGTGTGCTGGGAGCTGTGTTATTCCCCCTCATATATCACTGTACAGCCCCCTCCCCCCTATATAATAATACCACATATCAGTGTGTGCTGGGAGCTGTGTTATTCCCCCTCATATATCACTGTACGGTCCCCTCTCCCCTATATAATAATAATACCACATATCAGTGTGTGCTGGGAGCTGTGTTATTCCCCCTCATATATCACTGTACGGTCCCCTCTCCCCTATATAATAATACCACATATCAGTGTGTGCTGGGAGCTGTGTTATTCCTCCTCATATATCACTGTACAGTCCCCTCTCCCACTATATAATAATAATACCACATATCAGTATGTGCTGGGAGCTGTGTTATTCCCCCTCATATATCACTGTACGGTCCCCTCTCCCCTATATAATAATAATACCACATATCAGTGTGTGCTGGGAGCAGTGTAATTCCCCCTCATATATCACTGTACAGTCCCCTCTCCCCTATATAATAATAATACCACATATCAGTGTGTGCTGGGAGCTGTGTTATTCCCCCTCATATAACACTGTACAGTCCCCTCTCTCCTATATAATAATACCACATATCAGTGTGTGCTGGGAGCTGTGTTATTCCCCCTCATATATCACTGTACTGTCCTCTCCCCCCTATATAATAATACCACATATCAGTGTGTGCTGGGAGCTGTGTTATTCCCCCTCATATATCACTGTACAGTCCCCTCCCCCTATATAATAATAATACCACATATCAGTGTGTGCTGGGAGCTGTGTTATTCCCCCTCATATATCACTGTACAGTCCCCTCTCCCACTATATAATAATAATACCACATATCAGTATGTGCTGGGAGCTGTGTTATTCCCCCTCATATATCACTGGACGGTCCCCTCTCCCCTATATAATAATAATACCACATATCAGTGTGTGCTGGGAGCTGTGTTATTCCCCCTCATATATCACTGTACGGTCCCCTCTCCCCTATATAATACCACATATCAGTGTGTGCTGGGAGCTGTGTTATTCCCCCTCATATAACACTGTACAGTCCCCTCTCTCCTATATAATAATACCACATATCAGTGTGTGCTGGGAGCTGTGTTATTCCCCCTCATATATCACTGTACAGTCCCCTCTCCCCTATATAATAATAATACCACATATCAGTGTGTGCTGGGAGCTGTGTTATTCCCCCTCATATATCACTGTACAGTCCCCTCCCCCCTATATAATAATACCACATATCAGTGTGTGCTGGGAGCTGTGTTATTCCCCCTCATATATCACTGTACGGTCCCCTCTCCCCTATATAATAATAATACCACATATCAGTGTGTGCTGGGAGCTGTGTTATTCCCCCTCATATATCACTGTACGGTCCCCTCTCCCCTATATAATAATACCACATATCAGTGTGTGCTGGGAGCTGTGTTATTCCTCCTCATATATCACTGTACAGTCCCCTCTCCCACTATATAATAATAATACCACATATCAGTATGTGCTGGGAGCTGTGTTATTCCCCCTCATATATCACTGTACGGTCCCCTCTCCCCTATATAATAATAATACCACATATCAGTGTGTGCTGGGAGCAGTGTAATTCCCCCTCATATATCACTGTACAGTCCCCTCTCCCCTATATAATAATAATACCACATATCAGTGTGTGCTGGGAGCTGTGTTATTCCCCCTCATATAACACTGTACAGTCCCCTCTCTCCTATATAATAATACCACATATCAGTGTGTGCTGGGAGCTGTGTTATTCCCGCTCATATATCACTGTACTGTCCTCTCCCCCCTATATAATAATACCACATATCAGTGTGTGCTGGGAGCTGTGTTATTCCCCCTCATATAACACTGTACAGTCCCCTCTCTCCTATATAACAATACCACATATCAGTGTGTGCTGGGAGCTGTGTTATTCCCCCTCATATATCACTGTACAGTCCCCTCTCCCCTATATAATAATAATACCACATATCAGTGTGTGCTGGGAGCTGTGTTATTCCCCCTCATATATCACTGTACAGTCCCCTCCCCCCTATATAATAATACCACATATCAGTGTGTGCTGGGAGCTGTGTTATTCCCCCTCATATATCACTGTACGGTCCCCTCTCCCCTATATAATAATAATACCACATATCAGTGTGTGCTGGGAGCTGTGTTATTCCCCCTCATATATCACTGTACGGTCCCCTCTCCCCTATATAATAATAATACCACATATCAGTGTGTGCTGGGAGCTGTGTTATTCCCCCTCATATATCACTGTACGGTCCCCTCCCCCTATATAATAATAATAGCACATATCAGTGTGTGCTGGGAGCAGTGTTATTCCCCCTCATATATCACTGTACAGTCCCCTCTCCCCTATATAATAATAATACCACATATCAGTGTGTGCTGGGAGCTGTGTTATTCCCCCTCATATAACACTGTACAGTCCCCTCTCCCCTATATAATAATAATAGCACATATCAGTGTGTGCTGGGAGCTGTGTTATTCCCCCTCATATATCACTATACGGTCCCCTCTCCCCTATATAATAATAACATGACATAGAAGGAGTTACCTGGCTGGATGACTTTGACTTTTTAATAAAAACAAATGTCACCTGACCAGTGACCACATCCGCGGTGTCTCGTCCGGTCCAATAAAAGAAGCTATAGAATGTGCTAGTAGAGACTATAACATAATGGCCGCCAACACTTTAACTCTAGTGATGCTTTTTTTTTTCGTGCAGCCTCATTGGCTACTCCGGGCGTCAGTCATAACAATGGAAGAAATTGCGATTGCTGTCACTATGGGGATAGTGAAAGGGAGGGGCTGCCAAATGCAGCTCAGAGATACGATTGGCTGATGTGGTCTTAGTGGGAGGAGACAGCTGCTGGGAAGGGTGTGTAACTAGGATACGAGGTACAGAGACAGCGAGAGAGACATCACAGTCTCTGGCAGTGCCCTTACTCCTAGCACTGACCACATTCACTCTCATATATCTATCTATAATATTATATATATTTACATTTCCACACACATATATATATAGAAATTTAAATAAATATAATTACAGATTTTATATATACACATATATATATATAAATATAAAATATATATATGAAAATAACAATATATATAATTATAGATTATATAAATATATATATATATATATATAAATATATATATAATTAAAATGTATGCAAACAGGGAGCGCTTCCATACTGTAAAAAAGTTTTATAGTAAAATAGCAGCAGGCACTAAATGTATGTGACCCGTACCAAGAATATCATCTCTGTGGGCCGGTTACCACGTGATATTATCAAACACTCCACCAAGCAATCTCTGTCCCCACACGCAGGAGGCTCAGTCGGATACACGCGTACCACGCCGCCGGCTTCCACAATTGCCTCAGCGTGTCGGTCCGCATTCAACGCGTTAGGGCGGGACCTTGCTGATGTCACTGACACTCCCGGGGTCTCCTTAACGCCTCCGACGCCCCTGTATATATATATATTTCTGTCTATCTATCTATCTATCTATCTATCTATCTATCTATCTATCTATCTATCTATCTATCTATAGTTCTAAAATAGCCAGCATTGCAATATCCCGGGGTTCTACAAAAAAAAAAAGTCCCACAGCCTAATCCAGGATTAATTTAGAAATATGGAGATGAGCACTCACCATGCAAAAATACAAAATAGGTAAATCCCAACTACAACATGTCTTCAAAATAAGTTAATATCCGGTTGCCAGGCAACAGTTGATTGCCGTTCCAATATCCCCTCCCGTAGCCTAACCTTCACCCTAGTGCCTAACCCTCCCCTCCCGTAGCCTAACCTTCACCCTAGTGCCTAACCCTCCCCTACTGTAGCCTAACCTTCACCCTAGTGCTTAACCATAACCCTCCCCTCCTGTAGCCTAACCTTCACCCTCACCCTAGTGCCTAACCCTCCCCTGCTGTAACCTAACCCTCCCCTCCCGTAGCCTAATCTTCACCCTAGTGCCTAACCCTCCCCTCCTGTAGCCTAACCTTCACCTTAGTGACTAACCCTCCCGTAGCCTAACCCTCACCCTAGTGCCTAACCCTCCCCTCCCGTAGTCTAACCTTCACCCTCACCCTAGTGCCTAGCCCTCCCCTCCCGTAGCCTAACCTTCACCCTAGCGCCTAACCCTCCCCTCCTGTAGCCTATCCGTCACCCTCACCCTAGAGACTAACCATCCCCTCCTGTAGCCCATCCTTCACCCTCACCCTAGTGCCTAACCCTCCCCTCCCGTAGCCTTACCTTCACCCTAGTGCCTAACCCTCCCCTCCTGTAGCCTAACCTTCACCCTAGTGCCTAACCCTAACCTTCACCCTAGTGCCTATCCCTCCCCTCCCGTAGCCTAACCTTCACCCTAGTGCCTAACCCTCCCATAGCCTAAACTTCACCCTAGTACCTAATCCTCCCCTCCTGCAGCCTAACCTTCACCCTCACACTAGTACCTAAGCCTAAACCTAACCTTGATAATTATCGTTAGGATTCCAGAGTCGGTATTCTAATGACCGTCAAAATTGTGGAGCCAATATTCTGTCGGCATCCTGGTGTTCGGGATGCCGACTACATCCCATTTTTCTCCAATTCCCCTCTATTTTCTTTATTCCTATTACTTGGTTAATGGAGACAATGGAACAATGGTGGGCTTCTTTAAAATGATTGGCTATCGTGTGCTAATCAAAAGCTTCATTTAATATCTCCTGCATGTTCTGCCCATCTTTCTTTTAAAGTTCTCACCCTAGTGCCTAACTCTCCCCTCCTGTAGCCTAACCTTCACACTAGTGCCTAACCCTCCCCTCCCATAGCCTAACCTTCACCCTAGTGCTTAACCCTAACTCTCCCCTCCTGTAGCCTAACCTTCACCCTCACCCTAGTGCCTAACCCTCCCCTGCTGTAGCCTAACCCTCCCTTCCAGTAGCCTAACCTTCACCCTAGTGCCTAACCCTCCCCTCCCGTAGCCTAAACTTCACCCTAGTGCCTACTAACCCTCCCGTCCTGTAGCCTAACCTTCACCCTAGTGACTAACCCTCGCCTCCCGTAGCCTAACCTTCACCCTCACCCTAGTGCCGAGCCCTCCCCTCCCATAGCCTAACCTTCACCCTAGCGCCTAACCCTCCCCTCCTGTAGCCTAACCTTCACCCTCACCCTAGTGACTAACCCTCCCCTCCCGTAGCCTAACCTTCACCCTAGTGCCTAGCCCTCCCCTCCCGTAGCCTAACCCTCCCCTCCTGTAGCCTAACCTTCACCCTCACCCTAGCGCCTAACCCTCCCCTCCTGTAGCCTAACCTTCACCCTCACCCTAGTGCCTAATCCATCCCTCCAGTAGCCTTACCTTCACGCTAGTGCCTAACCCTCCCCTCCTGTAGCCTAACCTTCACCCTAGTGCCTAACCCTCCTCTCCCGTAGCCCAACCTTCACCCTAGTGCCTAATCCTCCCGTAGCCTAAACTTCACCCTAGTACCTAACCCTCCCCTCCTGCAGCCTAACCTTCACCCTCACCCTAGTGACTAACCCTAACTCACCCATAGCCTAACCTTCACCCTAGTGCTTAACCCTAACCCTCCCCTCCTGTAGCCTAACCTTCACCCTCACCCTAGTGCCTAACCCTCCCCTGCTGTAGCCTAATCCATCCCTCCAGTAGCCTTACCTTCACGCTAGTGCCTAACCCTCCCCTCCTGTAGCCTAACCTTCACCCTAGTGCCTAACCCTCCTCTCCCGTAGCCCAACCTTCACCCTAGTGCCTAATCCTCCCGTAGCCTAAACTTCACCCTAGTACCTAACCCTCCCCTCCTGCAGCCTAACCTTCACCCTCACACTAGTACCTAAGCCTAAACCTAACCTTGATAATTATCGTTAGGATTCCAGAGTCGGTATTCTAATGACCGTCAAAATTGTGGAGCCAATATTCTGTCGGCATCCTGGTGTTCGGGATGCCGACTACATCCCATTTTTCTCCAATTCCCCTCTATTTTCTTTATTCCTATTACTTGGTTAATGGAGACAATGGAACAATGGTGGGCTTCTTTAAAATGATTGGCTATCGTGTGCTAATCAAAAGCTTCATTTAATATCTCCTGCATGTTCTGCCCATCTTTCTTTTAAAGTTCTCACCCTAGTGCCTAACTCTCCCCTCCTGTAGCCTAACCTTCACACTAGTGCCTAACCCTCCCCTCCCATAGCCTAACCTTCACCCTAGTGCTTAACCCTAACTCTCCCCTCCTGTAGCCTAACCTTCACCCTCACCCTAGTGCCTAACCCTCCCCTGCTGTAGCCTAACCCTCCCTTCCAGTAGCCTAACCTTCACCCTAGTGCCTAACCCTCCCCTCCCGTAGCCTAAACTTCACCCTAGTGCCTACTAACCCTCCCGTCCTGTAGCCTAACCTTCACCCTAGTGACTAACCCTCGCCTCCCGTAGCCTAACCTTCACCCTCACCCTAGTGCCGAGCCCTCCCCTCCCATAGCCTAACCTTCACCCTAGCGCCTAACCCTCCCCTCCTGTAGCCTAACCTTCACCCTCACCCTAGTGACTAACCCTCCCCTCCCGTAGCCTAACCTTCACCCTAGTGCCTAGCCCTCCCCTCCCGTAGCCTAACCCTCCCCTCCTGTAGCCTAACCTTCACCCTCACCCTAGCGCCTAACCCTCCCCTCCTGTAGCCTAACCTTCACCCTCACCCTAGTGCCTAATCCATCCCTCCAGTAGCCTTACCTTCACGCTAGTGCCTAACCCTCCCCTCCTGTAGCCTAACCTTCACCCTAGTGCCTAACCCTCCTCTCCCGTAGCCCAACCTTCACCCTAGTGCCTAATCCTCCCGTAGCCTAAACTTCACCCTAGTACCTAACCCTCCCCTCCTGCAGCCTAACCTTCACCCTCACCCTAGTGACTAACCCTAACTCACCCATAGCCTAACCTTCACCCTAGTGCTTAACCCTAACCCTCCCCTCCTGTAGCCTAACCTTCACCCTCACCCTAGTGCCTAACCCTCCCCTGCTGTAGCCTAACCCTCCCTTCCAGTAGCCTAACCTTCACCCTAGCGCCTAACCCTCCCCTCCCTAGTGCCTAAACTTCACCCTAGTGCCTAAGCCTCCCCTCCTGTAGCCTAACCTTCACCCTAGTGACTAACCCTAACCTTCCCGTAGCCTAACCCTCCCCTCCCGTAGCCTAACCTTCACCCTCACCCTCCCCTTCCATAGCCTAACCATCACCCTAGTGCCTAACCCTCCCCTCCCGTAGCCTAACCTTCACCCTCCCCCTAGCGCCTAACCCTCCCCTCCCGTAGCCTAACCTTCACCCTCACCCTAGCGCCTAACCCTCCCCTCCCATAACCTAACCTTCACCCTCACCCTAGTGCGTAACCCATCCCTCCAGTAGCCTTACCTTCACCCTAGTGCCTAACCCTCCCCTCCTGTAGCCTAACCTTCACCCTAGTGCCTAACCCTAACCTTCACCCTCACCCTAGTGCCTAACCCTCCCCTCCCTTAGCCCAACCTTCACCCTAGTGCCTAACCCTCCCCTCCTGCAGGCTAATCTTCACCCTCACACTAGTACATAAGCCTAAACCTAACCTTGATAATTATCGTTAGGAATCCAGAGTCGGTATTCTAATGACCATCGAAATTGTGGAGCCAATATTCTGTCGGCATCCTGGCATTCGGGATGCCGACTACATCCCGTTTTTCTCCAATTCCCCTCTATTTTCTTTATTCCTATTACTTGGTTAATGGAAACAATGGAACAATGGTGGGCTTCTCTAAAATGATTGGCTATCGTGTGCTAATCAAAAGCTTTATTTAATATCTCCTGCATGTTCTGCCCATCTTTCTTTTAAAGTTCTTGACGTCTTGCATATATATTGCAATTCATACAGGTGATGAAATCTCTACTCAGTTCTTTTGGTTAGAACTAGAGGGAAGTTCTTCTACTTTTCTCATGGTATTTGGGGTGCCCTATACATAGGGCAGCCCCTCAGCAACACCAGTCAGAATCCCAGTACCATCATCCTGCCAGGTGGTAGTGGGGCTAGGGGTTAGGTTTAGGGTTAGGCACTAGGAGGGTAGGTTTAGGCACTAGGAGGGTAGGTTTAGGGTTAGGCACTAGGGGAGGAGGTCAGGTTTAGGGTGCGGGGAGAGAGGCTTAGGTTTAGAGGTTGGGTTGGGGTACTTATCAGTATTTTAACCCTGTTGGGATGCCGGCATCGGGGATCACCGGCATCCCATACCCAACCTGTTTTTTTCTAATTATTTACCCGTCTGTAAACAAAGTTATATTTTTCAGGTATAATTTCTTTAAGTGCCAGGTCTATGGTTAATAAGTACCAATGCTTACGTCTAATGGTCCTGGTTCAGAGGAGTATGCTAATAGCATTGCAGCTGCTTCGCATTGGGCTAGAAGATGTGGAGCAATGGAGATAATACAGTAACCTGGGATCGGTGGGGATAATACAGTAACCTGGGAGCGGTGGAGATAATACAGTAACCTGGGAGCGGTGGGGATAATACAGTAACCTGGGATAGGTGGGGATAATACAGTAGCCTGGGATAGGTGGGGATAATACAGTAACCTGGGAGCGGTGGGGATAATACAGTAACCTGGGATAGGTGGGGATAATACAATAACCTGGGATAGGTGGGGATAATACAGTAACCTGGGATAGGTGAGGATAATACAGTAACCTGGGATAGGTGGGGATAATACAGTAACCTGGAATAGGTGGGGATAATACAGTAACCCGGGATAGGTGGGGATAATACAGTAACCCGGGAGCGGTGGGGATAATACAGTAACCCGGGATAGGTGGGGATAATACAGTAACCTGGGAGCTGTGGGGATAATACAGTAACCTGGGATAGGTGGGGATAATACAGTAACCTGGGATAGGTGGGGATAATACAGTAGCCTGGGATAGGTGGGGATAATACAGTAACCTGGAATAGGTGGGGATAATACAGTAGCCTGGGATACATGAGGATAATACAGTAACCTGGAATAGGTGGGGATAATACAGTAACCTGGGATAGGTGGGGATAATACAGTAACCTGGGATAGGTGGGGATAATACAGTAACCTGGGATAGGTGGGGATAATACAGGAACCTGGAATAGGTGGGGATAATACAGTAACCTGGGAGCGGTGGGGATAATACAGTAACCTGGGATAGGTGGGGATAATACAGTAACCTGGAATAGGTGGGGATAATACAGTAACCTGGGATAGGTGGGGATAATACAGTAACCTGGGATAGGTGGGGATAATACAGTAGCCTGGGATAGGTGGGGATAATACGGTAGCCTGGGATAGGTGGGGATAATACCTATCCCAGGCTAGGTACGGTACGGTAGCCTGGGATAGGTGGGGATAATACGGTAGCCTGGGATAGATGGGGATAATACAGTAACCTGGAATAGGTGGGGATAATACAGTAACCTGGGATAGGTGAGGATAATACAGTAACCTGGGATAGGTGGGGATAATACAGTAACCCGGGATAGGTGGGGATAATACAGTAACCTGGGAGCGGTGGGGATAATACAGTAACCCGGGATAGGTGGGGATAATACAGTAGCCTGGGATAGGTGGGGATAATACAGTAACCTGGAATAGGTGGGGATAATACAGTAACCTGGGATAGGTGGGGATAATACAGTAACCTGGGATAGGTGGGGATAATACAGTAGCCTGGGATAGGTGGGGATAATACGGTAGCCTGGGATAGGTGGGGATAATACCTATCCCAGGCTAGGTACGGTATGGTAGCCTGGGATAAGTGGAGATAATACGGTAGCCTGGGATAGATGGGGATAATACAGTAACCTGGGATAGGTGGGGATAATACAGTAGCCTTGGATAGGTGGGGATAATACAGTAGCCTGGGATAGGTGGGGATAATACAGTAGCCTTGGATAGTTGGGGATAATACGGTGGCCTGGGATAGGTGGGGATAATACCTATCCCAGGCTAGGTACGGTACAGTAGCCTGGGATAGGTGGGGATAATACAATAGCCTGGGATAGGTGGGGATAATACAGTAACCCGGGATAGGTGGGGATAATACAGTAGCCTTGGATAGGTGGGGATAATACAGTAGCCTGGGATAGGTGGGGATAATACAGCAGCCATGGATAGGTGGGGATAATACAGTAACCTGGGATAGGTGGGGATAAAACAGTAGCCTGTGATAGGTGGGGATAATACAGTAACCTGGGATAGGTGGGGATAATACAGTAACCTGGGATGGGTGAGGATAATACAGTAACCTGGGATGGGTGGGGATAATACAGTAGCCTGGTATAGGTGGGGATAATACAGTAACCTGGGATAGGTGGTGGATAATACGGTAGCCTGGGATAGATGGGGATAATACAGTAACCTGGGATAGGTGGGGATAATACAGTAGCCTTGGATAGGTGGGGATAATACAGTAGCCTGGGATAGGTGGGGATAATACAGTAACCTGGGATAGGTGGGGATAATACAGTAGCCTGGGATAGGTGGGGATAATATGGTAGCCTGGGATAGGTGGGGATAATACCTATCCCAGGCTAGGTACGGTATGGTAGCCTGGGATAAGTGGGGATAATACGGTAGCCTGGGATAGATGGGGATAATACAGTAACCTGGGATAGGTGGGGATAATACAGTAGCCTTGGATAGGTGGGGATAATACAGTAGCCTGGGATAGGTGGGGATAATACAGTAGCCTTGGATAGTTGGGGATAATACGGTGGCCTGGGATAGGTGGGGATAATACCTATCCCAGGCTAGGTACGGTAGCCTGGGATAGGTGGGGATAATACAATAGCCTGGGATAGGTGGGGATAATACAGTAACCTGGGATAGGTGGGGATAATACAGTAGCCTTGGATAGGTGGGGATAATACAGTAGCCTGGGATAGGTGGGGATAATACAGCAGCCATGGATAGGTGGGGATAATACAGTAACCTGGGATAGGTGGGGATAAAACAGTAGCCTGTGATAGGTGGGGATAATACAGTAACCTGGGATAGGTGGGGATAATACAGTAACCTGGGATGGGTGAGGATAATACAGTAACCTGGGATGGGTGGGGATAATACAGTAGCCGGTATAGGTGGGGATAATACAGTAACCTGGGATAGGTGGTGGATAATACGGTAGCCTGGGATAGATGGGGATAATACAGTAACCTGGGATAGGTGGGGATAATACAGTAGCCTTGGATAGGTGGGGATAATACAGTAGCCTGGGATAGGTGGGGATAATACAGTAGCCTGGGATAGGTGGGGATAATACAGTAACCTGGGATAGGTGGGGATAATACAGTAACCTGGGATAGGTGGGGATAATACAGTGTCCTGGGATAGGTGGAGGTATTAGAGTAGGTTGGCATTGGTGGGGTTATTACAGTAACCTGGGATTGGTGGGGATAATAGAGTAGCCTGGGATAGTTTGAATTATTAGAGTAGCCTGAGATTGGTGGTTATTACAGTATCTTTGGATGGGATGTGGTCATAATCCCGACCGCAGGAATCCTGGAACTTAGAATGCCTTTCGCCGGAATCCCAATGCCTGTCAAGAATCTGGCGCCTGGCATCCCGACCGCCAGAATCCCGAAGGTAAGTAGCGGGGTTAGGTGGAAGGTTAGCGTTTGGGTTAGGCGCAAAGAGGGGAGGGATAGGTTTAGAGTGCGGGGAGGGGGGAGGTTAGGTTTAGGCACCGGGGAGGGAGGGTTAGGATACCGTCTGACAGGTGTCGGAATCCTAACCCTGTCAGGATTTTGACTGTCGGGATCCTGAGCACCAGCATGCCGTACCCAACGCCCCAGTCTTGGTGGGGATATTACAGTAGCATGGCATTGGTGGGGATATTACAGTAGCATGGCATTGGTGGGAATATTACAGTAGCCAGGGATTGGTGGGGTTATTATAGACGTAGCGTACCCAAAACAGTAGGCGGCATAGGGGAGAAAGTTCAGAAAAAGGGCGCTTTATGTTATGTGAAAGAGGCATATAAAACAAGATAAACATGACAAAACAAATAGAAACAATTATGATAAAAAATAAATAGACATGTTTATAGCCCTTTGGGATTCGGGTGTGGTGGCTGGATGGTGTCGGAAGTTTTCAGAGTTTAAAGGACCAGTGCCCGATGTTTATGAGGACAAGGGTCCGTGCAGCCCTTCCCTAGACTCTACCTCCCTGTATTTAGTCCAAGCCAGCGGCACCAGAGGACTAGATACAGGTAGGGAGAGCTAGGGAAGGGCTGCACAGACCCTTGTCCTCATAAACTGCTTCGTCCGGCTACCCCATGCACAACCGAATCCCACAGGGCTATAAACATATTCAACATATTCAGTGTAATATATATATATACACGCAAACTTTTCTTACTCCCTCAGAGGAGAAGCACTTAAATTGAGGTTCTAGCGGGTGTTCCTATAAAAGTTTCTATCAAAACCCTTCACTTCTCCCCCTTCCTTAAATAGGCGTCCAGATCCCACAGGTGTTTTGTTGATGACTGTGGGTTGCTTTCAGAATCCATAGAAAACACAGATAGCTGCAGCATAAAACAAATTATTTATGTGTTCCTATAATGGAACAATAAAGACATAAAAAAAAAAAAAAACATAAAAAAATACATATCACAACAGTAGTTATAAAATAGCTATCAGGGTATAAACGTAAGTAGTGTTCATTCTAGCACCCTGCATTTGTCAGAACCCGTGCAGTTCCTCTTTCCTGCCTGGGGTGTCGCTCTCTGCTCTGCTGCTTCTAGCACACTCAGCTGATGCAACAAACTGCTGCGGTACAGACCACAGTGTGCTAGAAGCACCTGAGCAGAGAGCGACACCCCAGGTAGGAGAGAGGAACTGCACGGGTTGTGACAGGTGCAGGGTGCTAGAATGAACACTAGGCATAAGAATGACTCCAGACTTCTTGGGCAGCTGTCAGGAGGAGCTGAAATGATCTTTCCAAAAGGCACGCTATCACATATCCGTATCCTCCAGTCCCTTATTCCTACAGTCTAAGCGGCATCAGTGCGTTTCAGACACCCGGTATCCTGTCTCAAGATATTCCGCTCACTCCTGGATCATCTTTTGAAGTTTTCCACGATGCCACCTGATATGAACTCTCTCACCACAGACCGAGTACCACCGGTAGAGGGTATGGAGCCGGTGGTTGCCTACAAGAGATACAGAATTTTGGGAAAAGGAGATCATCTTAAGGATAGTAAGAAGAACCCGAAACAGGCGAAATTCTTGGACCCACAACCTTTGACCTAACACAATTGGCAACAGAATAACGTTTGCGGGGAAAATTCCAAGTGTGACGAACGCCAGACGTAAGTAGGTGCATGTCCCGGGCCGTCCACGGGATGTGGCGTGGTATCTAACGCTACTGATCTGGAATAATTTATTATAACATTATTAGGGGTCGGGGATCAGGTGGAGTTAAGTCCAAGGATAAAGGGACAGAGCAGGGTCTGGGGGATATAGGGGAGCACAGAATAGGTGTGATAGGGGACCTGCTGTAGATGGGAGATAACAGGTGGGTGACTAGAGAACCTTCCCACAGGGGGCTGCTGCACTTACCTAACCCAGCCAGCACTCCACTGACACTATGTTAGCACACAGCAAACCCTATCCCTACAAGAGCACCGGGCATGACCCTCATGCCTTACCATACCCCCCCCCCTTTCTATAACAGGCTGGAAAAGGCTCGTCTCAGCGCTCACTTCCGGTCTGTGAAACGCACAGGCAGGTGGAACGCAGAAATACCGGAAGTCGCATGAAACGCAGAGACAGGAAAACGTGTGGAACGCAGAACCCGGAAGTAGGATGGAACGCACAGGCCGGAAGTGGGGTGTGTAGCGCTCCCCCCAAGGTGAGAGGAGCCCTGTGACTGGCAGTTGTTTGAGTACACAGATTAGAGAATAAGGTATGATGGGTAACATGTAACACAGATGTCTGTCAGTACTCACCCTGGGCAGCATATACATGGGATACACATGTGACAGATATATGCTATATGATGATATTGGATATTATTATTATACTATTATAGCTGGCTGAGCAGCGCCTGGGTTATGCCATGGTCGCAGGTACCAACCGTGATAGAACGCCCAGCGACCCACGCCCGTCTATGTACGGAGTGTGATATGTTCTGAGCTTATCCTACAGATGACCCTACCATTGTCTCCCAGCACTACACTGCCCTGATACCTATTCACTACATTTTATATTCGTTTTAAATTATATTTTATATTTTATAACCAGTAAATATTAAATAAAAGAACCCCCCACACCCCAAATAGTATTTTTTCTTTGCACCCTTGAATACGAGTATATTCAAGGCCAAATATAAATAAAAAAAATATAGTTATACAGATAAACCCAACAAGTGTCCATCAGTGAATGTTTTAATGTTTCTCCAACAAAATCATTTCCATCCCAGTAATATGTTTTTTGCGTATATAATTGGGATGGAAATGATATATCACTATATATACTGTGATAATCAATTGCCTTCTTTTTATTGACAAAGCTGATCCAGAAGACATCCGGTGAGTGTGAGGCGCCCAACAGCCGTCCCCGTGTGTCAGGAGGACTGAGCAGGACCCAGAGCCCCATCACGGTGCCTCCTCCTCACTCACTGATACATGAGAGACACAATGACCAGAAGATCCTGGAACTCACCAATAAGATCATTCAGCTGCTGACTGGAGAGGTGACTGCTGGGAATGGGACATTATACAGTAACACCAGGGGATGTGTCTGGGTGATGACTGGAGAGGTGACTGCTGGGAATGGGACATTATACAGTAACACCGGGGGATGTGTCTGGGTGATGACTGGAGAGGTGACTGCTGGGAATGGGACATTATACAGTAACACCGGGGGATGTGTCTGGGTGATGACTGGAGAGGTGACTGCTGGGAATGGGACATTATACAGTAACACCGGGGGATGTGTCTGGGTGATGACTGGAGAGGTGACTGCTGGGAATGGGACATTATACAGTAACACCGGGGGATGTGTCTGGGTGATGACTGGAGAGGTGACTGCTGGGAATGGGACATTATACAGTAACACCGGGGGATGTGTCTGGGTGATGACTGGAGAGGTGACTGCTGGGAATGGGACATTATACAGTAACACCGGGGGATGTGTCTGGGTGATGACTGGAGAGGTGACTGCTGGGAATGGGACATTATACAGTAACACCAGGGGATGTGTCTGGGTGATGACTGGAGAGGTGACTGCTGGGAATGGGACATTATACAGTAACACCGGGGGATGTGTCTGGGTGATGACTGGAGAGGTGACTGCTGGGAATGGGACATTATACTGTAACACCAGGGGATGTGTCTGGGTGATGACTGGAGAGGTGACTGCTGGGAATGGGACATTATACAGTTACACCGGGGGATGTGTCGGGGTGATGACAGGAGAGGTGACTGCTGGGAATGGGGCATTATACAGTAACACCAGGGGATGTGTCTGGGTGATGACTGGAGAGGTGACTGCTGGGAATGGGACATTCTACAGTTACACCGGGGGATGTGTCGGGGTGATGACAGGAGAGGTGACTGCTGGGAATGGGGCATTATACAGTAACACCAGGGGATGTGTCTGGGTGATGACTGGAGAGGTGACTGCTGGGAATGGGACATTATACAGTAACACCAGAGGATGTGTCTGGGTGATGACTGGAGAGGTGACTGCTGGGAATGGTTCATTATACAGTTACACCGGGGGATGTGTCGGGGTGATGACAGGAGAGGTGACTGCTGGGAATGGGACATTATACTGTAACTCCAGGGGAAGTGTCTGGGTGATGACTGGAGAGGTGACTGCTGGGAATGGGACATTATACAGTAACACCAGGGGATGTGTCTGGGTGATGATTGGAGAGGTGACTGCTGGGAATGGGACATTATACAGTAACACCGGGGGATGTGTCTGGGTGATGACTGGAGAGGTGACTGCTGGGAATGGGACATTCTACAGTAACACAAGGGGATGTGTCTGGGCGATGACTGGAGAGGTGACTGCTGGGAATGGGACATTATACAGTAACACCAGGGGATGTGTCTGGGTGATGACTGGAGAGGTGACTGCTGGGAATGGGACATTATACAGTTACACCGGGGGATGTGTCGGGGTGATGACAGGAGAGGTGACTGCTGGGAATGGGGCATTATACAGTAACACCAGGGGATGTGTCTGGGTGATGACTGGAGAGGTGACTGCTGGGAATGGGACATTATACAGTAACACCAGAGGATGTGTCTGGGTGATGACTGGAGAGGTGACTGCTGGGAATGGTTCATTATACAGTTACACCGGGGGATGTGTCGGGGTGATGACAGGAGAGGTGACTGCTGGGAATGGGACATTATACTGTAACTCCAGGGGAAGTGTCTGGGTGATGACTGGAGAGGTGACTGCTGGGAATGGGACATTATACAGTAACACCAGGGGATGTGTCTGGGTGATGATTGGAGAGGTGACTGCTGGGAATGGGACATTATACAGTAACACCGGGGGATGTGTCTGGGTGATGACTGGAGAGGTGACTGCTGGGAATGGGACATTCTACAGTAACACAAGGGGATGTGTCTGGGCGATGACTGGAGAGGTGACTGCTGGGAATGGGACATTCTACAGTAACACCAGGGGATGTGTCTGGGCGATGACTGGAGAGGTGACTGCTGGGAATGGGACATTATACAGTAACACCAGGGGATGTGTCTGGGCGATGACTGGAGAGGTGACTGCTGGGAATGGGACATTATACAGTAACACCAGGGGATGTGTCTGGGTGATGACTGGAGAGGTGACTGCTGGGAATGGGACATTCTACAGTAACACAAGGGGATGTGTCTGGGCGATGACTGGAGAGGTGACTGCTGGGAATGGGACATTCTACAGTAACACCAGGGGATGTGTCTGGGCGATGACTGGAGAGGTGACTGCTGGGAATGGGACATTCTACAGTAACACCAGGGGATGTGTCTGGGCGATGACTGGAGAGGTTACTGCTGGGAATGGGACATTCTACAGTAACACCGGGGGATGTGTCTGGGCGATGACTGGAGAGGTGACTGCTGGGAATGGGACATTCTACAGTAACACCGGGGGATGTGTCTGGGCGATGACTGGAGAGGTGAGTGCTGGGAATGGGACATTATACAGTAACACTGGGGGATGTGTCTGAGGGATGACTGGAGAGGTGACTGCTGGGGATGGGACATTATACAGTAACACCAGGGGATGTGTCTGGGTGATGACTGGAGGGGTGACTGCTGGGAATGGGACATTATACAGTGACACCGGGGGATGTGTCTGAGGGATGACTGGAGAGGTGACTGCTGGGAATGGGACATTATACAGTAACACCAGGGGATGTGTCTGGGTGATGACTGGAGAGGTGACTGCTGGGAATGGGACATTATACAGTAACACCAGGGGATGTGTCTGGGTGGTGACTGCTGGGAATGGGACATTATACAGTAACACCAGGGGATGTGTCTGGGTGATGACTGGAGAGGTGACTGCTGGGAATGGGACATTATACAGTAACACCAGGGGATGTGTCTGGGTGATGACTGTATCATTGTGTCAGGTTCCTATAAGGTGTCAGGATGTCACTGTCTATGTCTCCATGCAGGAGGGGGAGTATATAGAGGAACACAGGGGTCTGTACAAGAACGTGATGATGGAGAATAACCGGCCCCTCACATCACTGGGTAAGAAGAGACTGTCATTTATTGTACAGGGGAGAGCAGGTATCCGGGTCCCCTATATAAACACATCACCTGATAATCACATATATACAATGTACTCAGTCACTGTGTGTCTCCTACAGATGGACCCAGTAACAGAAATACCCCAGAGAGATGTCCTCGTCCTCTTTATTCCCAGGATTATACAGAGGAGAATCACAGGACCCCACAGGAGGATCAGGTAGATGGGATTTAGGATCTCACCAATATACCAAAGTGACTGTCACTATATAATCTGTAGAGAGCTGTGTGTGTCTTATACACTGATATATTATTTAATCTAAATTAAGTCAAACATTTCTCATATTGTGTGTATTATTTAGGATGAAGATATGACTGTTATTAAGGCAGAAGATACAGAAGGAGAAGAACATACGTATGTATGGGGGGATCAGCAGTGTAAGGAGGAGGAAATCCCTACAGATATCAGCACAGGTGAGTAAAAAACACTTATTACAGAAAAGAGTCACATATTCTCCTTGTTCTGTCACTACAGCAATCTCTTATCCTACACCCTCCTCTGTCAGTACAAGCTAATGAGGGAAATGTATCTGCCCAGTGGGGGAGTTAAGAGCCATCAGCCCCTATTATACTCCTGCTCTCCCCCTCACATCATGTCGCTGTGTGTTACCAGCCCAGAGATCTGACCAGTCTCCTCCTCACACTCTCTGGTGTATCTCATACATCAGGAGCCATCAGCCCCTATTATACTCCTTCTTTCCCCCTCACATCATGTCACTGTGTGTTACCTGCCCAGAGATCTGACCAGTCTCCTCCCCACACTCTCTGGTGTATCTCATACATCAGGAGCCATCAGCCCCTATTATACTCCTGCTTTCCCCCTCACATCATGTCACTGTGTGTTACCTGCCCAGAGATCTGACCAGTCTCCTCCCCACACTCTCTGGTGTATCTCATACATCAGGAGCCATCAGCCCCTATTATACTCCTGCTCTCCCCCTCACATCATGTCACTGTGTGTGACCAGCCCAGAGATCTGACCAGTCTCCACCTCACACTCTCTGGTGTATCTCATACATCAGGAGCCATCAGCCCCTATTATACTCCTGCTCTCCCCCTCACATCATGTCACTGTGTGTTCCCAGCCCAGAGATCTGACCAGTCACCTCACCACACTCTCTGGTGTATCTCATACATCAGGAGCCATCAGCCCCTATTATACTCCTGCTCTCCTCCTCACATCATGTCACTGTGTGTTACCAGCCCAGAGATCTGACCAGTCTCCTCCCCACACTCTTTGGTATATCTGATTCATCCATAATCGTCAATGATAATAGTATAATCAAAAAATGGTAAATTCTGAGGATTCCAAACGAGGTCCTCAAGGCACCCAAAAGTACAGGTTTTAGAGATATCCATGGTTGAGCACATGTGGTTCAATCAAACCAGGATGTGTAAATGATGTGGGACAGGTATGTGGAGGTGTAAATGATGTGGGACAGGTAAGTGAAGATGTAAATTATGGGGACAGGTATGGGGAGGTGTAAATGATGTGGGACAGGTACATGGAGGTATAAATGATGTAGGACAGGTATGTGTAGGTGTAAATGATGTAGGACAGGTATGTGGATGTGTAAATGATGTAGGACAGGTATGTGGAGGTGTAAATGATGTGGGACAGGTATATAGAGGTGTAAATTATGTGGGACAGGTAGGTGGAGGTGTAAATGATGTAGGACAGGTATGTGGAGGTGTAAATGATGTGGGACAGGTATGTGGAGGTGTAAATGACGTGGGACAGGTATGTGGAGGTGTAAATGATGGGGACAGGTAAGTGAAGGTGTAAATTATGGGGAGGTGTAATTGATGTGGGACAGGTACATGGAGGTATAAATGATGTAGGACAGGTATGTGTAGGTGTAAATGATGTAGGACAGGTATGTGGAGGTGTGAATGTTGTGGTACAGGTATGTGGAAGTGTAAATGATTTGGGACAGGTAAGTAGAGGTGTAAATGATGTGGGACAGGTATGTGGAGGTGTAAATGGTGTGGGACAGGTTTGTGGAGGTGTAAATGATGTGGGACAGGTATGTGGAGGTGTAAATGATGTGGGACAGGTATGGGGAGGTGTAAATGATGTGGTACAGGTATGTGGAGGTGTAAATGATGTGGGACAGGTTTGTGGAGGTGTAAGTGGTGTGGGACAGGTTTGTGGCGGTGTAAATGGTGTGGGACAGGTATGTAGAGGTGTAAATGATGTGGGACAGGTATGTGGAGGTGTAAATGATGGGGGATAGGTATGTGGAGGTGTAAATGATGTGGGACAGGTATGTGGAGGTGTAAATGATGCGAGATAGGTATGTGGAGGAGTCAATGATGTGGGACAGGTATGGGGAGGTGTCAATGATGTGAGATAGCTATGTGGAGATGTAAATGATGTGGTACAGGTATGTGGAGGTGTAAATGGTTTGGGACAGGTATGGGGAGGTATAAATGATGTGGGACAGGTATGGGGAGGTGTAAATGATGTGGTACAGGTATGGGGAGGTGTAAATGATGTGGGACAGGTATGGGGAGATGTAAATGATGTGGTACAGGTATGTGGAGGTGTAAATGATGTGGGACAGGTTTGTGGAGGTGTAAGTGGTGAGGGACAGGTATGTGGAGGTGTAAATGATGTGGTACAGGTATGGGGAGGTGTAAATGATGTGAGATAGCTATGTGGAGATGTAAATGATGTGGTACAGGTTTGTGGAGGTGTAAATGGTTTGGGACAGGTTTGTGGAGGTGTAAATGATGTGGGACAGGTATGTGGAGGTGTAAATGATGTGGTACAGGTATGGGGAGGTGTCAATGATGTGAGATAGCTATGTGGAGATGTAAATGATGTGGTACAGGTATGTAGAGGTGTAAATGATGTGGGACAGGTATGTGGAGGTGTAAATGATGGGGGATAGGTATGTGGAGGTGTAAATGATGTGGGACAGGTATGTGGAGGTGTAAATGAGGCGAGATAGGTATGTGGAGGAGTCAATGATGTGGGACAGGTATGGGGAGGTGTCAATGATGTGAGATAGCTATGTGGAGATGTAAATGATGTGGTACAGGTATGTGGAGGTGTAAATGGTTTGGGACAGGTATGGGGAGGTATAAATGATGTGGGACAGGTATGGGGAGGTGTAAATGATGTGGTACAGGTATGGGGAGGTGTAAATGATGTGGGACAGGTATGGGGAGGTGTAAATGATGTGGTACAGGTATGGGGAGGTGTAAATGATGTGGGACAGGTTTGTGGAGGTGTAAGTGGTGAGGGACAGGTATGTGGAGGTGTAAATGATGTGGTACAGGTATGGGGAGGTGTAAATGATGTGAGATAGCTATGTGGAGATGTAAATGATGTGGTACAGGTTTGTGGAGGTGTAAATGGTTTGGGACAGGTTTGTGGAGGTGTAAATGATATGGGACAGGTATGTGGAGGTGTAAATGATGTGGTACAGGTATGGGGAGGTGTCAATGATGTGAGATAGCTATGTGGAGATGTAAATGATGTGGTACAGGTTTGTGGAGGTGTAAATGGTGTGGGACAGGTTTGTGGAGGTGTAAATGGTGTGGGACAGGTATTTGGAGGTGTAAATGGTGTGGGACAGGTATGGGGAGGTGTAAATGATGTGGGACAGGTATGGGGAGGTGTAAATGATGTGGTACAGGTATGTGGAGGTGTAAATGATGTGGTACAGGTATGTGGAGGTGTAAATGATGTGGGACAGGTATGTGGAGGTGTAAATCATAGGGGACAGGTATGTGGAGGTGTAAATGATGTGGGGCAGGTATGTGGAGGTGTAAATGATGGGGGACAGCTTTGTGGAGGTGTAAATTATGGGGGACAGGTATGTTGAGGTGTAAATGATGTGGGACAGGTATGTAGAGGTGTAAATGAAGTGGGACAGGTATGTGGAGGTGTAAATAATGTGGGACAGGTATGTAGAGGTGTAAATGATGTGGGACAGGTATGTGGAGGTGTAAATGATGTGGAACAGGTATGTGGAGGTGTAAATGATGTGGGACAGGTATGTGGAGGTGTAAATGATGGGGTACAGGTATGTGGAGGTGTAATTGATGTAGGACAGGTATGTGGAGGTGTAATTGATGTTGGACAGGTATGTTGGGTGTTGGGAGAATTTTTTTTGAACTTGTAGATAGGTCTTCCTATGTTTTAAAAACTTATATAAAATCGCAAAAAAATTAGACTAAACGTTTAAATGTCCCACAAAATACTGGAAAGTCTTTAAGTTGCTCAAAAACACCAGCTGGCTTTCATTTCTTCACCTTTTTTGATAACTCGTCATTTCAAATCTTTTTGACAGCCTGTAAGAACCTCCTGTACTTTCCGAATGGCCACTAATGGCCTTCTGTATTGTCCTGCTATCCTAGTTGCCACTTTTTGGGGGTCCATCATGATGACTTCCCCACTGATCATGCACTTCTCCCAGGCGGCCTTATGTCGAAAAAAATCTGTGCGCCTTTACTGCGAGTCTCGCAAATCGCCATTTCTAATTGAATCTCGCATTTCTCGGGGGCACGCATTCACGCGATGTGTATAACTTTTATGGTGTTTCGCAAACTCATGGTGTGGGCTATCCTGAAACCACCACCCATTACTCACTTGGATCAGTTGAGATCAAGGTTATTCACGCTAACCCACATAGTTTGCTCGCTGGGGTGTCTTTATAGCACCTCACATGGTGACCAGAATATCGTATCCTGCACAGAGGACTCAACTTGTCTCGGCACCTACCAGCGCTGCGCCCACAGACCCAGGGTGTAATGTGTCAGCATGAAGGACGCCTATACCCATAAATCAATTCTGGATTATTTCATAAGATTAGAGATGACCCAAACATCATATGGATCACATTAAACCCTGCTCACCATGAGGGTCGCAGCTGCTAATCACATTATAGATACAGGGGAGAGCAGATATGGGGGCCCCCTATATACACACATCATCTGATAATCACATATATACAATGTACTCAGTCACTGTGTGTCTCCTACAGATGGACCCAGTAACAGAAATACCCCGGAGAGATGTCCCCATCCTCTTTATTCCCAGGACTGTACAGAGGAGAATCACAGGGTCCAACAGGAGCATCAGGTAGGTGGGATGTAGGGATCATGTAAAAAATTCTAATGTTACATCTAAACGAATGAAATCAGACATTATCGGAGTGTTCATTTATTGTTGTGTGCACTACTAAGGATGAAGATCTGGCTAATATTAAGGTGGAAGTTCTGGAGGTAGAAGAGGAGATGTATGTGAGAGGTGATCAGCAGTGTAAGGAGGAGGAAATGCCTACAGATATCAGCACAGGTGCATAATAAACACTATTATTTTTACTTCCGATCTGTGGGACACTACTACCATCGATTGCTTGAGGGGTCCGAGGAGCTGGCACTTTATCTAACCTATCTCTATAACACCAGCACCTTCCCTCAGAAAGCCCTGGTGGTTACTATCTTTTAAGTGCCCTTTTGAGCTGCAGCAGCCCCTACATCTTAGCGTATTATTTTATTTCTAATTACTTTCTTTGTTTTTACTTTGGGAGATGTTGTTCTACAACTGGCAGCACACGTCAGGAGACCGGTGGCAGCGGGGCAGTGAGGATCGGAGGCCACTGCCTCTGTGCTCTCCTTTTCCAGTCCCCTGCACAGGCGGAGCCATCTCCCGGGTTTATCCCGCTGCTCTCCCCAGGAATGAAGGGAAGCACGCGTGCAGACAGACTGCCCGGGAACGGGTTCCGCCAAGTGTTTTCCCTTGAAGGGAAGTTCATTCTGATAGCTGGCCACCCTAAGAGAAGAGCCTTACGGGGGAGGAGCCAGCTGCCATGCTTGACTCTCCCTTATTGGTCACATAGATGCAGGGGAGGAGCTGAAGACTCCATTCCTCTGAGGTGCTGCCTCTATGGCCTGCAGGGACACTGCTTTGGGATGCCGGCTCTCTTCCTCTTCTTCTCTTCTCTTCTTCTCTTCCTCTTCCTAGAATGCTAAGTATTGCAATATTCTAATTGCATTTGCCAAACTATTCTGTGTGGTCAGCTGGATTCAGGGGCCCTATGCACAGACTGTTTCAAGGGACCTAGTGATGTGCAGGTTCAGGGGGGCTTTGCTTCTTCAATGGCAAAATCTCCTTTGGCTCAATCTTTGTGCAGGTCCGTTGCTGAGCTGGTCAGGTAGGTGGATGACTAGAGGGAGGAACAGGCTCTTCTGACCACTATTGTTCCTGTTCAAGTGCAGGCTGTCAGTCCCCAGTGGGTGTCTGATTTTTTTGCCACCTTTGGTGCCTGAACCAACCTGGGTCCAGTCTATGGAGCGGTCGGCTTATGGTATTGCAAAGGTCTCTTCCTATTTGGATGGTTCTTTGAGGACCCGCTACTCTAGGAGTCGCATAAGCACTGTAATTCTTCTTGACTTCCTTTTGGTGACTTCAAGGATTAGGGAGGGGGAGCTTCCTGAGGAGGGCGAGGACTTCAATTCTTCTTCTACCCAAGGTGTGGAGGACCTCATTTCTGAAGTCCATGAAGCCTTGGACTGTGTGGATATGGACTCCCTGGCCAAGACTTCTGGACCATTTAAATGAAGGCAGGAGAATACAATGACCTTTCAGCTCAGGCGGATCCAGGCTTTTGGCTTTGGCTATCTCTGCTAGACGGGCATTGTGGCTGCGTTCCTGGGAGGCGTATTCAGAATACAAGTGTTCTCTTGAGGCACTATACTTTTGAGAGTGGCGTCTTTTTGATCTGGAGCTGAATAAGCGTATTGTTAAGGCTACAGATGGCAACAGTACTTCTCTTCCAGTGTTGGTGCTAAAACTTATAGAGCCTCAGTCTTGTCCCTTTCACCCTTCCTTTCAGGTGGAGCAGCTACCAGAGGGCTGGGGTCTAGAGTTTGGCCTTTTTGGATCGGAACCAAATGTAGCAAGGCAGATTTGCCTGGTCTGGTAGATGTTCCAGACCCAAGACGTCTGAAAAGTCAAGTGCCTGGTGGTGTGGCTCCCCACCTGTCAGGCACTGGAATGAGAGGACGCCTCCTCCTTTTCAGTGACAGGTGGATGGAGTCCTCCACAGACTGCTGGGTGATGGGGATTGTACAGAGAGGTTATGTTATCGAACTTAGGGGTCTCCCGCCCAGGAGTTTTTTTTCTCCACCACTATCCCAAGTGAGGCTGAAAAGTGGCCGGCATTAGAACGAGACATTTCTTCTCTTTGTTTTCTGATGGTGCCTGTGCTGGCGACTCAACAAAAGAAGTTGTTCTACACCTTTTACTGGTCCAAAAGCCAAATGAGTCCTTCCTTCCCGGTCTCATCTTTAGAGCCCTCAACTCCAGGTTGTGGGAGGGTCGGTCCGGATGGAGTCCCTGAGGTTGGTGATCTGCAGTGTTGAGGTCAATGTTTTTTACCTCCATAGATATAAAGGACTCATATCTCCATGTCCAAATCTAAGAGGGGCATCAATTTCTCCTCAGGTTCGCAGTAGAAAGAGCCAACTCTCAATTCAGGGCACTTCACTTCAGTCTAGCCACAGCTCCACATGTTTTTACAAAACTCAAGGCAGTGATGGAGTTTCTATTGCGGAAGGAAGTTATATCAATAATACACTACTTGGACAATCGATTTATCAAGTTGACCTCCGTTTTCTTACTCCAGTGCCATTTTGACCACATAATTCAGGTGTTACATGAACATACTGTAGCTGTATCCTAAATTTTAAAAAGTCCTATCTGGTGCCTTGTCAATGCATGATGTTCCACGGGGTTGATTTTTGACACCACCCTTCAGAGTGTGTTTCATCCGGAAGATGAGATCTGTTCCCTTCAGGGTCTTGTCTGGAAGGTTTCGGCCATGGATTGATCTGCCAGTCCTGCTGTGCTTGAAATTGTTAGGAAAGATGGTTTCCGCCATTAGACAATTCAGCATACTTGGTTTCACTCTCGAGAATTCCAATGGTCAAGTTTCACAACCATCTGCCCTCTCATTTGCTAACCCTCTCGCTGAGAAATCGTTGGTCCCTGCAGTGGTGGCTAGTCAGGGAGAATCTCTACAAAAGCCGGTCACTGGCTACTCCATTTTAGATCATTGTGATCATGGATGCCTGTCTCCTGGGTTGGGGAGCAGTGGCCTTACACCTATGTTTGCAGGGTCTTTGGGTCCTGCAGGAGTCTACCCTTCCCATAAATATTTTGGAACTCATGGCAATTTTTCTGTCCCTGTCCAGTGCTCAGTCAGTTCTGGTGGGCAGGCTGGTCAGTATCCAATCGGACAATGCCACAGCGGTGGCATATGTCAACTATCAGGGCGGCACTCTGTGCGATGGTGGAGGCCGCTCAGATTCTATCTCGGGCAGAGATGTTCATTACGGCGATCACTGCTGTGTTAATTCGGGAGTAGACGATTGGGAGGTGGATTTTCTCAGCAGGAACATGATTCTGAAGCGGAGGTTGGTCTCTCCACCCAGAAAGCTTCAACTGCTCATTTGGAAATTGGGCCTGCCAGATGTGGATCTCTTGGCATCTCAGCACAATTGCATGTTTCCCCAGTTTTTGGCTCACTACAGGGACTCACTAGCCTTCGCAGTGGATGCTATAACCATTCTGTGGATGTACCACCTGGGATATTTCTTTCCACCATTGCCGATATTGCCTCAAGAAGTGAAATGGATCCGGGCATAGGGCATGCCAATCATCTTGATGGATCCAGATTATTCCCGTTGGTCCTGGTATGCTGCCATTCAAAACATGGCATCTTACTTTACATCCAGATCTGTTTCAACAGTGTCCCTTTCATCACCAGGACCTAAATCTGTTGGCTTTAATGGCATGTCTGTTGTGGCCAGTCTCTTGAGATCTAACTGAATTTTGTCCAGCGTGGTGCAGACTATGTTGCGGGCCAGGAAACCTGTTTGGGCCTGGAATTACCACAGAGTATGCAAAGTCTACATTGTGTGGTGGGAGAAGAAATGTTTTCCTATTTCCGTCTTTCTCATTTCCTTACTTCCTTCATGATGGTTTGGAGGTAGGGCTCCAGCTGAGCTCTCTGAAGGTTTAGGTCTCTTCCTCCTGAAGTTTGGACATTTTTGCAAGGCGTTCTGCGTGTTCAACCTCCCTTGTCCCCATAGTGGCTCTATGGGATCTGAACCTGGTCTTGTAGGCTCTTCAACAGCCCCCCCTTTCCCACTTCCTTCGAGCCTATGGAGTCAGTTCATCTGAAGTTTTTGATTTGGAAGCTTGTCTTCTTTATGGCCTTTGCCTTGGTCCGGCGTGTCTCTGCGCTCGTTGCCTTATCTTGCAAATCACCTTATCTTGTGTTCCATGGTAATAAGCCAGTTTTGCATACGATTCATTAGTTCCAGCCTAATGTGTCGGCTTTCCACATCAATCTGGAAATAGTTTTTCCTATGGTCCACCCATCTGCTACCTTTGGGGATCAGGCACGTTTGGCCCTTTTTTCGATGTAATCCACGCGCTCCGTCTGTATTTGAATAGAACTTCCTTGGTTAGACACAGTAATTTTCCTCTGGTGCTTTATGATGCCAAGAAACTCGGGTGGCCCACAAGGAAGCAGACTATTGCATGATGGATCCGCTCTGTCATTCAGTCAAGTGGATGAGACCAAGGTGACATTATTCATGATCCTCCTTGTGCACTACCACATGCGACAATGCCCATAAATTTCCTTGTGTAGTATTAAGAGATTGCGTAACTCACAATATGCACTACAATAATAATAAAACATTCCTGAGTGCCAAATGTAATAGCCTGCGCATTGTGAAAAGTGCGCAGCTTTTCGCGTAGAAATAGTATGTGCTGCTAATTTACCCCATGGCTACTCTGCTTCCACGGTTCCAGTGTTTGCATGTAACAGCTGTTTCTTGATGTGAGTTGATTGGATACTGTCAGTGGCCAATGATTCTTCCTGTCTTCTGATGCTGGTTGGGCAGTGTGAATGCTGCATAGATGTTCCTCGCCAAAGACTGCATGTTGGTTGAAGATGTACAAAGTGGCTGCGTAATCTGCAGGTCACTGTGGCTGGGTCTATGCTATGTGACTGGTAATGTGGCTTTGCAGTCTGCAGGTCACTGTTGCTGGGTCTATGTGATGATTTTTTGTTCCGTAGGTGATTCATATTTGTGGTTTATATAGTTATAATTTTAATAAAGTGGCTGTAAGTTTTCAAATACATTTTAAATAAATTACCATCTTGATCTCACTTATAGGGGGGGAATCCAATTGCCCGTGAGGTTTATCCCGTGACTATGTACTCGCGACTAGAAATTCAATTAGTGGGGTAACCCTGCTCGTCATTTCGCTTAGGGTTAGGGCTTTTACTTGCAACTTCAAGAGCACCAAAGAAAAGGCTGCGAGAAAATGGCACCTATGGTAGTTTATAGTGTGTGGAAAATGCTAATTAATTGAATAACATTTCCCCGTGTGGCGCCGGTAATTAGCCCCTATAGTATTTAACTGAGTGTATTGTAATCTGTTCATTAATATGTATAGAAAATTATATTTTCTTTTTATTTATTTGATTTCCAGCAGATGGATACAAAAGCCGGAACACTTTGGAGGGACGTCTAATTTTATCTCCAGATTTTGAAATGGAAGATAACCTCACACGAGAATCTTCTGGGGGAAATCGTATTAACCTGTGCAGCCATCCAGAGCAACTTAGTGCAGATATATCATCTGATGCCTCTAATCCTGAGGAACGCTCTCCCGATAGCTCAGATATTGCTACTCATAGTACAGATCATGCAGGCGATACTATATTTCCCTGCTCTGAGTGTGGGAAATCTTTTATACACCAGTCAATCTTTGCAAGACATCAGATAATTCACACAGGTGAGAAACCATTCCCATGCTCTGAGTGTGGGAAAAGTTTTACATTTAAATCCAGCCTGGTCAGACATCAGAGAACTCACTCAGTTGAGAAGCCATTTCCATGTTCTGAGTGTGGGAAATGTTTTACCGTTAAATCCAATCTTGTCACACATCAGAGAATTCACACCGGTGAGAACCCATTTCCGTGTTCTGAGTGTGGGAAATGTTTTCTAGATAATATACATCTTGTTATACACCAGAGAAGTCACACAGGTGAGAGGCCGTTTTCTTGCTCTGAGTGCGGGAAATGTTTTACAGTTAAATCCAATCTTGTTACACATCAGAGAACTCACACAAGTGAGAGGCCATTTCCATGCTCTGAGTGTGGGAAACGTTTTACACAGAAGTCCGGCCTTGTTAGACATCAGAGAATCCACACTGGTGAGAAACCATTTCCGTGTTCTGAGTGCGGAAAATGCTTTACGCAGAAACCAGATCTTGTTAAACACCAGAGAACTCACACAGGGGAGAAGCCACCTTCTGGTTCTGAGCGTGACAAAAGCGTGACACAAAGACCATCTTTTAAACGGCAGATAACAGAGACAAGTGAAAAACAATCCCCATGGGATGATGAGCATGATACTGGGTGACAGAAGTACTGTATTGGAGTTAAGTGGTTCCACACTTGCATTGCACCAAAATGTGAAAATAAGATGCAGAAAGACTGTAAGGTGATTATTGACGTCAGGAAAAGGCGACATGAATGGTGAGAGTGGTATTAGTTGGATATTAAGTCAGACATTTACTCTTCTGTCTAAGCACGTTTACATCTTAGGTAGGAAACATCATGCACGTTTACATCGTAAGTTCCCAAAATTAGAATGTGAGTGTACATCGAGGCAGTCACCCGGCAAATAAATGGGAACATTTTTGTAAAATTATGGGCCCATATTTCTTACAGTTGGTAAATTATTTTCAGTGGTTCTCGCAGTTCTCAGATTGTTTTTTCCTGGTAAAATGTTACTGGTAAATGATTCCTTTAACTCATCTCTGCAGCCGGATGTTTTGTACCTTCCGGATAATAAGAACGATAATTGAATTCCTGATGGCTTATAAAGTACAATATGGAAATGATATTGTGTGACCGATGGCTGTCTTTTTGATTTCATGTAACAGGATTTCCTTAGGGGGGAAGCCCTGATTTCTATACATGGGGTTCATGTGTAAGGTTTACCGGAGGTAGATCATTGGATATCCCTACATGAAGACATAACACACGACCAAGAGGATAAATTTAAGTTCATTAAAAACATTCAAAATCACACATTCATTGGGCACAATTCAATTCATCCTGGAGGGGTGCGAGAAGAAATCCTTAGTCAGGGCTTAACAGCGCTCTGAATTGAATAGTTCCAGGAGCTAATTCCCGGCATTATTCAATTTGCATTGAATTAAATCGAGCCCACTGTGTTTCTTAAAAATTTAAATCATCACCACACTTAGCTATGAAATACATTACATAGACTAGGGTTGGCCAACGACGGCTATCAACCATCAGTGGTATTATGGTGTTTTTACCATCAATGGGGGACGCACTGATCATGAACATTGGTGGGGAGCCTCCGACATTTAGTGGCAGGCTTTGTCTACTGTGGACAGAGGTGAACCATCGATGGTTTCTAGCCTATGGTTAAAAGGAATCAACAGCATCCACTTGACTAACAGTGATTGGGGCTATTTTGTGAGTTGAAAGATGACCCATGAGGATGGAACCTGTGACCGAGGTACTTTATGGATCAATTGACTGCAAGCTAAATAATTTCTGCAAATGGCTGCATGCGCTCTAATTAATGAGCTATAGAAATATATGTAACATCTCACAAATTGAATAGCCTGCAAGTTGCAGTCAATGGTGAGCTGTCAGCAAATTAGCCACTGGATTTAAATTGGTAACTTTATAAAAGGTAAGAAATCGGCACGTTAAACCTAGCACCTAAATCTCCATAACCTGGACGCTTCCCGCAACTTACATGTGTGCCCTATTGTTGGTGCTCTTTATATGAAAGTGACAGCACATTGCTGGCCTATGGTTTATAATGAGTCCTATAGTGTGTATTGTAGTTTGTACAGTGACTAAGAATACGTTTCATGTTCATTTTAATTTTATATTGTATTTATAATTCCTTTTTATATCATGAATAAGTAGATGAAAAAACAGTACAGTGCATATATAGATACTACACGCAGTTATGTGCTCTGTATACACACAGTGTAATAAATCTATAATCATCAACCAAGTTGTCTTTTTGATTTTCTTAAGACTATTTAAACAAGAAAAAAAAGGGGAAAGAAAATGAAGGAATGAGGCAGCTGGTTAAGGGGGTTCCCCATATAATGTACAGAGGGACAATGAGTGCGTCTGGGGGTCCCATGTACATTGTCAGTTTGCAGTGTGTATCCTATTGTTTTACTATTCCCTTTATTGATAACAATTAGCAGATGGCTCCAGGGCTTCTTTTCCCCCACTCGATTTTACACATCCGCCAAGGTGGGATCGGACATCAGCCTGTATTTTATAGGGGGCACCTTTACCCGCGATATAACATTGTATTCATGTCAAGTTGGTTCTTTGTAAACTCAGGGAATTCAGTCATTACACAGAGCGTACGCTCAGAGGACGCAGTTGGGTATGAGATGCGCGGTATCCCAAATGTTTTTGAAAAGTGCAGTGTGTTCCTGGGCGATGACTGGGAGGTGGCTATTTATCAGTGAAAGTGGCCAGGTAGACGGTCGCACAGCCGGTGACACGGGAGGTCATGCGCAGACGGAGAAGCTCCACCTGCCGCAGGGCTGGTGCGAGTTTCGATGCTGCAGCCGATGTTGGCGTGTAAAGACGCATCGGTGGAATTTAAGCGTGTATAGATGCTAACAGTGGGCATCTCAGTCCTTGCACATTCAGATGCAGTCAAGGGGTAGGGCTTTATATCACCATTAGCATAGAACTTTAGCCACGTCTGCGATCATCTCTGAATTAGGCCCAATATCTCCTGAGGGTTTTTTCCATGGACCCAGTAAAGTCATGATGACCCTTGATTGGGAGCAACTTACTAACCCTAAGGTTTTTTGGAATAGGTTCATCCATTCCTTTTCTTTATCAGGAAACCCAGATACTGCATTGACCTAGAAAGGGGCTCATGTAACTGTATGGCCTTCTCAACCCATGACAGATATTGAGTGTCTAAAATAAGATCTCATCTGAGCATCAGTGCTCTTGGCATCCCGGTCTAGAGTTATTGAGGTAGATGCCTCCATCCATCTGCTTCCTTTTCCCACAAATTTTCCTCTGCAGGTTACAATTTTGAATCTCGCTGTTAATTGGGAATGGAAACATTGGGATATAACTATGTAATCATAGTGTTCACTCACCACAGAAATCTGCAAAATATTGACCCCACCAAGAATAGACATTTTCGATTGGCTCGATGGGCAATTTTCTTTTCGAGGTAGAACTTCATCATCACCTACATACCCGGTGTCATGGTTTTGATATTCTGTAGATCCAGCCCCGGACCCTGCGGTATGATGGATGTGAGTAGGAAATATGGAGCCTTGATGATACTCCGAGTCTACACAGGAGAGTAGGTACACGAGTGACAATGTATACTATGCATGGATACTGGATTGGAACAAGAGTGAACATACCAAGCCCAATGGAACCAGAGTGAGCAGACCAGGCCCATTGGGTGACCCCTCACCTAGTGACCTGTGAGGGCCAGCAAGACCAGGGATACACTCCAGGGACAAAGTTGACCTCCAGGACTCAGAACAATATAGTACTGGTAGATTGGAACTATATGCTGACAGGTGACGGTGATACACAGCGGCAGATGGAAATGCAGGTGACAGCTCACAGGGAATGGCACTTGGTAGCTGATAATGGAAAACAGCAAATAGTCCATAATGGACAAATGAAAATCACAGGAGGCACAAAACCAGGACACAGGGAGTGAAACCTGGAGCCTAGAACTATCCTGGGAAGGAGACACATTGTTCAGGCCATGTCGTCTTAATAAAAGCATTTGTTGTTTCCGTAGAACTGCAAGTGCATGGACCTCCCTACCAAGTGTTCTTGTTGAAACCGCCACATTAGTGGCCATTTTGAAACTCGTGCGGAATGGTATGCATTTCCCTTACGTGGGGGTGTCCAATCACTTTTGTCTACATAGTGTACATCTTTTCATATCTTCAGTTCATCTGAGGGGGACCCTTCATCACACATGATTCTCAGAAAATCGATGGTCACCAATGCAAAAGTACTAAGCACAGATACGTGTTTCATGGCTCACTGTCTTAGACGGATCCCAACTAACATAGGGGAAACCGCCCTTCATATAATTTCTTTACTCCCTATGGAATCTGCTTGTAACTGGTATTATAATCCTGGACACACAAACTGAGCCTATGACATTCCCAGATCCTGCTCCCATGAGGTTGGTCCTCTGAAATCCTTTCACTCTGGGGGATCGCTCATGGTGGCGCTACCTTGTAAATTGGAATCCTCGCTAAAATTGAGAAGTCGGTGCTAGAGTCAGCTTGGGCGAATTGCATCCATAACAATCTAGCACATTTATGGTTTATGTCGGCAAGCAGCAGAAACGGTACTCTATAGGGAAATCATCTCTTATATATAAAAAATAGACAAAGCCAAGATGTTCTCTATTGTGAGGCGTAGCATGCTCTTGTATTTGACTTCAATGTCTCTCCTGCCACGCAAAACAGGTCTGCATACTATGCTAGTAAATCACATATTCACCAGGTGGTTACCTAACTTGATAATAAGTTTTTAGCTGTCCATAACTGTAGTTACTTTAAACATGCGCCTCTTTTATCTCCGTCAACGGGGGAGAGAGGTAGTTCACACACTGCCACTGCCTGAGAATCTATCTGTCATGATGGCAGTGGGAATAATCTTAAAAAGTTAATTTAAAGTGCCCAAACTCTAGTCACAGTACTCTTAACTCTCCAAGAATATACAGTAAGCCCCAAATAACCTATGGGGTCCAATAGTTGCCGCAATGTAATTTAAAATATAATTGCAAGCTTATAGTTTATAACGTTGTGTATTGTAGTTTTCTCAGCAGTTAATGGACTATGAATAGAAATGAAAAAATACTCTGTGCTCCACCAACAGCTGCCTACAGATGGGCTCAGCTAGTTTGATGCTCCATACGCCATGTAGTGCACCATGCATCTCGCGCCACACAGTACGCCTTGAGTCATGCCACACAGTACGCCTTGAGTCATGCCACACAGAATGTTTCATAAGGGAACGTAGCGTACAACTGTAAAAAAATCATAACTTGTAATACAACTTCTTGTCCACTAGGTGTCACTTTTCCTAAACTACACAGCGCATGCGCCAGATTTCCAATGCGTTTTCTGTATCACCGGCCGATGATTGACTGACAGAAGCAGTGATTCGGTACACTATAGTACAGCGTTTTCCTCATGGAATCAGGGCTGTAGAAGAATGTCTAATAAAGGTTTAAATCATTACATTAAGTGTGTGAGTCCTGTACTTTTGTATAAAAATATTTCACACGCACGCACAGCTTTTAATGAGGAGGGATAAATATTCACTAATGCTCCCCAGCCATCATTCGCTTCTGTTCAATGCCGCCAAACTCAATACATTGTCCACAACTTCATACCACCTGGCATTTCTATGATACTTTATGCCACTGTACTGCTGATGCACTGTGTGCTCAAGAAGGTGGTGTGCGGTGCTCTATACAGTACCTACATAGCGCCCTGCTAGTCGCGCTATGCTGTGGCGTATGGAGTCTCATACTGTAGTACTGCACATGTCCAATGGAGCCGATCGGGAGTCACACACAGTGCATCCCAGACTTACAGTAGATACTATAGTGATTTAATGACTTAAAAACTAGTAGTGGGCTGTTTGAAAGAGGGGTCTCTGTATTACAAACTGACTGTGCGTTTTAAGGCGCACACTTGTGTCACTGTTGGCATTGTTCCAGATTTAGATACTATAGTAATTTCATGACTTAGAAACTAGTAGTGGGCTCTGTTTGAAAGAGGAGTCTCTGTATTACAAACTGACTGTGCGTTTTAAGGCGCATACTTCCGTCACTGTCGGCATTGTTCCAGATTTAGATACTATAGTAATTTCATGACTTAGAAACTAGTAGTGGGCTCTGTTTGAAAGAGGAGTCTCTGTATTACAAACTGACTGTGCGTTTTAAGGTACACACTTGCGGCAATGTCGGCACTGTGGTGGCTGCCAGCTCCACGAGTTGCACATGGGATCTCCGGTGCATGCCCAGTGGAGCCACTCCATATGCCATGTAGCATCCTGCTAGTCACGCTATGCTGTGGCGTGTGGAGTCTCATAGTACTGCACATGCCCAGTGGAGCCGGTCGGGAGTTACACACACTGCATCAGCTGTACACGATAGGTGCGGCTTTCGACATGGCTTGCGTGTGTAGGCTAGAGGTTTGGGTGAGTGTACATGTCCAAATCAGGATGTCATTGAACAAGCAAAGACAAATACCCTACAAACAGATATGTAACACACTGGCACCAATGAATAAATATATCAGTTAATACAAAAAAATACATAAGGGGCAGATATGGATCAAAAAAATTGTCTGTTTTTCACAAAAGTTCATCCAAACTTCCTCTGTGTACTCCACCGATATCGGAACATGTTGGAAAAAGTAAGTACGTTGTTATGCTTTTATGGATGTGAGTGCACTATTAATATTTTTATATATTTCCTCTATATATAAATACTGGTTGAGATTGGTGGAGGAGGAGTTTGGCTGCTGTATATTCATTTGATATACAGTATATCTACAATAAGGTCAACTGTGAGCAAGCTAACGGAATGGGGAGAGACTTGGGATAGGATGTTCCCCTCATCCTATTGTTTGCTTAGTGCTATCCTTCTCTTCCCAAGTCTAGTGATGTGACCTCGGCGCTGTGTGTGGAATATGAGTGTGAAGTGTTACCCAGGGTGGTGAAAATATTAATACATATCGCACAATGAAGGTTTCTGTGAGGAGGACATTATCTACCAAGAGTGAGCTCTTACATGTGAAGAGCCCAGATCAATCCCCCTAACATCTGAATTCAGGCAGATCCTGGCAGCTATAGATTCCACGCATAAAGCATTACATTGTCCGTGCCTCAAATCTCATTTACCAAAGGATATGTATTTCATTAGCCAATGGTAAAGAGATTGTACAGTCAGTTGATGCCATCAGTGGGTCCATCTAATGCAGAGAAGGGTTCCGTGTGAACATCAGCAAACCATGGCTCAGTTGGTCGTGAGAGTGAAGATTATTAAGAGATCTAGAAAACTGACTAAAGGAATAATTCATCTTAACTGTGTCGTAAGTGAGAGTGTGTTGCCTATCCCTGATTGCCACAGTAGCTGGAGATCCCTGTTTGGCTCTAAGGCCCTCATTCAGAGCCGTACGCTCTGAGCAGAGCGCACGCTCTGAATGAGGGCCGGGCTCCATTTTCATGGAGCGTCCTCCTGGACGCTCGTATAGCTGTGGGTCACCACCCACAGGCTATACGAGCGTGCTTTGTGATGGCCGCGATGGTCGAGACCATTCGCGACCATCGAATTAGCGAGCCGGAGCCTGCGGTTGCGGTTTTCAACCGCAGCTCCGGAGTGATTTTGGCTCTATCAAAGCCAAAATCACTCCCACTGACATCACTAGTGATGTCAGTGGGCCGGCTTCTGATGGGAGGCGTTCCCGTGGGAACGCCCCGTCAGGGAGGCACGCCCCCGGCACGCCCACCAAAGGGGGCGTGCTGTCAATCAACATTGACAGCACGCCCCCTTTGATCGGACACAACGAGCGAAGGACTTTCCTTCGCTCGTCGCGTCTGGCGCATGCGCACGACGGAGCTCCCTCCGTCGTGCGCATGCTCAGTGCATAACATCGACCCACTTGCGAGCGGACAGCCGCTCGCGAGTGGGTCTGAATCAGGCCCTAAGTCCCTAAGCCAGCATGTATCTACTTTGTTACTTTTCTAAAAAATCATTGGTTAAGTCAACAAATTTTTGGTTTGGCAAGGACCAACTGAATTTCATCTTTGACCACCAGAAGTTGATTATAATCCCGTAAGGAATGTGAGGACTGGGGCAACCATTCAAGCTGATAAAACTGCATAGAAAAGGAGATCAACAACTATTTTTGCTTATGAATCGATGCATCAGACTTTTGGGCCTTCCAAACCATATGAGAAAATCAAGGGGCACAAAATTTTGTAAACTGAGTGGTCAATTGAGCCTTGAATGAGCCTTGAACTGGGGATTTTAACAATTGCTTTAATTGGACTCTCTTCCACCAATGTCCACAAAAGGGAAATCATGTATATTGCAATAATCATTATCTCTGAGAGCCCTTGCAACAACCCATCACTCTCAATGCTTATTAACAGAGGATGAGGCCAGATACTGGAACACTTGAATTTTGAGTCTGTCCAAAAAGACAATAGGAGAGTTCCTACAGGCCTACTCTGTCTCTCCTTCAAGACAAAGGGCCTGATTCAGACCCACTCGCGAGCGGCTGTCCGCTCGCAAGTGGGTCGATGTTCTGCACTGAGCATGCGCACGACGGAGGGAGCTCCGTCGTGCGCATGCGCCAGACGCGACGAGAGAAGGACTTTCCTTCGCTCGTTGTGTCTGATCAAAGGGGGCGTGCTGTCGATGTTGATTGACAGCACGCCCCCTTTGGTGGGCGTGCCGGGGGCGTGCCTCCCTGACGGGGGGCGTTCCCTTAGGGAACGCCTCCCGTCAGAAGCCGGCCCACTGACACTGACTAGTGATGTCATTGGGAGTGATTTTGGCTCTGATAGAGCCAAAATCACTCCGGGCCTTGCGGTTGAAAACCTCAACCGCAGGCTCCGGCTCGCAGTTTCGATGGTCGCGATGGTCAAGACCATCGCGGCCATCAAACTGCACGCTCGTATAGGCTGTGGGTGGTGACCCACAGCTATACGAGCGTCCAGGAGGACGCTCCATAGTTATGGAGGCCGGCCCTCATTCAGAGCGTGCGCTCTGCTCAGAACGTACAGCTCTGAATGAGGGCCAAAGTCCTCCATGTCCTTTGTCTTGAAGGAGAGGAACGTCAAAACATCCAGGTCGTAGAGATGGATCTATGGGGAAGTGAGGTCACCTATGCAAAGCAAGAGACAGCATATTGTTTCTCATGAATTTTTGATGTTCTGATTTTCTAGGTTGTATAATACCAAGGTTGTTATAGTTTATGAGCAGTTGGCCTTTTGTATGGCGCCATTCTTCCAAATTTTACCTACTGTGGTAAATGCTGTAAATCTAATTTTATCTGGAGTAGTTCGGTTCCCTCAATTTTCATTTTTTTGGTGTGCCCTTAAAGTTCTGCTTTGTGGAATGGCCATCCAGGTGGGCTCCAGGTTATGACTGAGGCATGTGCAAACCCAAGCCGATCCAGAAACTACATTTTCTACATTAGAACAAAATCAAACTCACCCATCTCTTATCCTTAAAAAGCAAATTACTGAGGTTCGGAAACAGCTTGTCCTCTACATGTATGCAGTTAGCTGATAACAAATGTATACATCAGTTCTGTCTCTGGCTATAGGGTGGGCAGACTCCAAGCATGCAAGCTTTGGGGGCGTCAGGCACATAACAGGATCAAATGTCTGCTTAATCCCCATGGTAACAAGTTTCTCAATCCCATTGATATTGCCAATCAGTTACCTATTTGCTATGCCCAGTTTTAATTTTTGAGATGACCCTTCCTTAAAACTGAGGGTCTGATTCAGACCTGCTTGCGAGCGCTATGCGCTTGCAAACTGGTCGATGGTGGCCCAGTGCGCATGCATGAGACCCGGATAGCGATGGGCAAACCGTCGCTCCGGGTCTCCTACCAAAGGGGGCGTGCTGTCGATGTTGAGTGACAGCACGCCCCCTTTGGTGGGTGGGCCGGGGGAGTGGCTGCCCAAACGGAGGCGTTCCCATGTGAACGCCTCCGTTTGGGGGCGGTCCCACTGACATCACGAGTGATGTCAGTGGGAGAGATTTCGGCTCTGTTAGAGCCGAAATCTCTCTGGGGCTTGCGGCAACGAGACCCTACCACAAGGGTCTCGTCGTAAGCACGATGGCCGCGGTGGTCTTGACCATCGCAACCATCTTCCTGGCCGCTCGCTATAGCTGTGGGTGGTCACCCACAGCTATGCGAGCGGCCAGGAGGCCGCTCTAAAAAACAAGAAGGCCGGCCCTGATTCAGAGCGAGCGCTCTGTCAGAGCATCCGGCTCTGAATCAGTGCCTGAGGCTCTTCCGAATAACATACCCCAGTATAACATCCTCGGTCTGCAAACTTATGATACTTTTACTTGGAAAAGGATGGCTTTGACCTATTTTGGAATTTAGATTCTGGCATCCTTGGCTAACATATCTGAGCTCAACCTACTACCCCTGGCTATCCATATATAACTCAATCTAAACATCATGGGGGTTTCCAGTTGCCTTACTTGCAGATACCAAGAGGTATGCATCCACATTCCATTACAGCGCAGGTTCTCAAACTCGGTCCTCAGGACCCCAAACAGTGCATGTTTTCCAGGTCTCCTCACAGAATCACAGGTGAAATAATTAGTTCCTTCTGTGGATCCTTTAAAATCTGTCAGGGAGTAATGAATACACCTGTGCACCTGCTGGGTGAATTGGAAAATGTGACCTGTGTGGGGTCCTGAGGACCGAGTTTGAGAACCTCTGTATCACGTATTTTTAATGAGATACTGTATAATTGTATTGTAACCATTAGAATGTCATTAAGTGGAATAAAGGCAAGAGTATCTGTATATGTTGTTATTACTGATCCTCAATTAATTAGTAGCATAAAAGCATGTATATTTATTAGATCTCAATACAACATATAATCTTTAATTGGGATGTAATCCTTATAATAAGATCCAGACTGTATGTCTTAATATACTGTATGTCTTAATAACACACTGATTGATCCTATGTTAGTAACCATCCCCTAGATACAGTAACAAATTATTTTACTTTGTTACAAAGTCAAAAAGTGCCCAATGCCAACATCACAGCGGGCAACGGTATATTCCTGTACCAGCGTACAATCTCACTGCAACAATATTACACTGTACAACATCACAGCGGGCAACGGTATATTCCTGTACCAGCGTACAATCACACTGCTACAATATTACACTGTACAACATCACAGCGGGCAACGGTATATTCCTGTACCAGCGTACAATCACACTGCTACAATATTACACTGTACAACATCACAGCGGGCAACAGTATATTCCTGTACCAGCGTACAATCTCACTGCTACAATATTACACTGTACAACATCACAGCGGGCAACGGTATATTCCTGTACCAGCGTACAATCAAAGTTTGAGCTGTATCAATTCTGACAAATGTATTTCAGTAATTAGAGAATATGTTACATTGTATATTAGATAGATAGTAACCATGTGCCTGCCCACTGTGATGTTGTACAGTGTAATATTGTAGCAGTGAGATTGTACGCTGGTACAGGAATATACCGTTGCCCGCTGTGATGTTGTACAGTGTAATATTGTAGCAGTGTGATTGTACGCTGGTACAGGAATATACCGTTGCCCGCTGTGATGTTGTACAGTGTAATATTGTAGCAGTGTGATTGTACGCTGGTACAGGAATATACCGTTGCCCGCTGTGATGTTGTACAGTGTAATATTGTAGCAGTGAGATTGTACGCTGGTACAGGAATATACCGTTGCCCGCTGTGATGTTGTACAGTGTAATATTGTAGCAGTGAGATTGTACGCTGGTACAGGAATATACCGTTGCCCGCTGTGATGTTGTACAGTGTAATATTGTAGCAGTGTGATTGTACGCTGGTACAGGAATATACCGTTGCCCGCTGTGATGTTGTACAGTGTAATATTGTAGCAGTGAGATTGTACGCTGGTACAGGAATATACCGTTGCCCGCTGTGATGTTGTACAGTGTAATATTGTAGCAGTGTGATTGTACGCTGGTACAGGAATATACCGTTGCCCGCTGTGATGTTGTACAGTGTAATATTGTAGCAGTGAGATTGTACGCTGGTACAGGAATATACCGTTGCCCGCTGTGATGTTGTACAGTGTAATATTGTAGCAGTGAGATTGTACGCTGGTACAGGAATATACCGTTGCCCGCTGTGATGTTGTACAGTGTAATATTGTAGCAGTGAGATTGTACGCTGGTACAGGAATATACCGTTGCCCGCTGTGATGTTGGTATTGGGCACTTTTTGACTTTGTAACAAAGTAAAATAATTTGTTACTGTATCTAGGGGATGGTTACTAACATAGGATCAATCAGTGTGTTATTTAGACATACAGTATATTAAGACATACAGTCTGGATCTTATTATAAGGATTACATCCCAATTAAAGATTATATGTTGTATTGAGATCTAATAAATATACATGCTTTTATGCTACTAATTAATTGAGGATCAGTAATAACAACATATACAGATACTTTTGCCTTTATTCCACTTAATGACATTCTAATGGTTACAATACAATTATACAGTATCTCATTAAACATACGTGATACAGAGGATAATACAGCTCTTTATTTTAATTGTCATTACTTTTCTATCGTTTTACTTCGCTGATTTTAACATGTCTATTTAATAATGTATATCCAATAAAAGTTATATTTTAATATTATTATACCTATATTGACATTGTTGTGCATCCAAGTGAATGGACTACTTTTTTCTTTTTGGCGTTTTTTATTACAGGATTGGTGTAAACCATGGGTGGATTTAGAAAGGGCTTTCATGTTGCTTTATCTACCTACAGATCTTGATTGTACGCCTAATCTACTACAGCCTTTACCTACTAATCACTTACGGTCCATTGTGAACACATAATCAATATGGGACAAGTTTATCCAACAGGATGTGGATATGGAGTTACCTACGAGCTATTTGTGCATGCAGTGTCCCTGCTAATTCCCAATCTCTCACTCTCTTCCTGGTCCCAATAGGATTTACTGAGGGTGGACTCGCTTCTGAATTCAACATCTGTATTACCCTTTGTGGCGTTATGTCAAAACTGTAGATGCTGTGGTCAGACACCTGTAAGTTTCTGAAAGTCAGGCACTGGATACTAGCTATAGCCAAGTTACCCCGCACTCTCCATCCTCCTCCACCCCAACATTGGTCCAGGTTGGCTAATGAAGTCTCATGGGGTGTCATTTCATTTTGGTACCATTACTTATCTCTCTCCACTATGACTGAATAACGTAGGGCTCAGCTACAATGTGAATCCAATCTCCAACGGTCCCTCACCCTATCCCAATGAAAGCATTTACAAAACTACCCACACCATGTCCAAATGCCTGAACCATACACATTTATATAAATTATATCTTACCCTGAATAAATTACATGCAAATTGGCCTCATTGTTCTAAATATTGTTGGTATAATTGTAGCACCATTGGTACCTTGCTTGATGTATTCTGGGATTGCCCGGGCGTCACTACATAGTTTTTGACGGTTTTTAAATTCGGTTTTATCAATAACTGTGAAACCTGAACCGGGTCTGGTGCTTCTCCTCCCTTTACCCCAGACGGTACCTAAGCATGGTTAGTATGGTCTTGGCCATATTTTTTTGGCCACTAGAGCGGCTACAGCTCAGAATTGGAAGTCTCCTTTACCAACTAAATTGTGTCCAAGGTTCATTACCACTTTGTAATGGAGATACTCGGACTCCCATACTCTTCATCAGCCTGATCTGATGAACTGGTTCCCATGGCCTGAGTTTACTACCGATGGGTGGGGAGCTCATATGCTCAGATCTTCCTGTCCATTAACTAGGCTGCCCTCAGACCCCACTGAGCCCCCAGATACTTGAAAGTGACACTTGTTTTCTGTTTGTGTGATGAAGGACTATGGCAATGTACAGCTCTACGATGTTTTACAAGGTCTCTATGCTGACTTTTATACACTACTTTCATTTATTACTGACTGTGTTCTGTAACTGAGATGTATGATATGTTATCGCACCCCTTCCCTGTTCTGTACCCCCTATCCTATGTATATTATGTATGTGTATATGGAAACTCAACAAACATGAATGATAGAAATAAAAATATCAAAACAACGTCTGTAACTTGAGGATTCTATCAAATCCATAAAATATTCAATAAAATCGTAAAATTCAAAAATTTTTGCTTTACATGGGTGGATTAAAACATTCATACAGTCTGCAAATCGGCTTTTTGCCTTTTTTTTGTCTTCCCCACCAGAGCCGATTATTGATTGTTCCCTCCTTCAATGTTACTAAGTGTCCCGGGGAGTTGAGGCAGAGCCAGATGGTAAAGGCTACAGACTATCAGGCTCTGCAGGGGCAGGTGCATGTACATTCCTTTGTGGTGCAAAAGCCTGTACCCATAGCACCACTGCTAGAGCTGTGCTGTTGGCTATAGCATTGGCACAATCCCCTTATCGCTTGGGGAAGTTCTTTGATCCTATTATTAAGCCGTCTAGTAGGCTTCCCTAAATGAGTCTCCTCACCACGGAGATGCTGAAGGACCACAACTCAACTGAGATGGTTGATGTCCAAATGGTGGCTTCCTTTAAACCTTTAAAAATTTATTTTGCCCCCTGTGGGGCAGTAGCGGAAAGCACCGGAGACCCTTCCCCCCTCCTTAACTCAGAGAACTCTTCACCAACTTCAGCTATGAAGGGCCAGTGCCGGGGCTGACCTGGACTTGAAAACCCAGTTAGCTACTCCAGAAAAAGTCGCTTAACTTATGAATGTGCCTTTGGTACATGGTCAAGGGCAAATCTAGGCATGATGGCTGGAGTTGTGGGGCTGAAGGCAGAAAATGCTGGTCATGGTAGCACTGCAACCAAATCCTCAGCTGTGTCTAGCCAAATAGAGGTATAGAGTAGGAGCAGATCAAGCTCTGAAACTGTCACTCTATACACTATCTGTATCCAATATCTCCACCTAAGATGAATGGGAAAATATTTTAATGTTTAAAAGGAGTTACACACATTCCAACATCACATCAAGTAAAGCACAAATGTCACCAATACACAGCGCAGGAAGGCAGCCATTTTGGAGACATTGTGTAGTAAAATACTACACAGATGGTAATTACAGTTACAATTCTAGTTCCCGGCTATGGGCAGTTAACGACAATGTAGCAAAAGGTTACAACACTGCACATCACTGTATGAGATATCTGTGTACTGCAATCCAAAAAGGCAATTTTATCTTTTTAATATGTGCATTTGAAAGTTTTTAGTAAAGTATCAATGTCTGTGGATGGCAATGATAAAACATTACTATAACTAGGTGCCTGTAGCTTTGGTAAGAAATGGTCTCTAACGTATGTGAGTTCTCTGATGTGTAACAAGAGCTGATTTCTGTATAAAACATTTCCCACATTCAGAAGATGGAAATGGCTTCTCACCAGTGTGACGTCTCTGATGTATAACAAGATCTGATTTCTGTATAAAACATTTCCCACACTCAGAACATGGAAAAGGTTTCTCACGTGTGTGACTTTTGTGATGTATAGCAAGATGTGATATCTGTATAAAACATTTCCCACATTCTGAGCATGGAAATGGCCTCTCACCTGTGTGACTTCTCTCATGTGTAACAAGATGTGATTCATGTGTAAAACATTTTCCACACTCACATGGAAACAGTTTCTCACCTGTGTGAGTTCTCCGATGTGTAACAAGAGATGATTTCTGTGTAAAACATTTCCCACACTCAGAGCATGGAAATGGTTTCTCACCTGTGTGACTTCTCTGATGTGTAACAAGAGATGATTTCTGTGTACAACATTTCCCACACTCAGCACATGAAAATGGCTTCGCACCTGTGTGACCTCTCTTATGTCTAACAAGATGTGATTCATGTATAAAACATTTCCCACACTCAGAGCATGGAAATGGTCTCTCACCTGTGTGACTTCTCTCATGTGTAACAAGAGATGATTTTTCTGGAAACCATTTCCCACATTCAGAGCATGAAAATGGCTTCTCCTCCATGTGATGTTTCTGATGTCTAACAAGCGAGTATTTCCGTACAAAACATTTACCACATTCAGGACAGGAATATACGCTATCATTTGTATGAGCTGCACTATGGTTAAGAGTATCCGCATTCTCAGGAGAACATTCCTCTGGATTAGAGGAATCATGTAATAGATCGGCAATGTGAAGTGCTGGATGTGTATTTAGGGAAATGGAGGGTTCTCCTGTAGAATCTCGGGAGCTTTTATCTTCCATTTTGAAAGCTGAAGACAAAATGAGATGTCCTTCTGAAGTCTTCGTGATGTTGTGTCCATCAGCTGGAAATAAGTTGCATGGAAATTGTTTATTTATTAAATTGAGTAATTTCCATACTGTTAGTGAGTTTGAGAAGTGCAGTTGCTTTAAATTTGCAAACAATTTTTCTGTAAAACAAGGAAAAGAGAATAACGAAAATATGCCTGATGCCCACTAAACAGCAGTGGTCCCAGTCTTTGAAAAGCCATGCCACCTACACTGTTTGCCGTGAATTCAAGACACCAGAGCTCTGCGATCTCAGAGATAGCCACCAGACCCACCAAGCCTCTCTCCATCATCACTAGGCACAGGTACTGTGGCCCTCATTCTTATGGGCACATTGAACAAGAAATTATGGAGTGAGCAGACTGCAGAGCTACAACAAGCAGTCACAGATATCAAAGGGCTTATCCAACTAGCCCAAAGGGTTTCCGTGGTGGAACACTAGCTAGGAGAAATTTTTCAAGATATCAGTGCTTTAAAATCACAGACTTCTAAATTACAGAAGTCTGACTATGAAATTTGGGTGAAATTGGATGATCTAGAAAATAGATCCCAAGACAATTATTTAACAATTGTGGGACAACCTGAAAACACTGAATGAGTCCATATTAAACATTTTCTGTGATCCATGCTCCCAGAAATAATGAATATACAAGATACCTGCACTGATCTGGTAACAGATCGTGCTTTTAGGACAGGATCATTCTGACCACAACCTAATTCCAGACCACATATTTTTCATTTCAGGTGCCTTAACTACTACCATAAGCAATCTATATGGTCGGCATTACATAGACAGCGCAAGATGAATTGGAATGGCTCTAAATTCTACATTCTCGTGGACTACTCCCCAGAACTCACGAGGGCTCGTATGACGTTTCCCCGTTTGCTCCTGTCTAGTCCAATCTGGTCTCAAATGTACGCCTTTGTCTCTTTAAAAAGGATACTTTCAAGGATTTCACCTCGGCTTCGGATACACAGGCCTGTTTGGATGAAGAGCATTCTGCTGCCAATGCTACTTTGGGAGATGCCGCTTCTGTGACGTGAGATGATGTTGGAAAGACCAGGTCACATCATGGAGCTGCTTCAGAGGCTGTTGCGAAGGCTTCTGGAAGCTATTGTGACTCCCACATTCGTATTGTTGCAGCTCAGGTTTCACCGGTCTCCCTAAAACCTCAATTGCTGACCTTTACTGTATTGCTTTGGTTACTCCCCTATTTTAGCAATTATTAAGGTGCTTAATTATGCAGTTTCTGTTTTACTTGCTACTATAATTCCAATAACCGTAGTTCTCATTTTTGCATGTTGTTTTAATAGTTGATTTCGTCTACCCTCCTTTTTTATATTGCTAAATAATGCTGTACTTTATAAAATTTTGATATAGCTGAGTTGGGCCTGGGGCTTCTTAGTCCAAGTAAAGTCAAGATTTTTGGTAATTCACAGTGAAATGATTCCTTTTCTACTCCAGGATCTGTTGGTTCTCCTGGATCAAATACCACTTACAGATGAATGGAGCTTTAGACACCCTTTGTCATGATCCGATGCAAATGTTCCTCTATGGAGGACGGTGAGCTGGGAGTTCGGATGACTAGGGAAGTGACAGTAACTAGGTCTCCTAGTTGCAGCCGAACCCAGGTTTCTCATAGGCCCTCTTTTTATAAAGTTCCAACAACCAATACCACAAGGGGTAGGTCAACCTTGGTTTTCTTAGTTAATCAAGCAATGCGAATGTGTACATTACTTTTCTATCGTTTTACTTCGCTGATTTTAAAATGTCTATTTAATAATGTATATCCAATAAAAGTTATATTTTAATATTATTATACCTATATTGACATTGTTGTGCATCCAAGTGAATGGACTACTTTTTTCTTTTTGGCGTTTTTTATTACAGGATTGGTGTAAACCATGGGTGGATTTAGAAAGGGCTTTCATGTTGCTTTATCTACCTACAGATCTTGATTGTACGCCTAATCTACTACAGCCTTTACCTACTAATCACTTACGGTCCATTGTGAACACATAATCAATATGGGACAAGTTTATCCAACAGGATGTGGATATGGAGTTACCTACGAGCTATTTGTGCATGCAGTGTCCCTGCTAATTCCCAATCTCTCACTCTCTTCCTGGTCCCAATAGGATTTACTGAGGGTGGACTCGCTTCTGAATTCAACATCTGTATTACCCTTTGTGGCGTTATGTCAAAACTGTAGATGCTGTGGTCAGACACCTGTAAGTTTCTGAAAGTCAGGCACTGGATACTAGCTATAGCCAAGTTACCCCGCACTCTCCATCCTCCTCCACCCCAACATTGGTCCAGGTTGGCTAATGAAGTCTCATGGGGTGTCATTTCATTTTGGTACCATTACTTATCTCTCTCCACTATGACTGAATAACGTAGGGCTCAGCTACAATGTGAATCCAATCTCCAACGGTCCCTCACCCTATCCCAATGAAAGCATTTACAAAACTACCCACACCATGTCCAAATGCCTGAACCATACACATTTATATAAATTATATCTTACCCTGAATAAATTACATGCAAATTGGCCTCATTGTTCTAAATATTGTTGGTATAATTGTAGCACCATTGGTACCTTGCTTGATGTATTCTGGGATTGCCCGGGCGTCACTACATAGTTTTTGATGGTTTTTAAATTCGGTTTTATCAATAACTGTGAAACCTGAACCGGGTCTGGTGCTTCTCCTCCCTTTACCCCAGACGGTACCTAAGCATGGTTAGTATGGTCTTGGCCATATTTTTTTGGCCACTAGAGCGGCTACAGCTCAGAATTGGAAGTCTCCTTTACCAACTAAATTGTGTCCAAGGTTCATTACCACTTTGTAATGGAGATACTCGGACTCCCATACTCTTCATCAGCCTGATCTGATGAACTGATTCCCATGGCCTGAGTTTACTACCGATGGGTGGGGAGCTCATATGCTCAGATCTTCCTGTCCATTAACTAGGCTGCCCTCAGACCCCACTGAGCCCCCAGATACTTGAAAGTGACACTTGTTTTCTGTTTGTGTGATGAAGGACTATGGCAATGTACAGCTCTACGATGTTTTACAAGGTCTCTATGCTGACTTTTATACACTACTTTCATTTATTACTGACTGTGTTCTGTAACTGAGATGTATGATATGTTATCGCACCCCTTCCCTGTTCTGTACCCCCTATCCTATGTATATTATGTATGTGTATATGGAAACTCAACAAACATGAATGATAGAAATAAAAATATCAAAACAACGTCTGTAACTTGAGGATTCTATCAAATCCATAAAATATTCAATAAAATCGTAAAATTCAAAAATTTTTGCTTTACATGGGTGGATTAAAACATTCATACAGTCTGCAAATCGGCTTTTTGCCTTTTTTTTGTCTTCCCCACCAGAGCCGATTATTGATTGTTCCCTCCTTCAATGTTACTAAGTGTCCCGGGGAGTTGAGGCAGAGCCAGATGGTAAAGGCTACAGACTATCAGGCTCTGCAGGGGCAGGTGCATGTACATTCCTTTGTGGTGCAAAAGCCTGTACCCATAGCACCACTGCTAGAGCTGTGCTGTTGGCTATAGCATTGGCACAATCCCCTTATCGCTTGGGGAAGTTCTTTGATCCTATTATTAAGCCGTCTAGTAGGCTTCCCTAAATGAGTCTCCTCACCACGGAGATGCTGAAGGACCACAACTCAACTGAGATGGTTGATGTCCAAATGGTGGCTTCCTTTAAACCTTTAAAAATTTATTTTGCCCCCTGTGGGGCAGTAGCGGAAAGCACCGGAGACCCTTCCCCCCTCCTTAACTCAGAGAACTCTTCACCAACTTCAGCTATGAAGGGCCAGTGCCGGGGCTGACCTGGACTTGAAAACCCAGTTAGCTACTCCAGAAAAAGTCGCTTAACTTATGAATGTGCCTTTGGTACATGGTCAAGGGCAAATCTAGGCATGATGGCTGGAGTTGTGGGGCTGAAGGCAGAAAATGCTGGTCATGGTAGCACTGCAACCAAATCCTCAGCTGTGTCTAGCCAAATTGAGGTATAGAGTAGGAGCAGATCAAGCTCTGAAACTGTCACTCTATACACTATCTGTATCCAATATCTCCACCTAAGATGAATGGGAAAATATTTTAATGTTTAAAAGGAGTTACACACATTCCAACATCACATCAAGTAAAGCACAAATGTCACCAATACACAGCGCAGGAAGGCAGCCATTTTGGAGACATTGTGTAGTAAAATACTACACAGATGGTAATTACAGTTACAATTCTAGTTCCCGGCTATGGGCAGTTAACGACAATGTAGCAAAAGGTTACAACACTGCACATCACTGTATGAGATATCTGTGTACTGCAATCCAAAAAGGCAATTTTATCTTTTTAATATGTGCATTTGAAAGTTTTTAGTAAAGTATCAATGTCTGTGGATGGCAATGATAAAACATTACTATAACTAGGTGCCTGTAGCTTTGGTAAGAAATGGTCTCTAACGTATGTGAGTTCTCTGATGTGTAACAAGAGCTGATTTCTGTATAAAACATTTCCCACATTCAGAAGATGGAAATGGCTTCTCACCAGTGTGACGTCTCTGATGTATAACAAGATCTGATTTCTGTATAAAACATTTCCCACACTCAGAACATGGAAAAGGTTTCTCACGTGTGTGACTTTTGTGATGTATAGCAAGATGTGATATCTGTATAAAACATTTCCCACATTCTGAGCATGGAAATGGCCTCTCACCTGTGTGACTTCTCTCATGTGTAACAAGATGTGATTCATGTGTAAAACATTTTCCACACTCACATGGAAACAGTTTCTCACCTGTGTGAGTTCTCCGATGTGTAACAAGAGATGATTTCTGTGTAAAACATTTCCCACACTCAGAGCATGGAAATGGTTTCTCACCTGTGTGACTTCTCTGATGTGTAACAAGAGATGATTTCTGTGTACAACATTTCCCACACTCAGCACATGAAAATGGCTTCGCACCTGTGTGACCTCTCTTATGTCTAACAAGATGTGATTCATGTATAAAACATTTCCCACACTCAGAGCATGGAAATGGTCTCTCACCTGTGTGACTTCTCTCATGTGTAACAAGAGATGATTTTTCTGGAAACCATTTCCCACATTCAGAGCATGAAAATGGCTTCTCCTCCATGTGATGTTTCTGATGTCTAACAAGCGAGTATTTCCGTACAAAACATTTACCACATTCAGGACAGGAATATACGCTATCATTTGTATGAGCTGCACTATGGTTAAGAGTATCCGCATTCTCAGGAGAACATTCCTCTGGATTAGAGGAATCATGTAATAGATCGGCAATGTGAAGTGCTGGATGTGTATTTAGGGAAATGGAGGGTTCTCCTGTAGAATCTCGGGAGCTTTTATCTTCCATTTTGAAAGCTGAAGACAAAATGAGATGTCCTTCTGAAGTCTTCGTGATGTTGTGTCCATCAGCTGGAAATAAATTGCATGGAAATTGTTTATTTATTAAATTGAGTAATTTCCATACTGTTAGTGAGTTTGAGAAGTGCAGTTGCTTTAAATTTGCAAACAATTTTTCTGTAAAACAAGGAAAAGAGAATAACGAAAATATGCCTGATGCCCACTAAACAGCAGTGGTCCCAGTCTTTGAAAAGCCATGCCACCTACACTGTGTTTGCCGTGAATTCAAGACACCAGAGCTCTGCGATCTCAGAGATAGCCACCAGACCCACCAAGCCTCTCTCCATCATCACTAGGCACAGGTACTGTGGCCCTCATTCTTATGGGCACATTGAACAAGAAATTATGGAGTGAGCAGACTGCAGAGCTACAACAGGCAGTCACAGATATCAAAGGGCTTATCCAACTAGCCCAAAGGGTTTCCGTGGTGGAACACTAGCTAGGAGAAATTTTTCAAGATATCAGTGCTTTAAAATCACAGACTTCTAAATTACAGAAGTCTGACTATGAAATTTGGGTGAAATTGGATGATCTAGAAAATAGATCCCAAGACAATTATTTAACAATTGTGGGACAACCTGAAAACACTGAATGAGTCCATATTAAACATTTTCTGTGATCCATGCTCCCAGAAATAATGAATATACAAGATACCTGCACTGATCTGGTAACAGATCGTGCTTTTAGGACAGGATCATTCTGACCACAACCTAATTCCAGACCACATATTTTTCATTTCAGGTGCCTTAACTACTACCATAAGCAATCTATATGGTCGGCATTACATAGACAGCGCAAGATGAATTGGAATGGCTCTAAATTCTACATTCTCGTGGACTACTCCCCAGAACTCACGAGGGCTCGTATGACGTTTCCCCGTTTGCTCCTGTCTAGTCCAATCTGGTCTCAAATGTACGCCTTTGTCTCTTTAAAAAGGATACTTTCAAGGATTTCACCTCGGCTTCGGATACACAGGCCTGTTTGGATGAAGAGCATTCTGCTGCCAATGCTACTTTGGGAGATGCCGCTTCTGTGACGTGAGATGATGTTGGAAAGACCAGGTCACATCATGGAGCTGCTTCAGAGGCTGTTGCGAAGGCTTCTGGAAGCTATTGTGACTCCCACATTCGTATTGTTGCAGCTCAGGTTTCACCGGTCTCCCTAAAACCTCAATTGCTGACCTTTACTGTATTGCTTTGGTTACTCCCCTATTTTAGCTATTATTAAGGTGCTTAATTATGCAGTTTCTGTTTTACTTGCTACTATAATTCCAATAACCGTAGTTCTCATTTTTGCATGTTGTTTTAATAGTTGATTTCGTCTACCCTCCTTTTTTATATTGCTAAATAATGCTGTACTTTATAAAATTTTGATATAGCTGAGTTGGGCCTGGGGCTTCTTAGTCCAAGTAAAGTCAAGATTTTTGGTAATTCACAGTGAAATGATTCCTTTTCTACTCCAGGATCTGTTGGTTCTCCTGGATCAAATACCACTTACAGATGAATGGAGCTTTAGACACCCTTTGTCATGATCCGATGCAAATGTTCCTCTATGGAGGACGGTGAGCTGGGAGTTCGGATGACTAGGGAAGTGACAGTAACTAGGTCTCCTAGTTGCAGCCGAACCCAGGTTTGGCTAGACCTGCCCAGAATCGCGGAGTCTAACTCACTTGGTGGTTTTCTCCAGTGACCCCTCCAATTGGGATTTGGTTTTTGCCGCACCAAGTGAGCAGGTCACGGCCCTCTGGACAGGTACCCGGGAATGGCAGAAGACCGAAACTATATTAAATGAATTAAATGCTAGAATACTGGAGGTGAACTGAATGCTTGAATATTGGAAAGGAACTAAATACTGGAACACTGTTAGAGATCCTAATCGCAGGCTTGCTTGCGAATACTGGAAAATACTGGGAATTGCTAGAAATCCAGGTGCTAATTTGCACAGAGAGATGTGGACACAGACATGTACTGAGAATTGCTACATATGCAGGTGCTGGTTTGCACAGAAAAACACAGAGAGATGTGGACACAGGCATATACTGGGAATGATTAGAGATCCAGCTGGGAGCTAACTAGTAATAGCAGGTAATCTGACACCTCAGTAACACAGAGAAGCTGCAGTAGAACTAGCAGCACATTACAAGACACACAGGCATAGAAACATAAAAGACAGGAGTACTGGGAGAGAACTAACTCTCAGACTGAGAATAGCATGGAAGCTAATGCAGGAAACTCTAGAGAACTGTGAGTAGGCTGAAGCAATACTCTGAAGGAAAGAAACAGAGCAACACTGGTGAGTATCACAAGTCACTGGAACAGCGAAGTTGAACAGCAGTTTCCTGTTCCTGGAGTCAGACTTAAATACCCCTGGGTAGCTGATCATTGGATCAGCTGAGTGACCACAGGACTACCATTGGGAGAAACTAATCAGGTGATATGGACCAACATGGCTGCGCCCATGCTCGGCAGCCCAGAAACCAGGACGCACGCACGGAAGCCCTAGCAGACCCCAGGGAGAATACTCAGTCACTACTCACTTCCACTCCCAGCGACTGAACACCTAAGCCCAAGGACACCGGCGCAGAGGTGAGTAGTGGCCGATCCCAGGCCGCATCCTGACACCCTTTGGACAAAGATTTTACGTACCTCTCAGCCGCACACAGCACTTTGTCGAAAATAGACTACATACTGACGGCTGACATATTGTTTCCAAGGGTGTTGGCCTACAGAAATTGAACCAGTTAGTCTAGGTTTACCTTGCCACGAAGACTGATAAAGATTCCTGACTTATCTTTCCATATCTCTGAAATTTAGAGGAAAGGTTGAGGCCTTTTGGGAGTTCAGACATAATATTTAGCATGAACAGGAGGACAGGACCCTCTGTTATTTTGGCAGTCCTCTAAGGGAGTTGTTAGAGGCCTCATAATATCATACACATATCAATGTCTCTGGACTTTTATAAACTTGCTCAGACATCTTTAACAAATACAAAACATCCCCCTTGTCATGAAATAAGTTGGCCTACTTAACAGCTAACACCAAAATTTGATGAGATTCTGGACCTCATTCAGAGTCGGTCGTTGCGGCTGCACGGTCGTAAGGGAAAAGGGGCCGGATATGCAAATGATGCCCTCGCAAGTTCGTCCCTAAGATCGGATTGTTAGCTGGCTGACCAAGGGGAGGATGCGGCCGTAAAACCAAAAAATACGCCCCCTTCTCGTAGGCATTACACGTCATATCCGGGCATATAAGGATTAATCGAGACCATCGGAACTGGTCGTAGAGCTTAAGGTTGAACATACCCTCTCTTAAGCACTACGATCAGGTCAGTGTACAAACCACCCATGTCACGTGTGCCATGACACTATTTTGTTAATTATGCACTCCCATAAAACGCCGTTCGCATAATTAGGCACGCCTGCATTCGGATCTCCACTCCCCCGTTTTCAAGCACCTTCCCCTGTTACCACCCACAAACGCCTCAATCTGTCACTCAAACTACCGACCTGGCTGTGTTCAAGGAGAGAGAAATTTCTGATCGTAGCAGCTAGTTTGCGCACGCGCATTGCGAACTTTACGCATGCGGTTTAGCGGAGGCGTACGACCGTGCGGCCGCTACGACCGACTCTGAATGAGGTCCTCTGTCCAAGATGGGAGACAGTTTCTCCTTCCAAAAAGATTGCAGATATTTGGAAACAAATTAGGGCATCTTCTATCTAATCTCCTGAGGAGATCACAACTTGCCCCGTTAATTAAAACCCTGAGCATTCACTAATGCAAACACTACTATAGAAACCAGTGAGGGTCTCCTTTCATTGTATGAATCTGTGGATACCCAACCTTACAATGACACACAGGCTAAATATCTTCCTGGATAGGACTATGGCTTCCCCAGCTGGATTATGACATCTTAAAATAGTTGTATGCCCCAATCACCCCTACTGAAGTGCGGTCTGCAATTCAACATATAGAACCAGTCAAAACCCTTAGCCCCGATGGACTTATGGGGGAGTACTACAAAATTGTGTTGCCCAGTTATGTGATACACTCACTACAGTTTTTGATGCCATATTGGCAAATTGTAAACTCACAGAATATTTTAATATTGCCATTCTTAAAATCCTCCCCAAACTGCGTAGAACCCTGGAGTTACCTAGCTCTTACTAACCTAACTCTTGATGTTGATTATAGACTACTGACAAAGATCTTTGCAAAGAGGATCAAGCTTGTACCCGCTACTATTATTCATACAGACCAGACGGGATTTATATGGGACAGTCACTCAGTGGGCAATATTTAGAGGTGATTGCGTCAGCTCGATGGGTGGAATCCTCCGGAGGTCAAGAACCTAAGCTTATTTCAGCATTAGCCGCTGAAAAGGCCTTTCACCAAGTGTCATGGGACCATTCGATTGAATCCATAATTAAATTTGGGTTTACAAATATTACTCATTGCATTGATCCATGCTCTGTACGCTTACCCTAGGACACAAACAGTATGCAATAATTCCTGTCTAACCCTATTAATATCCAAAGAGGCACTCATTGTTTTTTTTACCGCCGTCTAATGGCATCTTCTGATTTGGTGATGCGATGTACTTAATGCTGGTCACTATTATGTAAGTAAAATAAGTAATTTGTCATATTGATTCCGTTTCCAAACCTCGCCCCCACTTTCCATTCTTCTGTTTGGTGGGTTATTCTTGTCCTTACGTCGCAACTCATGGATGGATAGTGGATGCTAGCCCGTACTTCGGGATTGTCAAGACCCAGTATTGAGGAGTGGAGTCCAACGTGCCGGTGATATTCACTAGGGACCTGCAAACAGCTGTTTGCGTCCAACATGAAGGTCGCGGCCCTCAGACTTGGTTCCCTTGTACAGGTGCTGGTGTACTCTGGATTGGAGTACTAAGAAGGTGTATATTGCAGTCGACAAGCCGGGTCAGAACCATATGGAAAAGATGGTACCAGGGAGCAGACTTTAACAGGTCATGGAGAAGCGCAGTACCAGAGAGGAGACGGAATCAAGTCACAAGCAAAGCCAAGGTCAGGAATGACCAGTAGGGATCACTAGGAACGCTGGAGTATGCTTTGGGAACCTATAATCTGGCAAAGGAGAAGTGGCCAGGCTTTTCCTTATATAGAACTAATTCAAATTTGCCGCCCACAGTGACGTCACTATTGTCGTGATTGTGCCTTTAAAACCATCTCTGAGCAGCGCGCGCAGCCCTATAGGAGCACGGCCAAGAGGAGGAGATGTGCTGGGAACTGACGCTCCGACCAGCACTGCCGGACCCGGTAAGTGAGTGACGGGATCCGAAAGCACCGTGACACCTTGTCTATGTATTAGTCTTATTTTCTTTTTAAGTTGTAGTATGTTTTAAGGTCACATGGAACATTATCGGGGAGCGGGTACTGGTTGACATCTCGTACTCTACACTGGAGATGTTGTATTTTTGTGACCTCATTTGAATTTGTATTTCCTTTATCTCTTTAGTAGCGTGTAGTTAGGCTTCACATTATTTTAATCTATGGTGAAAATGTAAAAAATTCAATAAAAAAAAAAGTGAACTGAAAGTAGTACAAATCAGAAGTTTGTACATAGTGCTTCATTCATGTGTAACTCGCTGCCACCACCAAGCACCTACACTGCTACCTGGAACTGCTTGTGTCACCCAGCCTCCAACATAAGCACCTCCTGGACAGTTAATTCCCTACGGTCCCTCACTATGGACCAGTCAGAGGAGTAGCATTTGGCGCTAGTCTGGTAGTCAGAAGATACAAGCAGATACAGGCGTCTTGAAGCATGTAGAAATGTATTGCTCATAGGATATGTCTTTACAAAGACACAGCAAACAGTACAAGATGTCACAGACGTACACTCCTCTCAAGGTGGTCAGAGGATAAAAACTTTCTCATAGGCCCTCTTTTTATAAAGTTCCAACAACCAATACCACAAGGGGTAGGTCAACCTTGGTTTTCTTAGTTAATCAAGCAATGCGAATGTGTACATTTACATTTTCCAAATAGAGAGTGGGGAGTGCATGAGAGCTTGGGCAGAGTTGATCACGCCTCCGGTGCCTGGAAGTTTGGAGAGACGGATGCAATCGCTCCATTTCCCTCCAATTTTTACTTCCAGGACTCTGCGGGACATAACCACCTTCTCTAGATGAATTCGGGATCCAAAGGCAGGGTGACCAGATCCCCAGGTGGCTGTCGCCTTGCAAATGAGCTGGAGCCGTTTAGGAGAAGACATTCCGCATCCCAGGGAAGTTGACTGTGGAACAGGCAGCCCACGCAGAGCTCCAGATGCTGCTAGGCCACCAAAGAAAGTGAAGTGCATTATTAGGCTCAGTGCTACAAATTACATTTTATACCTGTGATTTTAATGAAAAATGCAATGTATATAATGTAATGTGTCTCCCAGTGTACGACAGCAACCAGCAATGCACTAGTCCCAGTGCCTAGCAGCAGAACTGTAATCCTTTCAATGGTGAGGTGGCTGGTGGTAGTCTCCCGATACCCATCGTACAGTAATTGATAGACCAGCAGCTGATTGTTGATAACACACAGACACACGGGGCGGGATGTACTAAGCATCGCAACCGCAATCCCGTACATCCCGCTAATTATCGGGTACATACCAGCGATTTCGCCAGTATGTACATAGAAAATAGCAAAGGAAAGCTCTTACCAGTAAGAGCTGTCCTTTGCAAAAGAGGGTACTTCTGGGTTTATGACCCAGAAGTCCCCTGACATCCTTCTGCGCATGTGCAGAAGGACACGCGTGCCATGGAGGGAGCTGGGAGGCATCCGATTGGATCCCTCTCAGGGGGTGTCCCCAAAGGAAGCCTATAGGCATTATATGGCGTTACCCACTAGGACGAAGCACAGGAATGCTTAGTCCATATAAGAAATGCGGTAAAACACGTTTTTTACGCATTTTTCAGCTTAGTACATGATGTGAAGAGGGGAGCAAGAGTCCCATAGAGTCTCACAGTCACATGATGTGAGGAGAACAGGAGTATAATAGGGGCTGATGGCTCCTGATGTATAAGATACACCAGAGAGTGTGAGGAGGAGACTGGTCAGATCTCTGGCTGGTAACACACAGTGACATGATGTGAGGGGGAGAGCAGGAGTATAATAGGGGCTCATGGCTCCTGATGTATGAGATACACCAGAGAGTGTGGGGAAGAGACTGGTCAGATCTCCAAGCTGGTAACACACAGTGACATGATGTGAGGGGGAGAGCAGGAGTATAATAGGGGCTGATGGTTCCTGACTCACCCACTGGGCAGATACATTTACCTCTAGTTTGCACTGGCAGATGAGGGAGTAGGATAAGAGATTGTTGTAGTGACAGAACAAGGAGAATATGTAAGGATTTCCTACTCCTTACACAGCTGATCGACCCTCACATACTCCTCTTCTCCCTGTATATCTTCTGCCTTCATATCAGTCACATACGTCTCTTCTTCTTCTTCTATATCTTTTGCCTTAATATCAGTCACATACGTCTCTTCTTCTTCCTCTATATCTTCTTCATTGATATCAGTCACATACATCTCTTCTTCTCCCTCTATATCTTCTGCCTTCATATCAGTCACATACGTCTCTTCTTCTCCCTCTATATCTTCTGCCTTATTATCAGTCACATACGTCTCTTCTTCTCCTCCCTCTATAGATTCAACCTTTATATCAGTTACATATGTCTCTTCTTTTTCTTCACCCTAAATAACCCAGAAAACAATAACTCTTTAATAATACCTGATTTTATTGAGATAAAACAGAAAAATAAAAGACACACTCAATTTCTCAACACATCATATAGTGACAGCCACTTTGGTATACTGTTGAAACCCTAAATCGCACCTACCTGATCCTCCTGTGGGATCCTGTGGTTCTCCTCTGTACAGTATTGTAAATAAAGAGGATGGGGACATCTCTCTGGGGTATTTCTGTTACTGGGTCCATCTGTAGGAGAAACAGTGACTGAGTACATTGTATATATGTGATTATCAGGTGATGTGTGTGTATATAGGAGGCCACCATACCCGCTCCCACCTGTACAATAAATTACAGTCTCCTCTTACCCAGTGATGTGAGGGGCCGATGGTTCTCCATCATCATGTCCTTGTACATACCCCTGTGTTCCTGTATATACTCCCACTCCTGCAAGGAGACATAGACAGTGACATCCTGACACCTTATAGGAACCTGACACATACAATGAAACAGTCATCACCCAGACACATCCCCTGGTGTTACTGTATAATGTCCCATTTCCAGCAGTCACCTCTCCAGTCATCACCCAGACACATCCCCTGGTGTTACTGTATAATGTCCCATTCCCAGCAGTCACCTCTCCAGTCATCTTGTTGGTGAGTTCCAGGATCTTCTTGTCATTGTCTCTTTCCTGTATCAGCGACTGAGATGGAGGCACCATGATAGGGCTCTGGGTCCTACTCGGTCCTCCTGCAACACGGGTACAGCTCCTTGTGGATGCCTTTTTTACCACTGTGTAATTTTGTGTATTGGAGGAGACACAAAATATCACTGCATACACTCAAAGAAACCCTCAGTCACGTACCTGTATTATTACTATAGATATCAATGATGTAACTGTGACACTCCCAGATCTCCTCCTCCCCAGTCACATCCCTGTATTACTACTATAGATATCAATGATGTCATTGTGACACTCCCAGATCCCCTCACCTCCCCAGTCATGTCCCTGAATTATTACTAGAGATATAAGTGATGTCACTGTGACACTCCCAGACCATCTCACCTCCCCAGTCATTTCCCTGTATTATTACCATAGATAAAAGTGATGTCACTGTGACACTCCCAGATCCCCTCACCTCCCCAGCCATTTCCCTGTATTATTAATATAGATATCAATTATGTCACTGTGACACTCCCAGATCCCATCACCTCCCCAGTCATGTCCATGCATTATTACCAGATATAAGTGATGTTATTGTGACACTCCCAGATCCTGTCACCTCCCCAGTAATGTCCCTGTATTATTACTATATATAAGTGAGGTCACTGTGACACTCCCAGATCCCCTCACCTCCCCAGTCATGTCCCTGTATTATTACAATAGATAAAAGAGATGTCACTGTGACACTCCCATATCCTGTCACCTCCCCAGTCATGTCCCTGTATTATTACTATAGATATCAGTGATGTCACTGTGACACTCCCAGATCCCCTCATCTTACATTACAGAGAACACATGTACCATCGTCAGATATGAAACACTAAGTAATCAGTAAGTCTCCCCTTTCCCCAAGCCATAGAGCCCTGGTCAATGTCAGTAATGTGAGGATACATCCCCAAAACTATAATAATAGGACACCACAGGCTGCTACCCCTGTATAATAATAATAAAAGAACTCCACAGGCTGCTCCCCCTGTATAATATTAATAAAAAGACACCACTGGCGGCTCCCTTGTATAATAATAACAGGACACCACAGGCTGCTCCTCATGTATAATAACAATAAAAGGACACCACAGGCTGCTCCCCCTGTATAATAACAATAACAGGACACCACAGGCTGCTTCTCCTGTATAATAATAGGACACCACAGGCTGCTCCCCCTGTATAATAACAATAACAGGACACAACAGGCTGATTCACATGTATAATAATAGAACACCACAGGCTGCTCCCCCTGTATAATAATAATAACAGGACACCACAGGCTGTTCACTCTGTATAATAATAACAGGACACCACAGGCTGCTCCCTCTGTATAATAATAACAGGACACCACAGGCTGCTCCCCCTGTAAAATAATAACAGGACACCACAGGCTGCTCCCCCTGTATAATAATAATAACAGGACACCACAGGCTGTTCACTCTGTATAATAATAACAGGACACCACAGGCTGCTCCCCCTGTATAATAATAATAGGACACCACAGGCTGCTCCCCCTGTATAATAATAATAACAGGACACCACAGGCTGCTCCCCCTGTATAATAATAATAACAGGACAGCACAGGCTGCTCCCCCAGTATAATAATAATAACAGGACACCACAGGCGGCTCCCCCTGTACAATAATAATAACAGGACAGCACAGGCTGCTCCCCCAGTATAATAATAATAATAACAAGACACCACAGGCTGCTCCCCCTGTATAATAGTGATAACAGGACACCACAGGCTGCTCCCCCTGTATAATAATAAAAACAGAAGCAATCAACGGGCACATGCTGTAGAAACCCAGAAGGCGGGGAGATCAGGTGGACTCATAGACTTGAATGCACGGAAGTTATATGGAACGCAGAACCCGGAAATCATATGGAACGCAGAACCCGGAAATCATATGGAACGCAGAACTCGGAAGTCAGGTGGAACGCAGAACTCGGAAGTCAGGTGGAACGCACAGGCCGGAAGTTTGGTGTGTAACGTCCTCTGGGTGAGAGAGGGAGAGCTCTGCCGGCGATCACTGGCGGGGGGGGGGGGTAAGTTATTTCATAAATGTAATGAGCTATAGGAGGTGAGTGGGGGGAGGTTTTTGATGATGTGCCCTTTCCATATATTCCCATCTCACACCCAGCTATCACCTAATAAAATAAAATGTATAATGTAGGTGGAGCACTGACCCCCAGGCTGCAGTGATTGGCACCAGTACCAGGCTTTACACACAGGTCTAAATGTATTTATATAAAAAGTAATATATTGTATGTAATTAAAAGCAAAATTGCACTTAAATTTCTCTGGTGCTCTAGGGGGGGATCAGAAACACTCTGTGGGCTGCAGGTTCCCCCTGTCCCCCTCCCAGGGAACCACAATGTCCTCCCTCTCAGCCTCCTGCATCACAGTGGTATCAGGGGGTGCAGTGAGAGCTGATGGTCTCACTGGAGCTCCAGAGATCTCACACTCGGTGGCCAGGAGGCTGCTGCCTGGGAATCTTGCCTCTCTGGATCCCAAAATTGGCCAAAGAAGGTGATACGGTTCCGCCAACAGAGTCCTGGAAGTCAGGCCTTTGAGGGATCAATCCCCCACTTCAGACTTACTGGCGCCCGGGCTGTGCTCACCTGTCCAGGTGGTTTCAGGACACCAAGGAGTGACCACCCCCACTGTCCAAAAAGGACAATGTTAAATGTGTACATGCACGACACATGCCTTTAGCTTGATTAGTTAAGGGCCTCAGGATGGGCTTACCACATGTGGTATTGTGTGTTAGGACGAGATAAAAAGGGGCCTGCGAGCCCTGAATATCCTTTTGGCTATCGGGGAGGACTGTACTTCTGTGACATCTGTGTGCTGTGATTGACCCAAGCAGATTTTGCAAGAGAACTACTCTTTTTAAAGAGGTTTATATGCAATAAACATCCTGCCTGAAGACACCTGCATCTGCTCGTATACTGTGACTACCAGAGAAGCGCCAAATACTATTCCGCTCTGGAATCTAGTTGTTCTACATTGAGCCCAGTATCTCCAAACTGAAACCCTTATCCAGCTACTCCATGCTGACTGCTCCATATGATGCCATTAGCACGGCGTCTGTTTACCCGCCGGTGAACTGAACTTTTTCCACCCGTGGGACACCGTCGACCCTCAGGTGGGGAAAGCTCAGGTCATGCTATTTTAGCGGGGTGCCGCTAAAAGGTCAGGGCGCAATTTACCCTTTTAAAATTGAGCAGGGTGCAGTGCGGCGCCCTGCTAAAACAAGCTAGTGGGAACACTATAGGTGTAGTAAGGCTACTCAGGTTACTCAGAGACAAGTGACTACCCTCTATTCTCTCAGTGAAAAAAAATTGTGATTGCCTGGCGGAGTGAAGTCATCCGGTCACAGATATTGGTTCACACTGGATCACAGGAACATCTCAAAGACAATGTCCAGGGTTATATGGCTGAGGGGAAAATCAGAGACTTGCTGGTCACTCAGTGTTTCATATTTGACTATGTTACATGTGTTCTCTATGATGTGTGTTTTACTTATTCCTAGACAATCAAGAGTCATTTCTCGATGCTACGAGAGGATGGACCCGGACAGGAGTCACATGACTGAAAGTATATTACATCTTACCCTGGAGATTATCTACCTGTTGACTGGGGAGGTGAGGGGATCTGGGAGTGTCACAGTGACATCCCTTATATTTATAGTAATAATACAGGGACATGACTGGGGTGGTGAGGGGATCTGGGAGTGTCACAGTGACATCACTTATATCTATGGTAATAATACAGGGACATGACTGGGGAGGTGAGGGGATCTGGGAGTGTCACAGTGACATCACTTATATCTATGGTAATAATACAGGGACATGACTGGGGAGGTGAGGGGATCTGGGAGTGTCACAGTGACATCACTTATATCTATAGTAATAATACAGGGACATGACTGGGGAGGTGAGAGAGATCTGGGAGTGTCACAGTGACATCACTTATATCTATAGTAATAATACAGGGACATGACTGGGGAGGTGAGGGGATCTGGGAGTCACAGTGACATCACTTATATCTATAGTAATAATACAGGGACATGACTGGGGAGGTGAGGGGATCTGGGAGTGTCACAGTGACATCACTTATATCTATAATAATAATACAGGGACATGACTGGGGAGGTGAGAGGATCTGGGAGTGTCACAGTGACATCACTTATATCTATGGTAATAATACAGGGACATGACTGGGGAGGTGAGGGGATCTGGGAGTGTCACAGTGACATCACTTATATACATAGTAATAATACAGGGACATGACTGGGGAGGTGAGGGGATCTGGGAGTGTCACAGTGACATCACTTATATCTATAGTAATAATACAGGGACATGACTGGGGAGGTGAGGGGATCTGGGAGTGTCACAGTGACATCACTTATATCTATAGTAATAATACAGAGACATGACTGGTGAGGTGAGGGGATCTGGGAGTGTCACAGTGACATCACTTATATCTATAGTAATAATACAGGGACATGACTGGGGAGGTGAGGGGATCTGGGAGTGTCACAGTGACATCACTTATATCTATAGTAATAATACAGGGACATGACTGAGGAGGTGATCTGGGAGTGTCACAGTAACATCACTTATATGTATAGTAATAATACAGGGACATGACTGGGGAGGTGAGAGAGATCTGGGAGTGTCACAGTGACATCACTTATATCTATAGTAATAATACAGGGACATGACTGAGGAGGTGAGGGGATCTGGGGGTGTCACAGTGACATCACTTATATCTATAGTAATAATACAGGGACATGACTGGGGAGGTGATCTGGGAGTGTCACAGTAACATCACTTATATCTATAGTAATAATACAGGGACATGACTGGGGAGGTGAGGGGATCTGTGAGTGTCACAGTGACATCACTTATATCTATAGTAATAATACAGGGACATGACTGGGGAGGTGAGAGGATCTGGGAGTGTCACAGTGACATCACTTATACCTATAGTAATATTACAGGGACGTGACTGGGGTGGTGAGTGGGGTCTGGGAGTGTCACAGTGACATCACTTATTTCTATAGTAATAATACAGGGACATGACTGGGGAGGTGAGGGGATCTGGGAGTGTCACAGTGACATCACTTATATCTATAGTAATAATACAGGGACATGACTGGGGAGGTGAGGGGACCTGGGAGTGTCACAGTGACATCACTTATATCTATAGTAATAATACAGGGACATGACCTGGGAGGTGAGGGGATCTGGGAGTGTCACAGTGACATCACTTATATCTATAGTAATAATACAGGGACATGACTGGGGAGGTGAGGGGATCTGGGGGTGTCACAGTGACATCACATATCTATAGTAATAATACAGGGACATGACTGGGGAGGTAAGGGGATCTGGGAGTGTCACAGTGACATCACTTATATCTATAGTAATAATACAGGGACATGACTGGAAAGGTGAGGGGATCTGGGAGTGTCACAGTGACATCACTTATATCTATAGTAATAATACAGGGACATGACTGGGGAGGTGAGGGGATCTGGGAGTGTCACAGTGACATCACTTATATCTATAGTAATAATACAGTGACATGACTGGGGAGGTGAGAGGGATCTGGGAGTGTCACAGTGACATCACTTATATCTATAGTAATAATACAGGGACATGACTGGGGAGGTGAAGGGATCTGGGAGTATATGTAGTGATATTTGGTTTCTTCCCCATTGCACAGGATTACACAGTAGTGAAGAAGACATCCAGTAACTGTGAGACATCCAGCAGCCGTCCCTGTGTGTCAGGAGGACTGAGCAGCACCCAGAGCCCCATCACGGCGCCTCCATCTCACTCACTGATACATGAAAGAGACAATAACCAGAAGATCCTGGAACTCACCAACAAGATCATTCAGCTGCTGACTGGAGAGGTGACTGCTGGGAATGGGACATTATACAGTAACACCAGAGGATGTGTCTGGGTGATGACTGTATCATTGTGTGTGTCAGGTTCCTATAAGGTGTCAGGATGTCACTGTCTATGACTCCATGCAGGAGGGGGAGTATATAGAGGAACACAAGATTCTGTACAAGGACGTGATCATGGAGAATGACCGGCCCCTCACATCACTGGGTAAGAGGAGACTTTCTTTTATTGTACAATGAAGACCAGTTATGGGGGCCCTCTATATACCAACATCACCTGATAATCACATATATACAATGTACTCAGTCACTGTGTGTCTCCAACAGATGGACCCAATAACAGAAATACCCCAAAGAGATGTCCCCGTCTTCTTTATTCACAGGATTGTACAGAGGAGAATCACAGGACCCCACAGGAGCATCAGGTAGGTGGGATTCCAATATACCAAAGTGACTTTTTCTACATGATCAATAGAGCAGCTGTGTGTGTCTTATACACTGATATTATACTGTTTAAAATTAATAAATTACATTTAACATTATAAAGTAATTAATTTATTGTTTTTTGGATTAAATTAGGGTGAAGATCTGACTGATATGAAGGCAGAAGATATAGAGGGAGAAGAAGAAAAGTATGTGACTAATATAAAGGCAGAAGATATAGAGGGAGAAGAAGAGACATATGTGACCGATATGAAGGCAGAAGATATAGAGGGAGGAGAAGAGACGTATGTGACTGATATAAAGGCAGAAGATACAGAGGGAGAAGAAGAGACGTATGTGACTGATATGAAGGCAGAAGATATAGAGGGAGAAAAAGAGACGTATGTGACTGTTATGAAGTTAGAAGATACAGGTAGAGATGAAGAAACGTATGCGACTGATAATAAAGCAGAAGATATAGAGGGAGAAGACGAGTCGTATCTGAGGGGTGATCAGCAGTGTAAGGAGGAGGAAATCCCTACAGATATCAGCACAGGTGAGTAATAAACACTTATTACAAAAATTATTCACATATAATCCTTGCTCAGTTGCTACAACAGGCAGTACCAACTAAGGGGGAAATGTATCCGCCCTGGGGGGTCAGGAGCCATCAGCCCTTATTATACTCCTGCTCTCCCCCTCACATAATGTCACTGTGTGTTACCAGCTCAGAGATCTGACCAATCTCTTCCCCACAGACTCTGGTGTATCTCATACATCAGGAGCCATCAGCCCCTATTATACTCCTGCTCTCCTCCTCACATCATGTCACTGTGTGTTACCAGCCCAGAGATCTGACCAGTCTCCTCCCCACACTCTCTGCTGTATCTCATACATCAGAAGCCATCAGCCCCTAATAGACCCCTGCTCTCTCCCTCACATCATGTCACTGTGTGTTACCAGCCCAGAGATCTGACCAGTCTCCTCCCCACACTCTCTGGTGTATCTCATACATCAGGAGCCATCAGCCACTATTATACTGCTGCTCTCCCCCTCACATCATGTCACTGTGTGTTTCCAGCCCAAAGATCTGACCAGTCTCCTCCCCACACTCTCTGGTGTATCTCATACATCAGGAGACATCAGCCCCTATTATATTCCTGCTCTCCTCCTAACATCATGTCAGTGTGTGTTACCAGCCCAGAGATCTGACCAAGCTCCTCTCCACACTCTCTGGTGAATCTCATACATGAGGGGCAATCAGCCCTTATTATACTCCTGCTCTCCCCCTCACATCATGTCACTGTGTGTTACGAGCTCAGAAATCTGATCAGTCTCCTCCCCACACTCTCTGGTGTATCTCATACATCAGGAGCCATCAGCCCCTATTATACTCCTGCTCTCCCCCTCACATCATGTCACTGTGTGTTACCAGCCCAGAGATCTGACCAGTCTCCTCCCCACACTCTCTGGTGTATCTCATACATCAGGAGCCATCAGCCCCTATTATACTCCTGATCTCCACCTCACATCATGTCACTGTGTGTTACCAGCCCAGAGATCTGACCAGTCTCCTCCCCACACTCTCTGGTGTATCTCATACATCAGGAGCCATCAGCCCCTATTATACTCCTGCTCCCCCCTCACATCATGTCACTGTGTGTTACCAGCCCAGAGATCTGACCAGTCTCCTCCCCACACTCTCTGGTGTATCTCATACATCAGGAGCCATCAGCCCCTTTTATTCTCCTGCTCTTCCCCTCACATCATAGGGATATGGCGTCAAAACGATGGTGTGACGTGGTGGACTTTATTTTTTCTCTCTGATTGTTTTATTTTATATATATTTTTTTTAAGTATGAAATTCTTTATTTTTAGTATGTTTAACGTTTGAACTGGTTATTAAATGTGTTTTTATCCATTCCATCCAATAAAATTTATGATTTTAGATAGATTTTGTTGACGCAATGAAATTTCAGTGACCTTTGGCTTTTTTAAATGTTCTGCAATCTGCTCTTTTGCATGTCCTTTTAGCCAGGGGCTTACAGTCTCCATACTGGTTTGTACAATGTCCCCATTAGAACGGGGGCCGCAGTACCTGTGCCTGGGGATGATAGAGAAAAAGGATTGGTGGGTCCATTGGCTGAGTCTAACATCACAGATCCCGAGCTCCGGCATCTCTAGATATTGCATGGGAGCGCTGCTACTTAGCGGTCATCGGGATGCCAGGTGCCTCTCCATACACCAAAGTGAGGTCTGCAGTAGATGTGGGCACCAGAAGTCTATTGATGATATGCCGGTAACAGCCATATTGGGGCAGGTATCAGAGTCGGGAAGAGATGCGTCTCGCTCCATCGCAGCCGGAACCAGAAGTCTCACTTTGACAATTTTCTTTTTTCCCCTAACACGTAATATTTTTTGTCATTAGGCTTTTCATATTTTACATAGTTATTTTGCAAATTTAGACCAAGTAACTGAACATTAGAAATTAATTAATTGTATGAAAATTGTTTTATTTAAAAAATGCATTTTTATTTCCAGCTGATGGACACAACATCACGACGACTTCTGAAGGACAGCTCATTTTGTCTTCAGCTTTTAAAATGGAAGATAAAAGCTCCCGAGATTCTACAGGAGAACCCTCCATTTCCCTAAATACACATCCAGCGCTTCATATTGCCGATCTATCACGTGATTCCTCTAATCCTGAGGAATGTTCTCCTGAGAATGTGGATACTCTTACACATAGTGCAGCTCATACAGATGATAGAGTATTTCCCTGTCCTGAATGTGGTAAATGTTATACATGGAAATCATCGCTTGTTAGACATCAGAGACGTCATATGGAGAAGAAGCCATTTTCATGCTCTGAGTGTGGAAAATGTTTTGCAGAGAAATCAGATCTTGATACACATGAGAGAACTCACACAGGTGAGAGGCCATTTCCATGCTCTGAGTGTTGGAAACGGTTTACACAGAAATCACATCTTGTTAGACATCAGAGAAGTCACACAGGTGAGAAACCATTTCCATGCTCTGAGTGTGGGAAATGTTTTACAGAGAAATCAGATCTTGTTAGACATCAGAGAACTCACACAGGTGAAAAACCATTTCCATGCTCTGAGTGTGAGAAATCTTTTACACAAATAGCAGATCTTGCTATACATCAGAGGAATCACACAGGTGAGAAACCATTTTCTTGCTCCGAGTGTGAGAAAAGCTTTACCCAGAAATCACATCTTGCTAGACATCAGAGACTTCACACAGGTGAGAAACCATTTCCATGTGTCGAGTGCGGGAAATGTTTTACAGAGAAATCAGATCTTGTTAGACATCAGAGAAGTCACATAGGTTTAAAACTATTTACATGTTCTCAGTGTGGAAAATGTTTTACACAGATACCAGATCTTGTTACACATCAGAGAAGTCACACAGGTGAGAGGCCATTTCCATGCTCTGAGTGTGGGAGATGTTTTTCACAAAAATCAGATCTTGCGAGACATCAAAGAAGTCATACAGGTGAGAGGCCATTTACATGTTCTCAGTGTGGGAAATGTTTTACACAGAAATCAGATCTCGTTAGACATCAAAGAAGTCACACAGGTGAAAAGCCATTTCCATGTTCTCAGTGTGGGAAATGGTTTACACTGAAATCAGCTCTTGTTACACATGAGAGACTTCATAGGGGTGAGAAACCATTTCCATGTTCAGTGTGTGGGAAATGTTTTGCACAGAAATCATATCTTGCTATGCATCAGATCACTCACATACGTTAGAGACCATTTATCAATGCTCCAGTCACATAGTATATTACTGATTTATAATTATCCTCCACAGACACATACTGTACATTATTAAATATATTCATAAGCGCATATTTAAAAGTTGAAATATTCGGCGCTGCTAAATAGATTGCAGTACACAGACAGACCTATATCTAATGACCTTCTGTGTTTTCTAAACAATGTCCCAAAATGGCTGCCTTCCTGCGCTGTGTGTTGGTGACAATTGTGCATTACTTGATGTGATGTTGAAATGTTTTTAACACCTTTTAGACATTAAAATATTTCCTATGGGAAATGATTGAATATAGATAGGATATATGACGACAGTGTCAATACCTCTATTGGCTAGTCACAGCTGGGGATGCGCGTGTTGGCTGCAGTGCTGCCATGGCCAGCATTTCCTGCCTTCAGTCCCACATCTCCAGCCATCAGGCCTAGAATTGCTCTTGACCATGCATAAAAGGCTCATTCATAAGTGAAGTGGCTTCTCCTGAAGTGGGGAACTGTGTTTTCAGTTCATTGCTTGCCCCTGGCACTGGTCCTGCATACCTGAAGTGAGTGCAGAGTTCTCTGAGTTAAAGGGGAGAGTGTCACAGCACTCTCACAATAAGGATTTGAAGGAAACCATCTTTTGGACATCAGCCATCAGTTTTGAGCTCCGAGGGAACTCAAGTCCTAGTGTCCCCATTTTGAAAGTAGCAATGAACCTTGGACACAATTTTAGTAAGTAAAGGAGACTTCTAATTCTTAGCTATAGCCACGCTAGTGGTCATTAAAATACGGCCAAGAACATAACAACCATTCTTATGTACCATCTAGGGTAAAAGTAGGATAAACGCCAGACGTTTGTATTGTTACACATCAGAGAAGTCACACAGGTGAGAGGCCATTTCCATGCTCTGAGTGTGGGAGATGTTTTTCACAAAAATCAGATCTTGCGAGACATCAAAAAAGTCATACAGGTGAGAGGCCATTTACATGTTCTCAGTGTGGGAAATGTATTTTCTCTAAGGATATAACATCCCTAACTCTCCCTGCATCTCCCCTCTCTGGGCACACTGCAGCCCTATTGAGTCACTCACCTCCTCTAAAAACTAATGAGATTTCTTTTCATCAAAAATTGACTATTACAGCCTCATTGTGTCACTATAAAAAATTTTTACACACCTACAACTGTATCTACTTCTCCATCCTTCTGCTTTTATTATCTGGTGACATATCACCAAATCCAGGCCCCACACACATACAGCGGATTTACTATGGAATAAATATCCTGCAAACCTCACATGTCTCCCATCACCCTCCAAATCAATAAATGTACCTTATAGAATTCACACTTCATCACAACTTATTATTTTACATCTGAACATCTCTTTACCATAACTACTTTCACCAATTTCTACATTTACCTGAGACTGCTGGTTTATACGTTAACCAAACTCTCTAAATAGCCCTTCATGAAGTGGCTTCAGCTACCCGTCAGACTTCACGTAAACTGGTATAACAGCCATGGCTTTCCACAGACACCTACATATACTGTCACATACACTGATATAACAGCCATGGCTTTCCACAGACACCTACATATACTGTCACATACACTGATATAACAGCCATGACTTTCCACAGACACCTACATATACTGTCACATACACTGATATAACAGCCATGGCTTTCCACAGACACCTACATATACTGTCACATACACTGATATAACAGCCATGGCTTTCCCCATACACCTACATATACTGTCACATACACTGATATAACAGCCATGGCTTTCAACAGACACCTACAAAAACTGCCTCTTAAAGTAGAATGTCAGTGGCATAAATCTTAATTCAAATGACTTCCACACATACTGTAAAATAGGAATCCAGCCATCTGTCATCCTAACCCTCTGTCCCATGCTCACTGTCTTCCCCATCCGTGTCACCCCTGTCTGTTTGGCCATCCCCTCTAGAATGTAAGCTCTCACGAGCAGGGCCCTCTATCCTCTTGTGCTTATCCTTTCTTTAGTTATATTATCTGCTCTATACTCAAAAGCACCTAACCCGTGACTTTTGCCATCCTGCTTCTGTTGCAGCAGTGTTTATATACCATGTACTTGTATTGCATTGTCTTAAACTGTATGACACTGTTTTCTAGTTCTGCTCAACTGTCTATGTACTATGTCTATGTACTATGTCTATGTACTATGCTTGTGTACTATGTTTATGTACTATGTAAGGCGCTGCGGAACCCTTGTGGTGCCATATAAATAAGGATAATAATAATAATAAGACGTGGTTCAGGTTCCACAGTTATCGATAAAACCAATCAGATAAGTTTAAAAACCTCCAGCCACAATTAAATGCCCGGGCAGGTCTAGAAAATACGAAACAAGGCACCATTCGTGCCACAACTATGCCAGCAAAATTTAGAACAACGAGGCCAAATTGCATGTAATTTATTCAGGGTAAGATATAATCAATGTAAAATTGTGTTGTTCAGGCATTTGGACATGGTGTGGGCAGTTTTGTAAATGCTTATCCATTGGGATAGGGTAAGGGGCCATTGAAGATTGGATTCCCATTGTAGCTGAGGCCTAAGCTCTTGAATCTTAGTGGAGAGAGATAAGTAATGGTACCAGAGCAAAATGGAGACTCCTTTAGCCAACCCGGACCAAAGTTGGGGTGGAGGAGGACAGAGAGTGCAGGGTAACTTGGCTATAGCTAGTATCCAGTGCCTGATTTTCAGAAACTTAAAGGTGTCTGACCACGGCAAGCTAAAGTTTTGACACAACTCTACAAAGTGTAATACAAATGTAGAATCCAGAAGTGAGTCTACAGTCAGTAAATCCTATTGGGACTAGGAGAGATTGGGAATCAGCAGGGACACTGCATGCACAGATAGCTTGTAGGTCGCTCAATATCCACATCCAGCTGAAGAAAAAGCTTGTCCAAAACCTGTAATGTGTTCACAATGGACCATCACACTCCCGCCCCCTCCACTTCGCTCAACAAATGCATGCCGCCTCTTGCCAACTGATTACTTCCTCCCACTCCCGCATCCAAGATTTTGTCCGTGCTGCTCCCTACCTTTGGAACGCTCTCCCTATCAGACTCTCCACCTGTCTACAAGTCTTCAAACGGGCTCTCAAGACCTGCTGCTTCATCAAGACCTTCCAGCTCTCATCCTAATCTTCCCCTTCTGTGTCACGCCTGTCTGTCTGCCCCTCCCCTTTAGAATGTAAGCTCTCACGAGCAGGGCCCTCTTCCCTCATGTGCTACTTTTTACATTTTCTTCTACTCCTTACTCCCCATATGGGCACCTAACAAGTGACTGTCAACTCCCTGCTGCTTATTGTTGGTGTTTTAATCACTATTACAGCAATGTATATAAACCATGTCCTTGTCCTGCACTGTAATGTACTGTAAGTTGTTTCTTGTTCACTTACTAGTTTTACGTACTATGTAAGGCGCTGCGGAACACTTGTGGCGCCATATAAATAAAGGAGAATAATAATAAGGGAGCAGCCTGTAAGGAGTGTAGCAAAATAGTGGACCACACAAGATGGAAAAGTGCATAAGCCAACACCGACGCCTTTGAAAATTCACTCATGGTTTAAATATTTGGCGATGGAACCAATCCTGTAAATGAGCTAGGAAGTTTAGAATAAGTTATACAAGTACACACTATCCTAGGGGGCCTCTGCCCTTAAATAAACCCAGACCTAAACTTCTGCAACTGAAGTCCATATTTTGCAGGCAGGAGAGTGGACAGCACAGAAGATATGCATTAGGGATGCAGGGATCCCAAATAGGCCAAAGCCGTCCCTTTTTTAAGTAAAAGTATCATCAGTCTGCAAACCAAGAAGCTTAGTCTGGGGTACGTTAATCGGAAGAGCCTCTGTTTTAGTAGAATTCAAGATTAAAATAGGAGGCCAGATAATGTGTCAATCAATCACTGCAAATTGGGGAGCAAGGTCTCAGGCAGTGCGACAAATAAAAGCACATAATCTGCAAATAAGCCGTCCGGGAACTGCAGAACAATCGCAAATCTCCAGGGCAAGGGTCTCGATGGTCAGAACTAATATAAAGGGAGACGGGGAGCCTCTGTCGAGTGCCATTGGCCATAGTCAAAGGGTTGGAGTGGAAGCTGGTTCTGAACACCCGAGCTGATGGACCAGCATACAGTGCCATAATGGAATCTAAAATTGTCCCGTTGTTGGGAGACTAAACATTTTGACGCATATTGTTCCTTCACATGATTCAAATCGGACCTTGCTTCCTTTCTACCCTGCATCAGGATATCACAGGGAACCCGCAGCTGTCTACAGCCGCAGCCACCTGTGGGATACGGCTGCACTCTAATTCATTCATACTGGCTGTGGAGATCTGATTAGTTCCAGTTCCGCTGACTCTCCTTTAATTCATTAAAACAGACTTCATTTTCATTTAACTGGCAACGTTCACGTATTTTTTATTACTTTTAAACTAGTATTATCAACAAGGATTGTGAATTTCCAAGAAAATCCACTTTTTTGAACTTTTTACTTATCAATACAGGAGATGTCTATTTGCAACTAAAAGCTACTACACATCACTAAGCTCATTTGTAACCTACTGCTACAAATATTAACATCTTTTTATACTGGGACATTATCTATTAGTCTGTCAATTATATGATTTCACTGTTGTGCAGGATGGTTATTGATAAATTATAATTCTATTGTCTTGTTATTTTTATGATATTTTATGTATTGTGGTTCATTAAATTTATTGTTGTATTTTATTTTATTTTTTTAAAAAAGCCTACTTGTTTTTCATGATAAGCAGCAGATTATATCATAAATATTACCAAGCGCAGTGATATATAATTTTATTTTTTTGTTTTGACCAATTAGAGGTAATGTGCACAAGCCTATCACTAGCTGCAGGTCATTAATATCTATAGGTAGTCTAATTAATATTCATTTATTATTATATTTTATTGTTACATTTATCTTTTACACAAATATTTTCTGTAGTAAAGATTTGTCAGCGCCAGGAGTTATTCTTGTGATATAAATACCACAACATTTTTTTTTTTTGGTGTGGGATTGTCCCAGAGAAGCCGGAGGTGGACAGAGTCTTCTGCATGTAGCGCCAACTAAAGCGATCAAAGGCTTTTTCAGCGTCAAGAGAGAGTAGAAAAAACTCACCACTTATCGAGATCAAGTCTAAGGGGTATATTTACTAAGCATCAGATTTGATGTCTAAGTAAAATCAACGGAAGATTGCAGTCTTAAAAAATGGTATTGGTTATGCAACAGTCCAGACTGTCATTTGTCACCTATCGACGTTGCTCACTAGATTTCAACCCGTTATTCACAGCAAATCCAAAGGCAATCCGCCTTTAACCTGCAGTGGATTTAAACCACAGCATAGAACAGTATGATCAGTGCAGGCTTCATTTTATTAACAATGCTTAAAAGTTGTAAAATTAACAAAAAACTGTGGGGTCCCCCCCCAAATCAGTAACCACCACGGTCCTCTGAGCCTAGGATGTTATTACAAAATGGGAAAAAAATGACAAGGGATCCCTCCTATTTCAATAACCAGCAAAAGGTTAAACCAGTCGGGGCAGCTATCACTAGCAGAGGGACCACCACTTCCCTAGGGATTCCAGCCCTGGGCTGACCAGTTACCGTTATGACGGGAACACACGCTCTTTCCCCTGATATAGACTCAGCTCTAGACTCAACTCTGTTTTCCCCCCTATTTTACAATACCAGCCTAAGCTCAGAGGTTCGGTAATTATTTGAGAGAGAGAGGGGGGCTATTCCACACAGTTTTCTTTAGTGTTGCTACTTTTTTAACCTTCATAAAATGAAGCTTGCACAGATGATAGTGATCTGTGGAGTGCTTCACATAAACTTGGAAAAAACAAGGATTGGAGCGCTGTCTAAAAAAGTGGTGACAATAATTAGATAAATGTAATCATCCTACAAAAATCATAAACAATCATGGATACACATATAAAAATAAAAAAGTGGTAATTAGAATAAAAAGAGTCCAAGCATGAGACGTCGAAAGGATATTGTACAAAATATAACAGATAAATCCACTGGAGAACACTGATGTGATTAAAATGTCTCCGTACCAGTCTGATTATCAGACATATAAAGCAGGTGAAATTGCAACAAAAAGGTTCGACTCCCTCCTGCTAAGTGGCACTGATGAGTAACAATTGTTGCAGTAGCCAACACAGTTATTAAAACACAAGATCAGTCTCTCTGTGAAATGAAAGAATATCCATTGATAAAATATATGAATGCTCTCCTCTAACTTTGTGATCGAGTGAGTCACTGGAATTTCATTCAATAGCAGCAATAAAAAGGAAGGAGAACGAGGGAATGGCAATCTATCAGTGAGTACAAGTCAAAAAAACCAGTGCACAGTATAAAAAAGAGAAATTATTTAGGATGATAAAACATATATAGACACTCACTGATTGTTTATTTCACTGAATGCTTCATCCATGCTGTTTGAAGATGAAATCAGATTGCTGCTGGTCAGGCTTTCCTCTCACTTGCAATTGTGAGAGACCGGTGTAATGATCCCTTAAAGTACTGTCCACACATGCAGGATGCAGTCTGGCTACACAACTCCGTGTCAGCTGGTATTACCCCTCTCATTGTACCGCTGTGTCTGCGCTAAGCGTGGTACAGGATGTCGAAGCTGAATAATTGGCTGAGACAAGTTCAGTTTAAAATTTAATCGCAGCGACGCCATATTGCGAATGGCCGCAAGACTCCATTTTGGAAATGAGATCGCAAGACGCCATTTTGCGAATGGCCGCCTAAGCGCCATTTTAGATAAACTTACCCTTTAGTACATGTGGCGATATTACTATTAGCAACATGCAATTGCATCTTTCATCATTTCTCATACACACATTAATACTCACAATTGCGCTGTTAACTAGTCGCATATTAGCGAATGCATAGGACTTTGTATGAAACCGCTGTATTATTAGCTTTATACGCACGCATCTGCCCCAAGTTAACTAGCGTCCTTATATCAAACCCTGAATACCCACACATTACATATTCACACATAAGGTTTCAATAAGCTTTAAAGTGTATGATTTAAGTTGGTTCAGTTAGTTTAAATGCTGAGAAATAAAGGTATTTGATAACTAAGGTATTATACATGCTAAACAAGTCGTGTTTGGTTTTGTACTGATGCGTATTCTTTTTACAGTATTCCGGTGTTATCGGTGGGGAGGTCGCATCATGCAAACTCAAGTTATGGATCGCAGAGCCTACAAGCAACAAAATGTATATTTCAGGAATAACTGTTAGGATGTTACAGGGGGCGTGAAGAGAAAGATCCCCAGCTGTTAGAGGCAGGGAGAGTCTATTTGAACCAGCCTGTTAAATGTGCTGTAACAGATGCTTCTCCCCTGGGAACCAATGACATCAGCAACAAACTTCCCTATTGTCCTGTTTATTCTGGGGGGGTATAAATATGTGTGCCAGAATGCTAGTTTTTAGTCTTCGTGCTGTATGACTAGGGGTCTCTTGCTGATGCCTATCTCCGGGTCCGGAAGCGCTGCATATGTATACTGTACTTGGGTCTGTATTATTTCCTTTTGCGGCTAAATTGTGTATGGATCAATTGCGTGTAACTGTCTGAACTTTTACCTGAATAACACTTGTGCTTTGGAACCACAGATTCCACGTCTAAGTCTTTTTTTACAGTCTGACTGCGTACGCAAATTAGCGTCATCCTTAGAAGGTATAGGCAGGATATTAGGAGGTATAGGAAGGTGTGTATAGAGGTTCTGATCCAGTATCGTTAAGGAGGACTCCGAAGGCCGGCCGGATAATGGAAGAATGTCGCTCTGACTGAGAATCAGACAGCATGTGGAGCGGGATAGCCGGAATAGTAGTTAGGTCTGAGAGAGCAACAGGTCAGACTCTGATGTCACGGGCAAAAGCTTGACGTGTTTCTCAGCAGTAGGTCATGTGCTGTTTCATCAGAAGTGCTGATGAAACAGCACATGACCTACTGCTGAGAAACGCATCAAGCTTTTGCTGGCCTGTTCTTCAGAATATCCTGAGCCAGAGTGAGAGCTCTGTAGATGGCTCAAAGTTCTAGGATGTTGATTGGCAACACTGAATCAACTGGGGTCCATTGGCCCTTGAAGGAGTGCAGGATGGTTACTGTGCCCCACCCTCGGAGACTTGCATCCGTGGTGAGGAGAGCCCAGTTCGGGATCCAAAAGGAGCGTCCCTTGTCCAAATGGGATGTCTGTAGCCACCAGGCTAATGACAGGCAAACCTCTGGGGGAAGGCTCATTGGGATCTGAGCAGATGGGGAGAGGATCAGGTGTTGTAGGGGCCTGGAGTGAAACTGGGCAAACTCCACCATGTTGAAGGTGGACACCATTGATCCCAAGGGCTGCATTGCAGAGTGAATTGACACTCGGCGCTTGAGGAGCAGTCTGCACACTGTGCTGTATTGCTGAAATTTCGTCTGCCGTTAGGAAGTTTATATGAACCCGAGAGTCCAGGAGGGCTCCCAAATGCGCCATCTTTTGAGAGGTTGTCAGTGAAGACTTTTTCCAGTTGCTCAGCCAACCGTGCATTTGTAGAAAGGCAATGGTTAAACGGCAGTGAAGAATCTCTGGGGAGCTGGCCAACAGCAAGAGATCATCCAAGTATGGGAGTAGTCTGATCCCTTGACGATGAAGAGAGGCCACCATAATTGCCATGATCTTGGTAAAGACCCGAGGGGCCGTAGAGAGGCCAAACAGCAGAGCCCGAAATGATTAATGTTGCTGTAGTATAGCAAACTGGAGATATATAACTATCTCAACAGCCTATCAATTTTAATTCATGATATACTCTCATTACATATATTAGCGCTGTTCATCCTCTTTTGTGCAAACGAAAGATATTGTCGATGAGAGGGCTCTATAGGTAAGTGTCTTGGATGTCCAGAGACACCATAAAATCCCCAGACTCCATAGCTAAGATAAAAGAGCGGAGGGTTTCCATATGAAACCTGGGCACCCTGATTAATTTGTTCAGAGATTTGAGGTTGAGGGTAGGCCAATGAGACCCATTGGGCTTCTGATCAAGGGAAAGGGTAGAATAATATCTCTTGCTCTGTTGTGTAGAGGGGACCTGAATTATTACTCTTGAATTCAGTAAAGACTGAATGGCTTTTTGGAGCAGCAGGGCCTTGGTTTGGTCCAATGCGAAAGAACTGCTGGGGGGGTCGCCTCAGGAATGAGGGCATATCCGTGAGACCACTTCTCTTACCCATGCATCTGACGTGGTTTGATGCCACAACTGGGCAAATTGAAGAAGTCAGTCTCCCACCTTGGGAGCCCCAGGGAGAGGCCCATCCCATCAGGCTGTAGGCTTGTCCTCAGATTTGGCAGGGGGACGTCTAGTAGCCCAGGTCTTTTTAGTCCTAGGCTTCAAGGCCTTAGTTGATGCCTGATGCCTTGAAAAGGACTTACCTTTGGTTTTCCCCTGAGGTCAAAAGGACCGAAAGGATTATGTCCGAGGCTTTGTGTTATATGCAGAGGGCAGGAATGCCGTGTTGGAAGCTGCCAAGGTAATCACAATTTTATCTAATTCTGGGCCAAACAGGTTATTTCCAGAATAAGGCGGAGATGCCAGAGCCTTCTTAGAATCCAAATCTGCTTTACAGGAATGGAGCCAGACGGCGAGCCACTACCGAAGTTGCAGATATCCTGGAAGCTAGAAGAGCCATATCCATAGCTGCTTCACCTAAATAGAAGGCTGCATCTCTAATGTGAGATATGTAGGACAGCTGTTCCCTTGAAGCATCAGGGGGAAATGTCTCTTCTAGGGCCTCTGCCCAACTCTCAATTTCTTTTGCCACCCTGGTTGTAGCCCTAGCAGGACGAATAATAGCTGCTGTAAGAGATATTTAGATTTATGACAAGCATCTGTCTATCTGTAGTTTCCTTCAAGGAGGTTGCATTATGGATGGGTAAGGTGGCATTCTTCACCAGACGAGTTACATTGGAATCCACTGCTGGAGGAACTTCCCATTTAGTGCAATCAGTGGTGGGGAGAGGGTAAAAGGAACTTAAATGTTCTGGTACCTGAAACCTTTTACGGGGCATATTCCATGCCTCGCTCATGTGATCAGATAGCTGGTCAGAGTGTGGAAATATGTTTGAAAAGTGGCTGTTTTGTCTGAGGAGTGGGTTTCTCCTCTTCTGATGGTAGAATAGACTTAACAGCTCTCACCAATGCAGCTGTATTTAATTTAGAGGGTGGATCCTCGTCTCCTAAGACGTCAGAGTGAGAGAGGTCTGCATCTTCTGTCTCCCCAGACGATATATCAGAGTCAGATAACTGGATGGACTGGGAAGATAACACAGCACGCTTAGTAGATAAAGGTTTATCTTTTTGCAGCATTTGCTGAAAACTGTAGAGGTATTCGCCAAACTCTGTACTGAGGTAGAAAGTACGTCTACCCATGGGGGAGGAAAAGGATTGGCCGGGAGCACCAGTTGTGGCCATCCCGTAAGGGGAGCTACCACAGGGACCACCACTAGGTGGTCTGCAATTTTTGCCAGGACCTGTGAAAAGGCAGCCCAAGGTGGGTCCTGAGACACCTGAGCTGGGGGAGGGGCTGCAGGGACAGCACCTTTTCTCCTGGCTGATGTTAACCACCGGGTCCCCTGGCCTGTAGAATATGCCTCTGCGCCAGTATAATATATGTCCCAGTGGTGTTGTGGAGTCGTGGCCACACCAGTGTCCACATCAGCGCCTCCGGTCTGTCTCCTGAGACCGGAGGCAAGACTGCACAAAGACGTGGAGATCCACCTTACTTGTCCCCTGGATTCTGGGCTGCATTCTGGGGTCCGGGGAGCCTGCTAGCTAGTCCCCCTCAGAGCCCCGCCGGGAGTAACTAGCCAAGGGCTGCTGTCACTGCACTGCGGAGGGGTGATGGAGCAGCAGTGCAGACGTCCAAGGGACTGTCTCACGCTGCTGCTCAGTAGTAAAAATACTAGAAATAAAAATAAATCATAAAAATAAGCTTGGCCTGCTTAATAGCAGCCCCACTGTTAAAAATGGTGATCCAGCTCCTGCCGGACACCAATGAAACTGAGTTGCCTTCAGGCTGTGGATGAGGTATAGGGGGAAGGACCGGAGCATCCTGGGATTGAAAAGCTTTGCTGCTGGTGTCCGGTCCTCCAGGTTCCACCTACACCCGATTGTCTCCCCTGTGGAGCCCTATGGACCCTGAAGAAGAAAACATTGATAGTAAGCCGATGGGCTATTGGTTCTAACACCAGTCATTTGGTCAGATTTTCATCAATTAGGCCTTTAGTAAATGAGGGGATTGCAAAACCGACGGAAAAATGTCCAAGAAAGCAAAACCAACCTTTAGTAAATATACCCCTAAAACTCTTCAAGTATTATCAGATGTACAAAGTCTACCTGGCTAAGTGGGGAAGTAAGGGGGTTATGCATGATACAATCAGCTTAGCAAATAGCTTAACATCTGTACATCGTTATTTAATAAGACGATAGGACTATAAAGCTGCATACACACACGATTTTTTTAACGATTATCGTTAAACTATATTGTTTAACGATAATCGTTTGAAAAATCGTTCACTTTCTGAGTCAAACGATGAACAATTATCGTTCATGCGCGTTCACGTTTGTAGTTCAGTCAGACTTGTCAATTCAACGATTTTCAGTAAGGGATGCAAAAATCGTTTATAGTTCAAAAAAATCGTTCATTACACTTTAAAAAATCTGACAGATAATCTGACAGAAAATCGTTCATAAAATCGTTGGTAACAAAATCGTTGTGTGTGTATGCAGCTTTATTCTTACAATCAGAAGGGTGTTTGCCAGGTTTGGGAATGGCAACAATCTTTGCCTCTAAAATTTCCCTTGGTAAAAAAGGGTCACCTGAATAGGGGCTTGGTTATCTCGGAAGGCTAAGTAAAAGTTAATATCGAAGGGTCATCTTGAAAATGATAAAGCTGGGCATAGTAAGTAGTTAACTCATTTGCAATATCAAGGGGATTGAGAAGCTTGTTACCATGGTGCCTGACATCCCCGAAGCTTGTGTGCTAGGAGTAATCCGGTCCTATTGCCAGAGACATAGAACCCAAGTTCCAAGGAGTAACATAGGTGGAACGATGCAAGAATAGGGAGAGGGCAACGTCAATTGTAACCATTCACAGAGGCAAAGCAAGGATATAGTAAGACCAAGAGTAGTAAATTCACATCATAAAACAGTACACTAAGGATTTAATAAACCTGGGTCCACTCCGTAGGTACCGGCATAGGACAATGAGAGGACATATCCACCGAAATCTGCCACTGAGCTAGCAATATTACACCAGAGTCAATGGATGTTACCACATACAGTAAGTAGAGCCTTCTCCTCAAATAATTAATTTGACATGGAAGCCCCTTAGATGATTAAAGTGGGCCTGGAGGGTTGAGGTGATCACGAAGAAGGAACTTCTCTGTTGTGAATATGGAAAGGTCATGCAACCAGTGGGTTAATGATTTAATTTCTACATAACACACAAGTATTAGAACCTGTGCTGGGTCCTTGTAAGGTTTGAAAAGGAGATTGTATTCATACAGTTCTAGTCAATTTATATTTTCAGAGAATGGTCAGCTTCACCTTTAGGGTCAGACAAGTCATATATTGAGGGGTCTTCTTGTACCTGCCATTAGCAGAAATGTATAATGAGCCCTTCAGACCTTATATGGTGTTATTAGACATTGAGCACATTCCATAAGAATGACCATTGTAAGATGTGTAGAGGTGCTAAGCATTATGGGTTACTGATAGCGAAGCCCATATTGTAGACAAAAGGGGCTTTGGAAGACAGTCTAACTCCAGACATCCTTGGACACGTCATTACTGTATTGCTTTGTCTGGTTATATGTTAGTGCTTACTGTGCAAGAGCTAAGAATGGTCCATGCTATGTTGTACCCAGTATGCAACTAATATGAGTTTAATATGCGGAAGCCAACACCCAGACTATGGTATATAATTCAAGACCTAGACAAAAGCCCTTCAGCTCGTGTATGGACTTGAGACTGCAGTAAGGTGTCTACAATGTAAATTGAAAGGCCTGGGCATTGTGAAACGAGGGCTTCCCAGATGACCTATATCTCATGAAGATGATGAATCACTGGTGTTGTCTGAATACATAGACAAAAGTTGAGTATACTGTATACTTTGTATGTTGTTTGTCGAGTGTTACTTGTACTAAAGTGTGTTAATTTGTACTCACTCAATTGGTTATGTGGTATAAGTATTCACTTTGATCAGAATGAAACCCACAGTATTCAGGTCAGGAAACAGTTGCAAAGTTCTGAGTAGTCCTGAGAATATTTTCCTTCACATGAAAAAAATGCATCTGGAGCAGAGTGTCCTTAGAGGAAAGGCAACCTTATAATGGGCTAAAGGGAGGTCCCTCTCATCTGCTGTAGGCAGGAGATTCCAGAACAGATCTAACACAAAATCCAGAAAAAAGAGAGACAGAGTCTGGTATCTCATGGATCTTAATTTTATTCCTCTGAGAGTGATCATCCAGGTCTGCAATATTATCTCAGAGGGCGGAGATCTCAGACTGGGTCGAGTCCTGTGCTGTGATACGATCATTGTGAGAGGCCACCAATTCACCCATCTTGGTCTCCAAGTGGTCCATACGACCACCAATCTCTGAAAGTCCAATACGGAGTTCCCAAATAGAGTTCATCTCTCTGCCAACAGAGCCAAAAACATTGGATGCATGGTAGGCGGACTGTTAAAGGTGGATTCAATCTAAAGAAAGGAGGAAAAGTCTTGGAGATGGAGAAGTCAATGGGGTAAGCCTGAAGGCAGTGGACATTTTGGGGATAGCAGAGGTACTTGTTCCATCTTGCACCATAAGGCCCACAGTTACTTGTATAGTATAGGCTACATAACAGTCTGTGCACAGGGCACACAGTGACATTGGTGAGATATGTTTGGCATCATGTGCGCGGCTGGTAAGGGGTGGGGGCAGAGCTGCTTTGAGCCTGCGGTTATTTGTATAGGATAGGCTACATAGCTGTCTGTGCACAGGGTACACAGTGACATCGGTGTGGAACCAAGTGCGCCACCAGAAAGGGGTGGGGGGAGAGGTGCTTTGTGCCTGCAGTCATATGAATAGGATAGGCTACATAGCAGTCTGTGCACAGGGCACACAGTGACATTGGTGAGATAGGTGTGGCACCATACGTGTTGTCGGTAAGGGGTGGGTGGAGAGAGGCTTTGGGTCCATGGTCACATGAATAGGATAGGCTACATAGCAGTCTGTGCACAGGGCACACAGTGACATTGGTGAGATAGGTGTGGCACCATGCGTGTGGCTGGTAAGGGGTGGGGGAAGAGAGGCTTTGGGCCCACGGTCACATGAATAGGATAGGCTACATAGCAGTCTGTGCACAGGGCACACAGTGACATTGGTGAGATAGGTGTGGCACCATGTGTGTGGCTGGTAAGGGGTCGGGGGAGAGGTGCTTTGGGCCCATGGTCACATGAATAGGATAGGCTACATAGCAGTCTGTGCACAGGGCACACAGTGACATTGGTGAGATAGGTGTGGCACCATACGTGTGACCGGTAAGGGGTGGGTGGAAAGAGGCTTTGGGCCCGTGGTCACATGAATAGGATAGGCTACATAGCAGTCTGTGCACAGGGCACACAGTGACATTGGTGGGATAGGTTTGGCACCATACATGTGGCCGGTAAGGGGTGGGGGAGAGGGGCTTTGGGCCCATGGTCACATGAATAGGATAGGCTACATAGCAGTCTGTGCACAGGGCACACAGTGACATTGGTGAGGGGTGGGGGAGAGGTGCTTTATAGAGGGTTACAGGTGTATAATTCCCAGCAGGGGGCAGGAAGGAGGCACATGGTATATAGAGGGAGTATAGGGGTATAATAACCAGCAGAAGGCAGGGAGGAGGCAAATGGTATATAGAGGGAGTAAAGGTGTATAACACCCGGCAGGGAGGGGGCACATGGTATATAGAGGGGGAATAGGGGTATAATAACCAGCAGGGAGCAGAGAGGAAGCACATGGTATATAGGGGGTGTGAATACGGGTATTATAACCAGCACGAGGCAGGGAGGAGGCACATGGTATATAGAGGGGGTATAGGGGTATAATAACCAGCAGGGAGGAGACACATGGTATATAGAGGGGGTATAATAACCAGCAGAGGGCAGGGAGGAAGCACATGGTATATAGAGAGGATAAAGCGGTATAATAACCAGCAGAGGGCAGGGAGGAGGCACATGGTATTTACAGGGGGGTATAGAATAGAATAGGCAGGAAGGGTGGTATAACAACCAGCAGGGGGCAGGGAGGAGGCACATGGTATATAGATGGGGTATACGGGTATAATAACCAGCAGGGGCAAGGAGGAGGCACATGGTATATAGATGGGGTATAATAACCAGCAGCGAGGAGGCACACAGTATATAGAGGAGGTACAGATGTATAATAACCAGCAGGGGGCAGGGAGGAGGCACATGGTATATAGAGGAGCTATAAAGGTATAATAACCAGCAGGGGGCAGGGAGGAGGTACATGATCTATAGAGAGGGTATAGGGGTTTAATAACCAGCAGGGGGCAGGGAGGAGACACATGGTATATAGAGGGTGTATAGGGGTATAATAACCAGCAGGGGGCAGGGAGGAGGTACATGGTATATAGAGAGGGTATAGGGGTATAATAACCAGCAGGGGGCAGGGAGGAGACACATGGTATATAGAGGGTGTATAGGGGTATAATAACCAGCAGAGGGCAGGGAGGAGGCACATGGTATTTACAGGGGGGTATAGAATAGGCAGGAAGGGTGGTATAACAACCAGCAGGGGGCAGGGAGGAGGCACATGGTATATAGATGGGGTATACGGGTATAATAACCAGCAGGGGCAAGGAGGAGGCACATGGTATATAGATGGGGTATAATAACCAGCAGCGAGGAGGCACACGGTATATAGAGGAGGTACAGATGTATAATAACCAGCAGGGGGCAGGGAGGAGGTACATGATCTATAGAGAGGGTATAGGGGTTTAATAACCAGCAGGGGGCAGGGAGGAGACACATGGTATATAGAGGGTGTATAGGGGTATAATAACCAGCAGGGGGCAGGGAGGAGGTACATGGTATATAGAGAGGGTATAGGGGTATAATAACAACCAGCAGAGGGCAGGGAGGAGTCACATGGTATATAGAGAGAGTATACGGGTATAATAACCAGCAGGGGGCAGAGAGGAGGCACATGGTATATAGAGGGGGAATAGGGGTATAATAACCAGCAGGAGGCAGGGAGGAGGCACATGGTATATAGGGGGTGTGACTAGGGGTATTATAACCAGCAGGAGGCAGGGAGGAGGCACATGGTATATAGAGGGGGTATAGGGGTATAATAACCAGCAGGGGGCAGGGAGGAGACACATGGTATATAGAGGGGGTATAGGGGGTATAATAACCAGCAGAGGGCAGGGAGGAAGCACATGGTATATAGAGAGGATAAAGCGGTATAATAACCAGCAGAGGGCAGGGAGGAGGCACATGGTATTTACAGGGGGGTATAGAATAGAACAGGCAGGAAGGGGGGTATAACAACCAGCAGAGGGCAGGGAAGAGGCACATGGTATATAGAGGAGGTATAACAACCAGCAGGGGGCAGGGAGGAGGCACATGGTATATAGAGGGGGTATATAGGGGTATAATAACCAGCAGGGGGCAGGAAGGAGGCACATGGTATATAGAGGGGGCATAATAACCAGTAGGGGTCAGGGAGGAGGCACATGGTATATAGAGGGGGTATAATAACCAGCAGAGGGCATGAAGGAGGCACATGTTATATAGAGGGGGTATACGGGTATAATAACCAACGGGGGCAGGGAGGAGGCACATGGTATATAGATGGGGTATACGGGTATAATAACCAGCAGGGGCAAGGAGGAGGCACATGGTATATAGAGAGGGTATAATAACCAGCAGGGAGGAGGCACATTGTATATAGAGGAGCTATAAGGGTATAATAACCACAGGGGGCAGGGAGGAGGTACATGATATATAGAGAGGGTATAGGGGTTTAATAACCAGCAGGGGGCAGGGAGGAGGCACATGGTATATAGAGGGTGTATAGGGGTATAATAACCAGCAGGGGGCAGGGATGAGTCACATGGTATATAGAGAGAGTATACGGGTATAATAACCAGCAGAGGGCAGGGAGGAGGCACATGGTATATAGAGGGGGTATAGGGGTATAATAATCAGCAGGGGTCAGGAAGGAGGCATATGGTATTTACAGGGGGGTATAGTGGTATAATAACCAGCAGGGAGGAGGGACATGGTATATAGGGATATAATAACCAGCAGGGAGGAGACACACTGTATATAGAAGGGGTATAGGGGTACAATAACCAGCAGGGGGCAGGGAGGAGGCACATGGTATATAGAGGGAGTATAGGGGTATAATAACCAGCAGGGGGCAGGGAGGAGGTACATGGTATATAGAGGGGGTATAATAACCAGCAGAGGGCAGGGAGGAGGCACATGGTATATAGAGGGGGTACAGGTGTATAATAACCAGTAGGGGGCAGGGAGGAGGCACATGGTATATAGAGGGGCTATAAGGGTATAATAACCAGCAGGGGGCAGGGAGGAGTCACATGGTATATAGAGGGAGTATAGGGGTATAATAACCAGCAGGGGGCAGGGAGGAGGTACATGGTATATAGAGGGGGTATAATAACCAGCAGAGGGCAGGGAGGAGGCACATGGTATATAGAGGGGGTACAGGTGTATAATAACCAGTAGGGGGCAGGGAGGAGGCACATGGTATATAGAGGGGCTATAAGGGTATAATAACCAGCAGGGGGCAGGGAGGAGTCACATGGTATATAGAGGGAGTATAGGGGTATAATAACCAGTAGGGAGCAGGGAGGAGGCACATGGTATATAGAGGGGCTTTAAGGGTATAATAACCACCAGGGGGCAGGGAGGAGTCACATGGTATATAGAGGGGCTTTAAGGGTATAATAACCAGCAGGGGGCAGGGAGGAGTCACATGGTATATAGAGGGGGTATAATAATCAGCAGGGGGCAGGGAGGAGGCACATGGTATATAGAGGGGGTATAATAACCAGCAGGGGGCAGGGAGGAGGCACATGGTATATAGAGGGGGAACATGTGTATAATAACCAGCAGGGGGCAGGGAGGAGGCACATGGTATATAGAGGGGGTACATGTGTATAATAACCAGCAGGGGGCAGGGAGGAGGCACATGGTATATAGAGAGAGTATACGGGTATAATAACCAGCAGGGAGGAGGCACATGGTATATACAGGGGGGTATAGGGGTATCATAACCTGAAGGGGGCAGGAAGGAGGCATATGGTATTCACAGCGGGTATAGTGGTATAATAACCAGCAGGGAGGAGGGACATGGTATATAGAGATATAATAACCAGCAGGGAGGAGACACACTGTATATAGAGAGGGTATAGGGGTATAATAACCAGCAGGGGACAGGGAGGAGGCACATGGTATATAGTGGGGGTATAGGGGTACAATAAATAGGGGGCAGGGAGGAGGCACATGGTATATAGAGGGACGGTATACACAGCAGCTCCCTGTATAAAGCATGTTACATACATTCAGCTCTCTCTCACTGTCTGTATGTACAAACCCCCCGCCAGGCTCTGTGTTCCCCTCACCCGGGGGACCCTACACCCCCCCTTTTCACTTAGTGCGTTCCACCAACACTTCCGCCCTATGCGTTCCACCATCAATTCCTACCTGTGCGTTTCACCCTCACTTCCGTTCTGTGCGGTCCACCAACACTTTCGCACTGTGCGTTCCACCATTACTTCCGGCTGTGCGGTCCAAACTGACTTCCGGTCTTTCTTGAATCTGTTTCCGGTTCTCCACTTGGAAGGAGGTAGAAAAGCGGCCGCAGCAGGTAATGGTGACCTATATACAGGGGGAGCAGCTTGTGGTGTCCTTTATACAGGGGGAGCAGCCCGTGGTGTCATATATACAGGGAAAAGTAGCCTGTGGTCTCCTGTTATTATTATACAGGGGGAGCAGCTTGTGGTGTCCTGTTGTTATTATTATACAGGGGGAGCAGCTTGTGGTGTCCTGTTATTATTATTATTATACAGGGGGAGCAGCCTGTGGTGTCCTGTTATTATTATTATAGAGGGGGAGCAGCCTGTGGTGTCATGTTATTAATATTATACAGGGGGAGCAGCCTGTGGTGTCCTGTTATTATTATACAGGGAGAGCAGCCTGTGGTGTCCTGTTATTATTATACAGGGAGAGCAGCCTGTGGTGTCCTGTTATTATTATACAGGAGGAGCAGCCTGTGGTGTCCTGTTATTATTATTATACAGGGAGAGCAGCCTGTGGTGTCATGTTATTATTATTATTATACAGGGGGAGCAGCCTGTGGTGTCATGATGTTGTTGTTGTTGTTATTATTATTATTATTATTATACAGGGAGAGCAGCCTGTGGTGTCATGTTGTTGTTGTTATTATTATTATACAGGGAGAGCAGCCTGTGGTGTCATGTTATTATTAATATTATTATACAGGGGGAGCAGCCTGTGGTGTCATGTTGATGTTGTTATTATTATTATTATTATACAGGGAGAGCAGCCTGTGGTGTCATGTTCTTGTTGTTATTATTATTATACAGGGAGAGCAGCCTGTGGTGTCATGTTATTATTATTATTATACAGGGGGAGCAGCCTGTGGTGTCATGATGTTGTTGTTGTTATTATTATTATTATTATTATACAGGGAGAGCAGCCTGTGGTGTCATGTTGTTGTTGTTATTATTATTATACAGGGAGAGCAGCCTGTGGTGTCTTGTTATTATTGTTATTATACAGGGAGAGCAGCCTGTGGTGTCATGTTATTATTAATATTATTATACAGGGGGAGCAGCCTGTGGTGTCATGTTGATGTTGTTATTATTATTATTATTATACGGGGAGAGCAGCCTGTGGTGTCATGTTCTTGTTGTTATTATTATTATACAGGGAGAGCAGCCTGTGGTGTCTTGTTATTATTATTATACAGGGAGAGCAGCCTGTGGTGTCATGTTATTATTAATATTATTATACAGGGGAAGCAGCCTGTGGTGTCATGTTATTAATATTATTATTCAGGGGGAGTAACCTGTGGTGTCCTGTTATTATTATACAGGGGGAGCAGTCTGTGGTGTCCTGTTGTTATTATTATAGAGGGGGAGCAGCCTGTGGTGTCATGTTATTAATATTATTTTTCAGGGGGAGCAGCCTGTGGTGTCCTATTATTATACAGGGGGAGCAGCCTGTGGTGTCCTTTTGTTAATATTATACAGGGGTAGCAGCCTGTGGTGTCCTCTTACTAATATTTTATACAGGGAGAGCAGCCTGTGGTGTCCTGTTTTTATTATTATACAGGGGCAGCAGCTTGTGTTGTCTTGTTGTATTTGTAATTATTATTATGATTATTATTACATAGATCTATCATCCTATGGTATCCTATAATTTATATTATACAAGATGAGCAGTTGGTGGTGTCCCATTAGTTATTATTTAATTATAATTACTATTATACAGAGTGAGCTGTCTGTGGTGTCATATTATCATTAATATTATTATTTATAGAGGGGGAGCAGCCTTTGTTGTCCTTTTTTTATTATTATTTGTATTATTATTTATAGAGGAGCCGCAGCCTCTTGTTAATAATAATATTATTATTATTAATATCCAGTGTGAGCAGTATTTGTTGTCCTATTAATATTATTTGTAGAGGAGTTTCTATTATGTTGTTGTCATTTAATTATCATCATAATACAAGAGGAGCAGCCTGTCGTGTATTATTTATACAGCAGGAGCAGCCAATAGTGTCCTTTGTTAATATAATTTATTATTAATAATAATACATCATATTAACAACAGGACACTACAGGCTGCTCCCACTGTATTAATAATACACGACAGGCTGCTCCTCTTGTATTATATTATTAATAAAATGACTCGTCTTTCCATTGTATTATAATATTATTATTATTAAAAATAAACCACAGGCTGCTCCTCTTTTATTTTACTAATAATAAAATGACACAACAGACTGCTTCAACTATATAATAATAATAATATTATTATTATTATTATTATATAGTGGAAGCAGTCTGTTGTGTCATTTTATTATTAGTAAAATAAAAGAGGAGTAGCCTGTGGTTTATTATTATTATTATACAGGGGAGCTGCCTTTGGTGTCCAGTGAAGAATGTTGTTATAATTTTTATACAGGGAGAGCAGCTTGTGGTGTCCTTTAATTAATATATATGGGAAGCAGCCTGTTGTGTCTTGTTATTAATTTTACAAGGGGGTGCAGTCTCTTGTGTCTTGTTATTTTTATACAGGGAAAGCAGCCTATGGTCTCCTGTTATTATTAATATAAGGGAAAGCAGCATGTGTTGTCCTGTTATTATTATACAATGGAGTTGCTGTTGTGTTCTGTTGTTGTTATTATAAAGATGAAGCAGCATATGGTGCCCAATTACTATAATTATTATTATATAGGGGGAGCAGCCTCTGGTGTTCTTCTATTATCATTATAAAAAGGGAGAGCCAGTGGTGTGTTGTTGTTGTTATTATTATTATTAATAAGGGGGATCAGCCTATGGTGTCTGGAGTTTATTATTACTTTACAGGTGGAGCGGCCTGTGTATATCCTGTTGTTATACAAGGGAAGCAGCCTGTGGTGTCCTGTTATTATTATACAGGGGGAGCAGGCTGAGGTTTTCTGATATTATTTTACAGGTAGAGTAGCCTGTGGTGTCCTGTTATTATGTACAGGGGGAGCAGCCTGTAGTGTCCTGTTATTATTATTATTATTATTTTTATATAGGAGAAGCAGCCTGCAGTGTGCTGTTTTTATTACACAGTGCTAGCGACCTCTGGTGTCAAGTTGTTATTATTGTTATGATTATACAGGGGAGCAGCCTATGGTGTCCTGTTATTATTATACATAGGAAGCAGGCTGTGGTATCCTGTTGTTGTTATTATCATTATTATTATACAAGTGGAGCAGCCTATGGATTCCTGTTATTATAATTATATAGGGGAGCAGCCTCTGGTGACAGACACTGCTCAGGGCTCTACGGCTTAGTGGAAAGAGGAGACGTACTGATCACTTAGTATTTCATAGCTGATTATGTTACATGTATTCTCTGTGATGTTTATTATAGTTCTATTGATTCCTAAATAATCCAGCTGTGAAGAACCAAGGTTTTTATTGGACACTATGTGAGGATGAGACACATCACTGATTCACTGAAGATGGACACAGACAGGAGTGACATGACTGAGAGGATATTACATATCGCCATGGAGATCATCTACCTGCTAACTGGGGAGGTGAGAGGGTCTGGGGATGTCACAGTGACATCACTTATATCTATAGTAATAATACAGGGACATGACTGGGGAGGTGAGGGGATCTGGGAGTGTTACAGTGACATCACTTATATCTATAGTAATAATACAGGGACATGACTGGGGAGGTGAGGGGATATGGGAGTGTCACAGTGATATCACTTATATACATAGTAATAATACAGGGACATGACTGGGGAGGTGAGAGGGTCTGGGGATGTCACAGTGACATCACTTATATCTATAGTAATAATACAGGGACATGACTGGGGAGGTGAGGGGATCTGGGAGTGTCACAGTGACATCACTTATATCTATAGTAATAATACAGGGACATGACTGGGGAGGTGAGGGGATCTGGGAGTGTCACTGTGACATCACTTATATCTATAGTAATAATACAGGGACATGACTGGGGAGGTGAGGGGATCTGGGAGTGTCACAGTGACATCACTTATATCTATAGTAATAATACAGGGACATGACTGGGGAGGTGAGGGGATCTGGGGGTATCACAGTGACATCACTTATATCTATAGTAATAATACAGGGACATGACTGGGGAGGTGAGGGGATCTGGGAGTGTCACAGTGACATCACTTATATCTATAGTAATAATACAGGGACATGACTGGGGAGGTGAGGGGATCTGGGGGTATCACAGTGACATCACTTATATCTATAGTAATAATACAGGGACATGACTGGGGAGGGGAGGGGATCTGGGAGTGTCACAGTGACATCACTTATATCTATAGTAATAATACAGGGACAGGACTGGGGAGGGGAGGGGATCTGGGAGTGTCACAGTGACATCACTTATACCTATAGTAATAATACAGGGACAGGACTGGTGAGGTGAGGGGATCTGGCAGTGTCACAGTGACATCACTTATATCTATAGTAATAATACAGGGACATGACTGGGGAGGTGAGGGGATCTGGGAGTGTTACAGTGACATCACTTATATCTATAGTAATAATACAGGGACATGACTGGGGAGGTGAGGGGATATGGGAGTGTCACAGTGATATCACTTATATACATAGTAATAATACAGGGACATGACTGGGGAGGTGAGAGGGTCTGGGGATGTCACAGTGACATCACTTATATCTATAGTAATAATACAGGGACATGACTGGGGAGGTGAGGGGATCTGGGAGTGTCACAGTGACATCACTTATATCTATAGTAATAATACAGGGACATGACTGGGGAGGTGAGGGGATCTGGGAGTGTCACTGTGACATCACTTATATCTATAGTAATAATACAGGGACATGACTGGGGAGGTGAGGGGATCTGGGAGTGTCACAGTGACATCACTTATATCTATAGTAATAATACAGGGACATGACTGGGGAGGTGAGGGGATCTGGGGGTATCACAGTGACATCACTTATATCTATAGTAATAATACAGGGACATGACTGGGGAGGTGAGGGGATCTGGGAGTGTCACAGTGACATCACTTATATCTATAGTAATAATACAGGGACATGACTGGGGAGGTGAGGGGATCTGGGGGTATCACAGTGACATCACTTATATCTATAGTAATAATACAGGGACATGACTGGGGAGGGGAGGGGATCTGGGAGTGTCACAGTGACATCACTTATATCTATAGTAATAATACAGGGACAGGACTGGGGAGGGGAGGGGATCTGGGAGTGTCACAGTGACATCACTTATACCTATAGTAATAATACAGGGACAGGACTGGTGAGGTGAGGGGATCTGGCAGTGTCACAGTGACATCACTTATATCTATAGTAATAATACAGGGACATGACTGGGGAGGTGAGAGGATCTGGGGGTGTCACAGTGACATCACTTATATCTATAGTAATAATACAGGGACATGACTGGGGAGGTGAGAGGATCTGGGAGTGTCACAGTGACATCACTTATATCTATAGTAATAATACAGGGACATGACTGGGGAGGTGAGGGGATCTGGGAGTGTCACAGTGATATCACTTATATCTATAATAATAATACAGGGACTTGACTGGGGAGGTGAGAGGGTCTGGGGATGTCACAGTGACATCACTTATATCTATAATAATAATACAGGGACTTGACTGGGGAGGTGAGAGGGTCTGGGGATGTCACAGTGACATCACTTATATCTATAGTAATAATACAGGGACATGACTGGGGAGGTGAGGGGATCTGGGAGTGTCACAGTGACATCACTTATATCTATAGTAATAATACAGGGACATGACTGGGGAGGTGAGAGGATCTGGGAGTGTCACAGTGACAATCACTTATATCTATAGTAATAATACAGGGACATGACTGGGGAGGTGAGGGGATCTGGGAGTGTCACAGTGACATCACTTATATCTATAGTAATAATACAAGGACATGACTGGGGAGGTGAGGGGATCTGGTAGTGTCACAGTGACATCACTTATATCTTTAGTAATAATACAGGGACATGACTGGGGAGGTGAGGGGATCTGGGGATGTCACAGTGACATCACTTATATCTATAGTAATAATACAGGGACATGACTGGGGAGGTGAGGGGATCTGGGGATGTCACAGTGACATCACTTATATCTATAGTAATAATAAATATGTGGACATGACTGGGAAGGTGAGGGGATCTGGTAGTGTCACAGTGACATCACTTATATCTTTAGTAATAATACAGGGACATGACTGGGGAGGTGAGAGGATCTGGGAGTGTCACAGTGATATCACTTATATTTTTAGTAATAATACAGGGACATGACTGGGGAGGTGAGGGGATCTGGGGGTGTCACAGTGACATCACTTATACCTATAGTAATAATACAGGGACATGACTGGGGAGGTGAGGGGATCTGGGAGTGTCACAGTGACATCACTTATATCTATAGTAATAATACAGGGACATGACTGGGGAGGTGAGAGGATCTGGGAGTGTCACAGTGAAATCACTTATATCTATAGTAATAATACAGGGACATGACTGGGGAGGTGAGGGGATCTGGGAGTGTCACAGTGACATCACTTATATCTATAGTAATAATACAGGGACATGACTGGGGAGGTGAGAGGATCTGGGAGTGTCACAGTGACATCACTTATATCTATAGTAATAATACAGGGACATAACTGGGGAGGTGAGGGGATCTGGGGGTGTCACAGTGACATCTCATATCTATAGTAATAATACAGGGACATGACTGGGGAGGTGAGAGGATCTGGGAGTGTCACAGTGATATCACTTATATTTTTAGTAATGATACAGGGACATGACTGGGGAGGTGAGGGGATCTGGGAGTGTCACAGTGACATCACTTATACCTATAGTAATAATACAGGGACATGACTGGGGAGGTGAGGGGATCTGGGAGTGTCACAGTGACATCACTTATATCTATAGTAATAATACAGGGACATGACTGGGGAGGTGAGGGGATCTGGGGGTATCACAGTGACATCACTTATATCTATAGTAATAATACAGGGACATGACTGGGGAGGTGAGGGGATCTGGGAGTGTCACAGTGACATCACTTATATCTATAGTAATAATACAGGGACATGACTGGGGAGGTGAGAGGATCTGGGAGTGTCACAGTGACATCACTTATATCTATAGTAATAATACAGGAACATGACTGGGGAGGTGAGGGGATCTGGGAGTGTCACTGTGACATCACTTATATCTATAGTAATAATACAGGGACATGACTGGGGAGGTGAGGGGATCTGGGAGCGTCACAGTGACATCACTTATATCTATAGTAATAATACAGGGACATGACTGGGGAGGTGAGGGGACCTGGGAGTGTCACAGTGACATCACTTATATCTATAGTAATAATACAGGGACATGACTGGGGAGGTGAGGGGATCTGGGGGTGTCACAGTGACATCACTTATATCTATAGTAATAATACAGGGACATGACTGGGGAGGTGAGGGGATCTGGGAGTGTCACTGTGACATCACTTATATCTATAGTAATAATACAGGGACATGACTGGGGAGGTGAGAGGGTCTGGGAGTGTCACAGTGACATAATTTATGTATATCTATTTAGTAATAATACAGGGACATGACTGGGGAGGTGAGGGGATCTGGGAGTTTATGCAGTGATATTTGATGTCTCTCCCCAATACACAGGCATACACAGTAGTGAAGAAGACATCCAGTGAATTTGAGACACCCAGCAGCCGTCCCCGTGTGTTAGGAGGATTGAACAGGACCCAGAGCCCCATCACGGTGCCGCCACCTCACTCACTGATTCATGAGAGACACAATGACCAGAAGATCCTGGAACTCACCAATAAGATCATTCAGCTGCTGACTGGAGAGGTGACTGCTGGGAATGGGACATTATACAGTAACACCAGAGGATGTGTCTGGGTGATGACTGTATCATTTTGTGTGTCAGGTTCCTATAAGGTGTGAGGATGTCACTGTATACTTCTCCATGGAGGAGTGGGAGTATATAGAGGAGCACAAGGGTCTGTACAAGGACATGATGATGGAGAATCACTGGCCCCTCACATCACTGGGTAAGAGGAGACTGTCATTTAATGTACAGGGGAGACCAGGTATGGGGGCCCCCTATAGTACACATAATCTGATAATCACATATATAAAATGTACTCAGTCAGTGTATGTCTCCTACAGATGGACCGAGTAACAGAAATACCCCAGAGAGATGTCCCCGTCCTCTTTATTCCCAGGATTGTACAGAGGAGAATCACCGGATCCTACAGGAGCATCAGGTAGTTGGGATTTAGGGTCTCACCAATATACCAATGTGACTGTCACTATATGATCTGTAGAGAATCTGTGTGTGTCTTATATTTTTATCTAAATAAAATCGTGTATTGCTAAACTGTTATTGATTTGTGGGTTATTTAGGGTGAAGAAAAAGAAGAGACATATGTGACTGATATAAAGGTTGAACATATAGAGGGAGAAAAAAAAACGTATGTGACTAATATGAAGACAGAAGATATAGAGGGAGAAGAAGAGACGTATGTGAGGGGTGATCAGCAGTGTAAGGAGGAGGAAAGCCCTACAGATATCAGCACTGGTGAGTAATAAACACTTATTTTAAAAAAAGAGAGACATATTCTACTTTGCTCAGTCACTATAGAAAGCTCTTATCATGTACCCTCCTCTGTCAGTACAGACTAATGAGGGAAAAGTATCTGCCCAATGGAGGAGTCAGGAGCCATCAGCCCCTATTATACTCCTGCTCTCCCCTCACATCATATGACTGTGTGTTACCAGCCCAGAGATCTGACCAGTCTCCTCCCCACACTCTCTGGTGTATCTCATACAGTCAGGTGCATAAATATTGGGACATTGACAGAATTTTCATATTTTGGCCTCTATTCACCACCACAAAGGCTTTGAAATGAAACAAACAAGATGTGCTTTACCTGCAGACTTTCAGATTTAATTTGAGGTTAATTACATCCAAATCAGGTGAACGGTGTAGGAATTACAACGGTGTCTATATGTGCCTCCCACTTTTTAAGGGGCCAAAAGTAATGGGACAAACTAAACAATCCTAAATCTAACTTTCACTTTTTTAATACTTTGTTGCAAATCCTTTGCAGGTAATTACAGCCTGAAGTCTGGAACGCATAGACATCACTAGACGCTGGGTTTCATCCCTGGTGATGCTCTGCCAGGCCTCTACTGCAAATGTCTTCAGTTCCTGCTTGTTCTTGGGGCATATTCCCTTCAGTTTTGTCTTCATCAAGTGAAATGCATGCTCAATCGGATTCAGGTCATGGGATTGCATAACATTCCACTTTTTAGCCTTAAAAAACTCTTTGGTTGCTTTTGCAGTATGCTTCGGGTCATTGTCCATCTGCACTGTGAAGCGCCGTCCAATGAGTTCTGAAGCATTTGACTGACTATGAGCATATAATATTGCCCGAAACACTTCAGGATTCATTCTGCTGCTTTTGTCAGCAGTCACATCATCAATAAATACAAGGGAACCAGTTCCATTGGCAGCCATACATGCCCACGCCATGACACTACCACCACCATGCTTCACTGATGAGGTGGTATGTTTTGGATCATGAGCAGTTCCTTTCCTTCTCCGTACTCTTCTCTTCCCATCACTCTGGTACAAGTTGATTGTCTCATCTGTCCATAGGATGTTGTTCCAGAACTGTAATGGCTTTTTTAGATGTTGTTTGGCAAACTCTAATCTGGTCTTCCTGTTTTTGAGGCTCACCAATGGTTTACATCTTGTGGTGAACCCTCTATATTTACTCTTGTGAAGTCTTCTCTTGATTGTTGACTTTGACACATATACACCTACCTCCTGGAGAGTGTTCTTGATTTGGCCAACTGTTGTGAAGGGGTTTTTCTTCACCAGGGAAATAATTCTTCTTTCATCCACCACAGTTGTTTTACGTGGTCTTCCGGTGTTGCTGAGCTCTCCGGTGCGTTCTTTCTTTTTAAGAATGTTCCAAACAGTTGATTTGGCCACACCTAATGTTTTTGCTATCTCTCTGATGGATTTGTTTTGATTTTTCAGCCTAATGATGTCTTGCTTCACTGATAGTGACAGCTCTTTGGATCTCATATTGAGAGTCGACAGCAGTTGATTCCAAATGCAAATGCCACACCTAGAATCAACTCCAGACCTTTTACCTGCTTAATTGATAATGAAATAACAAGGGAATAGCCCACACCTGTCCATGAAATAGCTTTTTAGTTGATAGTCCCATTACTTTTGGCCCCTTAAAAAGTGGGAGGCACATATAGAACCGTTGTAATTCCTACACCGTTCACCTGATTTGGATGTAATTACCCTCAAATTAAATCTGAAAGTCTGCAGTTAAAGCACATCTTGTTTGTTTCATTTCAAAGCCATTGTGGTGGTGAATAGAGGCCAAAATATGAAAATTCTATCAATGTCCCAATATTTATGCACCTGACTGTACATCAGGAGCCATCAGCCCCTATTATACTCCTGCTCTCCTCTTCACATCATGTCACTGTATGTTACCAGCCCAGAGATCTGACCAGTCTCCTCCCCACACTCTGTGGTGTATCTCATACATCAGGAGACATCAGCCCCTATTATACTCCTGCTCTCCCCCTCACATCATGTCACTGTGTGTTACCAGCCCAGAGATCTGACCAGTCTCCTCCCCACACTCTCTGGTGTATCTCATACATCTTGAGCTATCAGCCCCTATTATACTACTGCTCTCCTCCTCATATCATGTCACTGTGTGTTACCAGCCACAGTCTGCAGGGCTTTCAGCTTGTTGTGGTCAGAAGGATCCTGTCCTATGGACAAACTTTATGATTAGATCAGTGCAGGTATCTTGTATAATCATTATTTCTAGAAGCGTGGATCACAAAAAATGGGTTAACATGGACTTTTTCAGTGTTTTACATTGTCCCACAATTTTTAAATAATTGTAGTGTAATCTATTTAATAGATCATCCAATTTTACCCAAGTCAGTCTTCCGTAATCGAGGAGCCTGTGGTTTTCAAAGCGGTGATATCTTGGAAAGTTTCTCCCACCTTGTGTTTCACCACGGACACCCTTTGGGCTAGTTGTTGGATCTGCCCTTTGATATTTGTAACTGCTTGTTGTATCTCTGCAGTCTGCTCTTTTGCTTGTTCTTTTAGCAAGGGGCTTACAATCTTTATAATATCTTGTACAATGTCCCCATAAGAAACGGGGGGGGGGGGGGCACAATACCTGCGCCTGGTGATGATGGAGAGAGCGGGTTGGTGGGTCCTGTAGCTGTCTCTCAGAACACAGATGTCTAGCTCTGGCATCTCTTGAAGTCCTGGCGGACATATTCGAGGTGGGACAGCTTTTCTCAGACTAGGACAGCTGCTGTTTGGCAGGCATCATGGAGGCCAGGTACCTTTTCAAACACTTAGGTGGGTACCAAAAGTCTACCAACGGTATGTCAGTAACTACTGTATGGCGGCTCGAAGCTGAAAAACCATGGAGCCGAGAGAAGATGCTGCTCACTCTGTGTCCTCCGGAACTAGAAGTCTCAGTTTGACTGTTTTCTTGTTTTTCCTAACACACGTTATATTTTCTTCATTCTCTTTGTCCATATTTTACAGAAAGTTTGTTGTTTACAATTTTAAGTTAAGATATTACACCTCTCAAACTCATAGTATAGAAATTGCTCGATTTCTAAAAAGTAAAACTATTTCCATACATTTTATTTTCCAGCTGATGGACACAAAATCATGAAGACTTCAGAACGACATCTTATTTTGTCTTCAGCTTTTAAAATGGAAGATAAAAGCTCCCGGGATGCTACAGGAGAATCCTCCAATTCCCTCAATACACATCCAGCACTTCATATTGCCGATCTATCTCGTGATTCCTCTAATCCTGGAGAATGTTCTCCTGATAATGCTGATACTCTAACACACAGTGCAGCTCATAGAAATGATAGAGTATTTCCATGTTCTGAATGTGATAAATGTTTTGCACGGAAATTCTCGCTTGTTAGACATCAAAGACTTCACACAGAGAAGAAGCCATTTTCTTGTTCTGAGTGTAGAAAATGTTTTAAAGAGAAATCAGATCTTGATACACATGAGAGAAGTCACACAGGTGAGAGGCCATTTTCATGTCCTGAGTGTGGGAAACGGTTTACACTGAAATCATCTCTTGTTACACATCAGAGAACTCACACAGGGGAGAAACCATTTCCATGCTCTGAGTGTGGGAAATGTTTTACTCAGAAATCACATCTCGTTAGACATGAGAGAAGTCACACAGGGGAGAAACCATTTTCATGTTCTGAGTGTGGAAAATGTTTTACACAGAAATCAGCTCTTGTTGCACATCAGAGACGTCACACAGCTGTGAAGCCATTTCCATGTTCTGAGTGTGGGAAATGTTTTACACAGATACAAGATCTTGTTACACATCAGAGAACTCACACAGGTGAGAAAACAGTTCAATGTTTTGAGTGTGGGAAATGTTTTACACACAAATCACATCTTGTTAAACATCAGAGACATCACACAGGTGAGAGGCCATTTCCATGTGCCGAGTGTGGGAAATGTTTTACGTGGAAAGCAGATCTTGATAGACATCTGCGACTTCACACAGGTGAGAAACCATTTTCGTGTTCTCAATGTGGGAAAAGTTTTACACAAATATCACATCTTGCAATACATCAGAAAAGTCACACACAAGAGAAACCATTTCCATGTTCTGAATGTGGAAAATGTTTTATGCAGAAATCAGATCTTGTTAGACATCAGAGACGTCACACGGGTGAAAAGCCATTTTCATGCTCTGAGTGTGGGAAATGTTTCATACTGAAATCAGCACTTGTTAGACATCAGAGATGTCACACTGGTGAGAAACCATTTCCATGCTCTGAGTGTGGGAAATGTTTTGCACAGAAATCATATCTTGTAATACATCAGAGCACTCACATAAGTTAGAGACCATTTCCTATCAAAGCTCCAGTTTCACAGTTATAGTAATGTTTTATCATTACCATCCAGACATTGATACTTTATGAAAAGCTTCTAAACGCACATATGCACTCTGTATTGGTGACAGTTGTGCTTTCTGTGGTATGCAGTCGGGATCCCGACTGTCTAATCTTGGCAAGGGTCCAATGACCGGTGTCGAAATCCCGACGCTTGCAATTTTATCTACGAGTCCGACGCCCGGCATCCCGATCGAAGGTAAGCCAGGCATGGACAGCCGTGGGGGGGGAGGATTAGGTTAAGGGCTCCTGGTGGAGCTTAGGGTTAGGGACCACCCCGGGAGGGTTAGGATTAGGCTAGGGGAAGGGGGGTGTTAGTCACCCCCGGGGGGAGGCTAGAGTTAGGCACCTCCCCGGGAGGGTTGTTTTTGCTGTGGGGAAGGAGGGGTTAGGTTTTGGCACCCCTAAGGGAGGGTTAGGTGGGTGGTTAGATTAGTTAGTACCTTAGCTGCTGTCGGGATCTTCACTGGTGCCGGTATTCCAGCATTGGGATTTGAACAGCTGGACATGTGTCCGGCAGTATTTCATACCGATCCCCTTTCTTTGATGTTGTGTTGGAATGTATGTAACAAATTTTATTCATTACAGTATTTTCCCATTCATCCTATGGGGAGATATTGGATACAGATGGGATATATAGAACAGTGTATAGCATACTCGCAGCATGTTGTCTACAGTGCTACTATGACCTACATTTCCTATCTCCAGCCATTGTGCCTAGGTTTGTCTTTGACCATGCACCAGCGGCACATTCATAAGATAAGCATGTCCTTCTGGAGTAGGGAACCGGGTTTGCGCCAGCCCTTGGCACTAGTCTTTTATAGCAGAAGTGGGTGTAGAGTTTTCTGAGTTAAGGAGGGGGTGTCAAGTGCTTTACACTGCCTCACAGGGGAGCAAAAAGAGTTTTTAACGGTTTAATGGAAGCCATCTTTTGGACATCAACAGTTTGGCAGCCCTTCAGCGTCTAGTCCATGGTGAGGCTACTCATTTAGGGAAGCCTTACTAATGGGATCAAAGAACTTCCCCAAACTATTAAGGGATGGTGCTGCTATGCATACAATTTTATTGAAGACTTTAAAGATGTTATCTAATTCTCATGTTACAGATGTATGCGCTGGTTTGATAGAAATAAACATATCATTCGTGATTGTATCTGGGGGCTCAGTGGGGTCTCGCGGGAGCCTAGTTAATGGAGGGGAAGGTCTGAGAATATTAGAGCCCTACCCATCAGTAGTAAACTCAGGCCATGAGAACCAGTGCGTTAGTAGAGATCAGGCTGATAATCCAAGTGTCTGCATTTCAAAGTAGTTAGGAACCTTGGACACAATTTAGTAAGCACAGGAGACTCCCAATTCTGAGCAATAGTACCTCTAGTGGCTACGAAAATATGGACACACCAAAAATGTTTAGGTACTAATTTCGCTACTTCAGATCCCATTGGTGTTCTTTCCTTGAAATGTTTATATATTACTGTTTATACGACCAAACCAAATTAGTATTCTTAGATGACATTTCGTCTGAATATCAAATATTTCCATAACAGATAGGTCCAATAATCCCAAAATTGTCATCTAATCATTTAGTTCAGATCATCCGGGATGTGCCACCGCCAAACTTACTCTAGGCTATCAGCGCGTAAGACTTCTTTCTTTTCTTCTAACTGGCAGTGCACCTGGACCAAAATTAATTGAAGTATAACTCTTATTGGTATTAATAAAAATACATATATTGCTTTTAGGAGGCAAATACCCTAAGAGAAATACTGAAACTTGACCCAATAAGTAAAAAGTATATATACATATGTAGCGGGTATGTTCAGACGACCAATGGGAGAATGAGATGATGCAAACAGGTAAGCTTTTTATTCCAGGCTTGAAAAGGCAGAGCCAGTGCAATGGCTTCTTACATAAGGCAAACACAGTTGAGGAACAATAAATCAGCTTACATGAGACAGCAGTTCAAACAAGCAGAGTATTCCCAGCACAGTCATGGTTCAGATTGTCCAGCATAGAGCGAGCTGCTAAAGGTGTAATCTCTCCCTCACATTTCCACTGATTAACTCAACTTACCATGTTTTTACGCCTTAGCTGGTCTTAAATGAGGTGAGGGTGTGGTTCCTCCCTGGGAGGTTAACCCTTTCCTCAGAAGGTGGGAGAGACCCTCTCTGTCACAACATAAAATATAGTTTATCGCTATGTTCCAGTAGTCATATTTATTTTGTTATTTTTCAGAGATCAAATTCGTATAGTGGTTAGTACCTGTATTTTTATTTTTATCTATGTGTATATCTTACCTTCAAATAGTTGTATCTATAAATAATAAACACCCATTGGACTCTCTCTGATTTCTTTTGAAATAAAAAATATGTTTTCCTACAATCTCAATAGTTGTATCCGTGTGTTATCCAGTTATAAAGTGTTTCCAGTTCTCAAGGTATACTGTAAACTGTTACTAATGTTTCGAATGACACATTTTTAGCTCCACCAAACCGATCCTTCCATCACTATAACGGCAGCTCTATATTAAAAGCACTTTATATTGTAGCTTCAATCGTAGTATTTGTGTATCATTTCTGGATTCAGACAGATTTCATGAAATGTCAGTACTCTTGTCCATCGTTGGTATAATAGTGCGTACAGACTGGACAATCGATAACGATATCGTTGTTCGATCTCCCGGATGTGCTGGACGATCGATATAGATCATCCAGCACACCACCAAATCAACAAAGACTATAGCGATCCGTGATCAACAATGGCTGGTCCCTATAGTAACCTGGTCAATATCAACCAGGTTGGCCTGCATGCACGGGCGATGGTCAATATCGACCATACGTGCCCGCGCATCGCAGGTCGTTGGGCAATGAAAAATGCACAATATGATCAATATTGTTATCGTTCATATCGTCCATTTTAATCGGACCGTGTGTACGCACCATTAGTCTCAGCAGCTGATTTCTTAGTTATAGATGTATATTCTAAATTGGTAATAAGATAGTCAAATCAATAATATGATTCATACAGTATATCAGGGGTAGTGTGTTTATTATCCCTATATCCTGTCTACACACTTGCTATCAGCCAGGATATAATGCTAGATTGTAGGCGATCAGGAACGTCTGATGATATTAGGATTCCTAAAAGAGTACCCCCTGCCTCCAAAAAAATGTATATTCTCTTCACCCGATATCTATTTACCCAGATACCTTCTCTGTGGTAGAGGTGAGATATGGTGGAATTAGTGTTATGTCTTCACAGTTGATTTATCCACATCTATTATGTAAATCGGCAAAATAAAGATCGTTAATCACTCAGATGTTCAGATTTTCCACTACAATGATCAATGTCAGCGTGTGATTACTCAGTCATGTGTTCATCTACATTTATTGTATCAGTGCCTTTCCGGATCATGTGTGATATGGATTATATCTAGTCCACACTATACAATTGAGATCCTCATTAGACATTTAGATATTATCACTATAAAGTCGCCCATACATGGTGCGATACAAACCGTGCGACTCGACAGGGGAACCGACGACCGACATCGGACGGTCCCCACACACAGAGTGATCGGATGGCCAACCGCCCGATATGCCGGCTCCCTTCTCCCCTGCATAGTGCTGCATGGGATCGCACATCGCATCCCCAGGTACGACCCCACGGGTGCGCGCACTGGCCGATATGCCCATACATGGTACGATATAGCAGCCAAATCGTACCAATCCGTCGGATCGTCTGCTTTATCGCACCATGTATGGTTACCTTAAGCTGACGAAATTATTTAATTTACACCCGTTCAGAGACTCCAGCAGTTACTGACGTTCATTCACACAGGGCAATGGTCAGTATACACCTATAATTGCTCAATCATATGTTAGACTACATTCAACATTTATTGTAACAGCTCCTTTCTGGATTATGTGTGACTTAATTTAGGTCTAGCCCACATGGAACACTTACACATTTATTTTCACTGTAACCATCTAATCGCAATCACTGACCCTTAGCAGACTAAGTCGGATAAATTTATTTTTTCATATGCTCAGAGCCGCCAGGTGGTTGCTTCCGCTCGTTAGCTCAGGGCTGTCAGCCTAACTCAGGTTTCATTACATTTTGTAAATAGCTGCCGTCTATCGCGTGAGATCAGAATACTTATGGTCCAAACATTCACATGAATTACAGGTACATATATTACATCACTTTGTTATTTCATAGTGGTACATAGCGTGAACGCCGACGCGCGTTTCGCTTAAACTGTAGCTGGCGCTGGACCTCAGTAATCTTATTAAAGGGAGCGAGATCGGCCAGTTTGACTCTGTCATTCTAATGTGGATAATTTAGTCTCCGGATCAGCTTGGGTCTGCATATGCCTTAGTCTTCACCTAGAACCCACCTAGATGGCCACTCCATGAAGCACAGCCAAAAGGGGCACACCAAAAACACCTCTGTAAGGGTTTATCAGGCCTCCAAGTTGGAAAGAAACTGTCATGGTCATGTTGACAGCTGAGATCAGGAGCCTATGACTACACTAATGGTGTATAGTCGGCCACAAAATAGGCAAGATACAGAGGGACCAGGAGTGCTAGTGACCACTTATCAACCATGAGCTGTGTGACTGGGACACGTGTGCAGACCTAAAACATTGGTCAACTGCATAGGCCACTGAATCAGAATTAGCCCCAGAGTTTGGTATTATTTCTACAAGAGTGATCCCCCAGTTCTGCGATTTTATCTTAGAGCACGGAGATCCCAGACTGTGTCGAGTCCTGTGTTGTGATCAGATCAATGTGAGCAGCCACCAATTCACCCATCTTGGTCTCTCAAGTAGTCCCTATGACTGACAATCTCTAAAAGTTCAGTATGGAGCTCCCAAATAGGAGCTTCTCTGGTGTCAGGTCAACCCACAGAGCCGAAAGCATGGTCCAGACTGTTAAAGTAGTATCAGATTCAGGATTCACTCACAAGTCAGGAGAGGGGGGAAGGTTTTGAGTTGAGAAGTCAATGAGGAAAACCCGGGAGTAGTGGCCATTTTGGGGATAGAAAGAAGTGCTCACGTCATCTGATCCATGTGGTTGGAAACAGATGGGTGGCACTAAAGCAGATAGCTTATGTTTCTTCAGGCATAGTCTGGCAGTCCCAGATAAGCAATAATCAAAGCTAAGACTTAGATGACACTAGACCAGAGGTCCCCAACAGATCTCAATTCTCCCCAACAGTTCAGGTTTTAAAGATATCCATGGATGAGCACAGGTGGTTACATCATATTGTCTGAGGTACTAATTAAGTCACCTGTGCTCAACCATGGATATTTCTAAAACCTGGACTGTTGGGGAACCTTGAGGACCACGTTTGGGAACCTCTGCACTAGACCATAGAAGGGTTAAAAGGCAGTGCTTGTGCAGGAAATAAACATGGGAGGGCAAACATCAAATAGGCAATTTACATGGTGGCCATTCAGTAGGCAATTCACAAGATGACCATCTAAGAACATTCAGAGATGGAGAGCAATCCACCAGGCACTCACATTTCCCTCTTGGTGAGGCTCAAAACCTGTAACACAGGGAGCTCTCTAATAGCAAGGAGAGCGGCTCACCAGAAGGGAGGCAGCATAAAACAAAGTCACACATGGATAATAGATTGCAGGAAAGGGGATGTCATGGCCATCACAGAGGGTTACAGGGTTCCTGACATGAACTACCACAGAATGAGGCCAAGCCAACATTGAAGATCCAGGGACTCAACTTTATAGGCATAAACCCCAAGTAGCATATAAACAGACAGGCAGGATTCCAATAAACAGCTGTAGCAGCAATCCCAGGAGCTGTGGCTGATTCACCCACAGCAAAGCCTTCTGATCCTAGTCTTCCAGAAGTGGCTGATGATATACAGAGCCTGGCCGGGCACTATAGTAGGTCAGGCCCCCTCTTCAAACCCAGCCCTCAATGTCAGTTGGAGCTAGCAGTAGGGGGTGGTCCAGCACTCAAGGGCCTGGCTCCATGTTGGGATAGGCCAGACGCTGCAGGAGGGTCCAGCAGTGGAGAAGTCCCCCTGAAGCCGCACCACCAGGAATGGAAGGACAGATGCAAACTGTGGAGCCTCTAGGGAGCCAGCACTATGCTGTACAGGCCGCTTTTAACAGTGTGGTCACCACAGCTGGTGAAAACTGCATCCAGTATGTATGTCTGTTAAGGCACATCCCCAGATATGTTTATCTGTAGAGCTGTAACATCGTATTTTTCTTCCTATATACACAGTATATCACTAAATGTATAAAAGAAGAACGCAGCCACAGAGTATGGAGGTATCAGTTATTGTACTC